>OY992885.1:97675356-98007856 GCA_963921405.1 Cepaea hortensis | reverse complement strand
CCATTTACCTTTTATTCGTAATTTACTAATCCTGTCATTAAAAGCTTTAAAGTTTAAAACGTTCCCCCATAACTCTTTTTTGATGACAAATCCTGTTCCTAATTCATGTTTATTTTGGGTGTTTCCTCCATATATTATAATCATTCCATTTTGCTCTAAAGTACCCTCTCCTGGCCACCTTATTTCTTGAATTGCTGTTAAATCCATTTGATATTCAACCAGCTCCCGGGTTAGTTCTTCGGCCGCTCCAGCTCGATATAGTGTCCGTACATTCCATGTTCCAAATCTCAAAAGTCCTTTAACGTTCCAAGATCGTTGTCCAGATAAGTCAGTCCGATATCGAGGCTCATGTATTTGTTTCGTAACAAAGAAAGGTTTTTACAAAGGTGGGGATGTTAACCCCACGCTTCAACCCCCAACCTGGAGGACCAGGGTGTTTCTCTTTGTCTGTTCTCTACCCTTTGACCTGTCCGGCTTGGGAGGCCCTGCTGGTAGATACGCTACCGCCGGCATAGCTCTCAGGGTCAATGAGAAACTCAAGCTCCCCCACCACGACAAGGTGGAAACACCATCGGGGGAGATATAACAATGCTACTAAAAGTTATATCCCTTTTTTTATATTTTTTTTTATATTTTATTATGTTCAGTCATGTAATTACAAAATTAAATTTTAGGAAGGGAATAGCTGATAGCTAATAGATAAAACTATGACAGTTGGTTGCACAATAATGACAGGAAAACGTGTAGAAAATTTCATCTCAATCGGATGGACAGTTTGCGAACGCATACAGGACGGATCCACATACATCCATACATACATACATACATACATACACACATCGATTGTTATATATATACTAGCTGCCCGGCCCGGCTTCGCCCAGGCTCTGGCGGGGATCTATGTATGTATGTATGTATGTATGTATGTATGTATGTATGTATGTATGTATGTATGTATGTATGTATGTATGTATGTATGTATGTATGTATGTGTGTGTGTGTGTGTGTGTATGTATGTATGTATGTATGTATGTATGTATGTATGTATGTATGTATGTATGTATGTATGTATGTATGTATGTATGTATGTATGTATGTATGTATGTATGTATGTATGTATGTATGTATGTATGTATGTATGTATGTATGTATGTATGTATGTATGTATGTATGTATGTATGTATGTATGTATGTATGTATGTATGTATGTATGTATGTATGCCCTATGTATGCGTCATGTATGCGTCATGTTCAGTCATGTAATTACAAAATTAAATTTTAGGAAGGGAATAGCTGATAGCTAATAGATAAAACTATGACAGTTGGTTGCACAATAATGAAAGGAAAACGTGTAGAAAATTTCATCTCAATCGGATGATCGGATGGACAGTTTGCGAACGCATACAGGACGGATCCACATACATCCATACATACATACATACATACATACACACATCGATTGTTATATATATACTAGCTGCCCGGCCCGGCTTCGCCCAGGCTCTGGCGGGGATCTATGTATGTATGTATGTATGTATGTATGTATGTATGTATGTATGTATGTATGTATGTATGTATGTATGTATGTATGTATGTATGTATGTATGTATGTATGTATGTATGTGTGTGTGTGTGTGTGTGTGTATGTATGTATGTATGTATGTATGTATGTATGTATGTATGTATGTATGTATGTATGTATGTATGTATGTATGTATGTATGTATGTATGTATGTATGTATGTATGTATGTATGTATGTATGTATGTATGTATGTATGTATGTATGTATGTATGTATGTATGTATGTATGTATGTATGTATGTATGTATGTATGTATGTATGTATGTATGTATGTATGTATGTATGTATGTATGTATGTATGTATGTATGTATGTATGTATGTATGTATGTATGTATGTATGTATGTATGTATGTATGTATGTATGTATGTATGTATGTATGTATGTATGTATGTATGTATGTATGTATGTATGTATGTATGTATGTATGTATGTATGTATGTATGTATGTATGTATGTATGTATGTATGTATGTATGTATGTATGTATGTATGTATGTATGTATGTATGTATGTATGTATGTATGTATGTATGTATGTATGTATGTATGTATGTATGTATGTATGTATGTATGTATGTATGTATGTATGTATGTATGTATGTATGTATGTATGTATGTATGTATGTATGTATGTATGTATGTATGTATGTATGTATGTATGTATGTATGTATGTATGTATGTATGTATGTATGCCCTATGTATGCGTCAGTCAGGTCTTAGTCAGATATGACTGAGCTACCGTATAACAGTAGACGGTACTACCTGGTTTCTGTTAGCGCCGAGCGTTGGGCGGCGCTTACCAAACCCGACACCCCACATTGTGCCAACGGCTTCGGGCGGAAGAGCGCAATTGGGAGGGTACACGCCTTACCCTGGTGCGAGGAAATGCAAGCCAAAGACAAAATTGTCATGGCAGGGCAGACCAGGCCCTAAGCCTTGGTTGGCGACTGGTCTAGGATCGAAGCTCCGACAGGCGGACAGTTAGAGCATTGCTTTGCTGATCCGGCAGCTTCTGCAGCTTGTCTTGTTCCAGATGTAGGGGTGTTACCTTTCCTCTGGAGTGAACTAGGCAGGCCGAGAGAGGGATCATGCTGCATGGGCAACACATGATCTCTATATTTTAGCCCAGGCTTTGTGCTATGGAGAGGCGCCTCTGACGGTGGGAGACACCTATAGGTGTCACTGATCAGCTACCGCCCGCCTCAAGCTGGGCAGCCCCCAGCCAATTGGGTGCTGATCCGCCACAGCCTGCCTGCTTCAATGGGTGCTTGGGGCTAGGACAAAATCTGAATCGCAGGCTGTAAAACCAATGAGGTACAAACAAAAATATAAATAGAAACCTCAAGCTACGGCTTGCAACCTGGAACGTGAGAACCATGTGTCCAGGATTTTCCACTGACTTGACCAATATTGACGATGTGAGAAAAACGGCTGTGATTGATGCCGAACTCAATCGTCTTAACATTGATATTGCTGGCCTGCAGGAGACTCGCCTCGCTGAGGAAGGGTCACTCAGGGAAAACAACTACACCTTTTTCTGGAAGGGTAAAGGGCAGGCAGAAAAAAGGCAACACGGTGTGGGCTTTGCAGTGAAGAATTCGCTACTGGGAATGATTGAAATTCCAGCAGGAGGAAATGAAAGACTATTATCCCTACGCTTGGCAACCTCTTGTGGGTTTGCCACCATTATTACTGCATATGCACCGACACTCGATTCCTCTGATGATGTGAAGGATTTGTTCTATGAGGAGTTAGACTCTGTGATTAAGGCAGTTCCAAAATCCGACTACATTTATATGCTCGGTGATTTCAATGCTCGTGTGGGCAAGGACTCGAGTTCATGGCCAGTGTGCCTTGGAAAATACAACATCGGTCGCATGAATGAAAATGGGCAAAGGCTGCTGGAGCATTGCACCAGTAATGACCTATGTATTACAAACTCTTATTTTAAAACAAAAGAGATGCATAAGGTCACATGGAAACATCCAAGATCCGGCCATTGGCACCAGCTGGACTTCATCATCACACGGAGACAACATCTGAACCATATATCATTGACTCGTAGTTACCACAGTGCTGACTGTGATACGGATCATTCTTTGGTTGTTGCAAGGGTTAGACTGAGACCAAAGAGAATCTACACAGCTAAACACAAATCTAGCCCCAGGATTAATATTATTAACACTCATGATCCTGAAAAGTGCTTTCAGTTTCAACAGCAACTTGAAGACGCTTTCACTGATACACCAGAAAATTGTACAGTAAATGAAAAGTGGGGTCAAATTAAGGAAACTCTTTGTAAAACTGCCGTAAGGGTTTACGGCACTGTGGATCATAAGAGGCAGGACTGGTTTGCGGCCAACAGCGAGACTCTGCAGCCCTTGATTGATAAGAAGAAGAAAGCTCTCTTAAGAAACAAGGAAAGACCAACGCGTAACACTCTGAGTGAGCTAAGGCAAGCTAGGAAGGATGTGCAAAAGGCTGCCAGGCAGTGTGCAAATGATTATTGGATCAAGTTATGTGAGTCCATTCAAATCGCAAGTGATAAGGGAGACATAAGAAGCATGTATGAAGGAATAAAGAAAGCCTGTGGTCCAGTGATCAAAAGAAGTGCACCATTGAAAACCTTGACTGGAGAAGTCATCACTGATAAGAAACAGCAGATGGACAGATGGGTAGAGCACTATTTGGAGCTTTACTCAAGTGAGACCAAACTAGCGGATAATGCCCTCAACGCCATAGAGGCTCTACCAACTCTTGACCACCTGGACACACTTCCCACCATAACAGAAGTTAAGTGTGCTATAAATGAACTTGCATCTGGCAAGGCTCCAGGTAAGGATGGGATTCCAATAGAGGTTATCAGGAGTGGGCAAGACACACTCACTATACAGATCCACCAGCTAATAGAGCTATGCTGGCGTGAAGGACAAGTCCCACAGGATTTCAAAGATTCAAGCATCATAACACTGTACAAGAACAAGGGCGATCGGAGCGACTGCAACAACTATAGGGGTATCTCACTTCTGTGTATTGTTGGAAAAGTATTTGCCAGAATTGTTCTGCGCAGACTTCAAGTCCTAGGAGATCAAGTCTACCCCGAATCACAGTGTGGCTTTCGACAGAACCGGTCTACCACTGATATGATATTCTCATTGCGACAAATGCAAGAAAAATGCCGTGAACAGAATCAACCACTGTTTATTGCCTTCATCGACCTCACAAAGGCATTTGATTTGGTCAGTCGTGAGGGTCTGTTCAAGGCACTAAAGAAGATTGGCTGCCCACCAACTCTTCTGTCCATTGTGGAATCGTTCCACACAGGCATGAAGGGTATAATCAAGTTTGATGGTGCAACTTCTGAAGAATTTGAAATCAAGAGTGGAGTTAAGCAAGGTTGTGTACTAGCTCCCACCCTCTTTGGAATATACTTTTCACTTCTACTGAAATATGCATTTTGTGATCAGGATGGTGGTATATACATTCACTCACGCTCAGATGGCGGCCTCTACAATGCTCAGAGATTGAAGGCTAAGACCAAAATTAGGAGGGTACTGGTCAGAGAGTTGCTTTTTGCAGATGATGCTGCAGTTACGACCCACTCTGAGGAAGAATTGCAATGTCTACTATCTGCATTCTCCAATGCTTGTTCTGAATTTGGTTTAACAATTAGCAAAAAGAAGACACAGATTATGTCACAAGGTGCACATGGGGTACCATCAATCTTTATTGACGACGCCGAACTAGAGATAGTAGACCATTTTACATATCTAGGATCAGTGGTAAATAGCAAATTATCCCTAGATCAGGAAATCAACATCCGGATTGGTAAGGCAGCAACAACAATGAACAGGTTAAGAAAAAGAGTCTGGGAGAACAGGAAGCTTACTGCCAAAACAAAAGTCCTTGTCTATCAAGCCTGTGTCCTTAGTACTCTTCTCTATGGCAGTGAAACCTGGACAACTTACTCACACCAAGAGAACAATTTAAACAGCTTTCATATGCGGTGTCTGCGAAGAATTCTTGGTATTAAGTGGCAAGACAAAATCACAAATACTGAAGTATTGGAAAGATCAGGTTGTGTGACAGTTTATTCCATGCTCAGTCTTCGTAGACTTAGATGGATAGGACATCTTAGGAGGATGGATGATGGTAGAATACCAAAGGATATCTTTTTTGGTGAATTACAGATGGGTAAGAGATCTCAGGGTCGGCCTCTACTACGATACAAAGATGTGTGTAAGCGGGACATGATTGATACAGGCATTGATAATGCACATTGGGAGCAAGTCGCCGCTGAACGTGTTGCATGGAGGGCAAATATCAGAAATGGAATAAAGTCAAAGGAGAAAATTATTGCAGAAAAGTCACACACCAAGCGTTTGAGACGTAAGATGGTGCATGATGGTGGAAATGACCACGTGTTCACATGCACCCACTGTGAACGGACATTTACAGCGCAAATTGGCCTTATCAGTCACACTCGCTACCGCCATAGTTAAAAGTTATTATGCCTTTTTAAAGCACAAACTATCGTCTGTCAAGACGGCAAGGTGCCAATGAATGTATGTATGTATGTATGTATGTATGTATGTATGTATGTATGTATGTATGTATGTATGTATGTATGTATGTATGTATGTATGTATGTATGTATGTATGTATGTATGTATGTATGTATGTATGTATGTATGTATGTATGTATGTATGTATGTATGTATGTATGTATGTATGTATGTATGTATGTATGTATGTATGTATGTATGTATGTATGTATGTATGTATGTATGTATGTATGTATGTATGTATGTATGTATGTATGTATGTATGTATGTATGTATGTATGTATGTATGTATGTATGTATGTATGTATGTATGTATGTATGTATGTATGTATGTATGTATGTATGTATGTATGTATGTATGTATGTATGTATGTATGTATGTATGTATGTATGTATGTATGTATGTATGTATGTATGTATGTATGTATGTATGTATGTATGTATGTATGTATGTATGTATGTATGTATGTATGTATGTATGTATGTATGTATGTATGTATGTATGTATGTATGTATGTATGTATGTATGTATGTATGTATGTATGTATGTATGTATGTATGTATGTATGTATGTATGTATGTATGTATGTATGTATGTATGTATGTATGTATGTATGTATGTATGTATGTATGTATGTATGTATGTATGTATGTATGTATGTATGTATGTATGTATGTATGTATGTATGTATGTATGTATGTATGTATGTATGTATGTATGTATGTATGTATGTATGTATGTATGTATGTATGTATGTATGTATGTATGTATGTATGTATGTATGTATGTATGTATGTATGTATGTATGTATGTATGTATGTATGTATGTATGTATGTATGTATGTATGTATGTATGTATGTATGTATGTATGTATGTATGTATGTATGTATGTATGTATGTATGTATGTATGTATGTATGTATGTATGTATGTATGTATGTATGTATGTATGTATGTATGTACACACACTCTCTCTCTCTCTCTCTCTATCTCATTCACTCACTCTCACTCATTCACTCACACACACACACTCTCACTCATTCACTCTCCCGCTCACTCATTCACTCTCCCGCTCACTCATTCACTCTCCCGCTCACTTTTTCACTCTCCCGCTCACTCATTCACTCTCCCGCTCACTCATTCACTCTCACGCTCACTCATTCTGTCTCTCCCGCTCACTCATTCACTCTCCCGCTCACTCATTCACTCTCCCGCTCACTCATTCACTCTCCCGTTCAATCATTCACTCTCCCGCTCACTCATTAACTCTCACTCACTCACTCTCACTCATTCACTCTCACGCTCACTCATTCACTGTCTCGCTCACTCATTCACTCTGCCTCTCACTCATTCACTCTCACATTCACTCATTTACTCACACGCCCACTCATTCACTCTCACGCTCAATCATTCACTCTCCCGCTCACTGATTCACTCTCACGCTCACTCATTCACTCTCACGCTCACTCATTCCTTCTCACGCTCACTCATTCACTCTCACTCATTCACTCTCACGCTTACTCAATCACTCTCACGCTCACTCATTCACTCTCACGCTCACTCATTCACTCTCACGCTCACTCATTCACTCTCACGCTCACTCATTCACTCTCCCGCTCAATCATTCACTCTCCCTCTCACTCATTCACTCTCACTAATTCACTCTCCCGCTCACTCATTCACTCTTCCGCTCACTCATTCACTCTCCCGCTCACTCATTCACTCTCCCGCTCACTCATTCACTCTCACGCTCACTCATTCACTCTCACTCATTCACTCTCACTCATTCACTCCCACACACAGACACTCTCACTCATTCACTCTCCAGCTCACTCATTCGCTCTCACATTCGCTCTCACGCTCACTCATTCACTCTCCTGCTCACTCATTCACCCTCACGCTCACTCATTCACTCTCACGCTCACTCATTCACTCTCCCGCTCACTCATTCACTCTCACTCATTCACTCTCCCGCTCACTCATTCACTCTCACCCTCAATCATTCACTCTCCCGCTCACTCATTCACTCTCACGCTCACTCATTCACTCTCACGCTCACTCATTCACTCTCACGCTCACTCATTCACTCTCACGCTCACTCATTCACTCTCACGCTCACTCATTCTGTCTCTCATTCACACTCACTCACTCTCTCACTCAAACTACAGTAATGAACATAAGTTTAGATTATACATGATAAAACCAAATGGTATTTAACTTATAATATGACAGATGTAAATACACAAACATATGGATTCGCGTGTTACATAACATGCGTGTTACATGACATGCATCTGCTCAGCTCTCTCTCTCTCTCACTCTCTCTCTCTCTCTCTCTCTCTCTCTCTGTATTCTTTCATATACACACACTCATACGCATGCGTACGCTCACACACACACACACACACTCTCTCTCTTTCTCTCTCATTCACTCTCACTCTCACTAATTCACTCTCCCGCTCACTCATTCACTCTCACGCTCACTCATTCACTCTCACGCTCACTCATTCGCTCTCACGCTCACTCATTCACTCTCCCGCTCACTCATTCACTCTCCCGCTCACTCATTCACTCTCACGCTCACTCATTCACTCTCACGCTCACTCATTCACTCTCTCGCTCACTCATTCATTCTCCCGCTCACTCATTTACTCTCCCGCTCACTCATTCACTCTCCCGCTCACTCATTCACTCTCACGCTCACTCATTCTGTCTCTCCCGCTCACTCATTCACTCTCCCGCTCACTCATTCACTCTCCCGCTCACTCATTCACTCTCCCGCTCACTCATTCACTCTCCCGTTCAATCATTCACTCTCACTCATTCACTCTCACTCATTCACTCTCACGCTCACTCATTCACTTTCTCGCTCAATCATTCACTCTGCCGCTCACTCATTCACTCTCACACTCACTCATTTACTCTCACGCTCACTCATTCACTCTCACGCTCAATCATTCACTCTCCCGCTCACTGATTCACTCTCACGCTCACTCATTCATTCTCACGCTCACTCATTCACTCTCACGCTCACTCATTCACTCTCACTCATTCACTCTCACGCTCACTCATTCACTCTCACGCTCACTCATTCACTCTCACGCTCACTCATTCACTCTCACGCTCACTCATTCACTCTCACTCATTCACTCACACACACAGACACTCTCACTCATTCACTCTCCCGCTCACTCATTCGCTCTCACGCTCACTCATTCACTCTCCCGCTCACTCATTCACCCTCACGCTCACTCATTCACTCTCACTCATTCACTCTCCCGCTCACTCATTCACTCTCACGCTCAATCATTCACTCTCCCGCTCACTCATTTACTCTCACGCTCACTCATTCACTCTCACTCATTCACTCTCACGCTCACTCATTCACTCTCACGCTCACTCATTCTGTCTCTCATTCACACTCACTCACTCTCTCACTCAAACTACAGTAATGAACATAAGTTTAGATTATACATGATAAAATCAAATGGTATTTAACTTATAATATGACAGATGAGAATACACAAACATATGGATTCGCGTGTTACATAACATGCGTGTTACATGACATGCATCTGCTCAGCTCTCTCTCTCTCTCTCTCTCTCTCTCTCTCTCTCTCTCTCTGTGTATTCTTTCATATACACACACTCACACGCATGCGCGCGCTCACACACACACACACTAACACATCAACTCTCCCACTGTCTCACTCTCTAACACACAATCCTACACACACACACACACACTCACTCTCTCAATCATACTCTCTCACACATACACGTACACATGAACGCATGCACGCACGCACACACTCCCTCACTCACTCTCACACATACACGTACGAATGCATGCACTGACACATTCCCCCACCATTTCTCGCTCAATCACTCTCTCCACACACACGCATGCACACACGCATTCACTCTCTCCCTCTCTCTGACACCCACTCTCTCTCTCTCTCTCTCTCTCTCTCTCTCTCTCTCTCTCTCTCTCGCTCCCACACGCACACACATATATAGTGAACAATTATAATGAACAATTATACTGAACAATTATACCAGTAAATGAATTATGGTGGCATATAGTCGGTATGGATTAAGTATTGAAAGAGTTTTCGGTTAAATGTGTAGGGACTCATTGGAGTTTTCAGATCTGGAGGCAGATGATTCCATAAGTGAGCACAAGAATAGGCAAAACATGTTTTGTATAGGTCCAATCTAGGCTTTGAGACATGTAACAAATTTAGGCGCTTGCTGTTCATTGCATTAGTTTGAATCAGCGGCAGAAGATACTCTGGGGTATTTTGAGATATAATTTTATTCACTAATTTGGCTTTGTTGAAAAGGAAGCGCTTTTGTAGTGGTAGAAGTCTTAGATGACTGTACAAATTATTACTTTCAACGTGCTTTATGCCAGAAACCAGACGAATAGCGCGGTTTTGTAGAGAACATAGTCGTTTTAAATTAGATTTAGGGCAACCATCCCAAACTGTGGAACAGTAATCGAGATGTGATTGGATATAGCATGCATAGAATATTTTTCGTGTGCTTTCGTCCAGGAAGTGCTGAATTTTAGCAAGTTGGTAAACTTTTTGTGCTATTTTCTTGGTAAGAGTGTGAACATGAGAGCTCCAGTTCAAATGGCTGTCTATTAAAAGCCCTAGTGTTTTATGTTCAGTCACATTAACTATAGGTAACGTGCCCATGCGGAGTTCGAGCGGTGATCCAGTTATGGCTAGTGTCTGTAGTTTTTGTCTGGTCGTTGTTAGCATGGATTTGGTTTTGCCGATGTTAATTTGCATGCGGTTTTCATTGCTCCATCTAGTAAGATTATCAAGTTCCTTTTGTAAAGAATTCTCTAATTCACTACGGTTTTCTTGACTAGTATATATAGTACAGTCGTCAGCAAATAGATCAGAAGTTGTATTGATATATAAAGGAAGATCATTAATATAAACTGCAAAAAGCAGCGGACCTAGTATTGAGCCCTGAGGCACACCAATATTAAGCTGTGTGGGTCTTGATAGACAGTTGTTGAAGGACACGATTTGTTGCCTGTCGGATAGAAATGACGTAATTATGTTCACCATGTTGGTGCTTGTCTTCATTTGCTTTAGTTTTCTAATTAAAATATCGTGATCTACCATATCAAAAGCTTTCTTAAAGTCTACAAACACCGCTCCACAAATTCTACCGTTGTTGATGTTTAAGTGCCAGTTATCGGTCATTTTTGTTAGAGCACTATGGCAAGAATATTTAGGTCGAAACCCAGATTGACTGTTAATTATTAGATCGTTGTTAATTAAACGGTGTAACGTTATTTTATGAATGTGTTTTTCTAGTGGTTTTGATACCGACGATAATAAGGAAATAGGTCTATAATTACCCAAAACGCTATTATCGATTGAGCCATTTTTAATTAGCGGAAACACTTTAGCAATTTTAAAAGCAGATGGAAAGTAGTTTTTGGCCAGGCACTGGTTATATATGAACGTTAAGGACTCACTAATGACTGGTGCAGCACAACGAAGAATTCTATTACTGATACCATCTAGGCCGTGTGAGTTTGTTGATTTGAGGTTCAAGAGATATTTATAAACGTCTGCAACAGACATTAAAGGAATCTCATCGGGAATATTTCTGGTGCACTTCTCCTCACAGAATGATGCCAGTGAACTTAAATTACACGATGAGTCTGGTATTGAAGACTTTAGATTCTCTATTTCTGATTGAAAGAACCAACTGAATTCATCGCATGTTATAGAATTTGGTATTGCTGATTCTGTAGGGCGTTTCTTATTGGTTAGCAAGTTAATAGCCTTCCATATATTTGTACTGTTTGAATTATCTACAATCAAATTTTTAAAATGATCTTTTTTTATCCTACGAATTTCATATTTAACTTTATTCCTTAGTCTGCGGTAATTGATGAAGTCTTTATTTTTGTGTGCTGTATCTCGCTCTCTCATGATTTCCAGCACTTCTATAGTGACCCATGGGGATTTATGTTGATTTTTGACTCGAACTTCTTTGATTGGCACGTGTTTATCGAACACATTGTAGACTGTCTTCGTCCAGAAAGCTAATGCATCGTCCGGGTCAGGAAGTTGGTAAACGTGATCAAGGGCTGCTTTTCTTAAGTCTTGCAAAAATAAATCTTGGTTGAATGCTTTAAAATTCCTAAATTTGATACTTACATGTTTATGTTTAAGAGGTTTGAACCCAATTCTTGACCATGTACAACATACCGGGTAGTGGTCACTAACTGTACAAACAGGAACAGAACATTCAATAATATTATCTGGACAAGTAACATATATATGATCAATTATAGTTGAGGATGTGTCAGTAACCCTTGTGGGACGGTTTATTAGTTGTTTGAAATTGTAAGAAAGAATGATATCGTCCCATGTCTGGTTGGATTTAGGAATATCTATGTTAAAGTCACCTTCGAGCACTATTTAGAGCTTTACTCACGTGAGACCAAGCTAGCGGATGATGCCCTCAACGCCATAGAGGCGCTGCCAACTCTTGACCACCTGGACACACTTCCCACTATAACAGAAGTTAAGTGTGCTATAAATGAGCTTGCATCTGGCAAGGCTCCAGGTAAGGATGGGATTCCAATAGAGGTGATCAGGAGTGGGCAAGACACACTCGCTCTACAGATCCACCAGCTAATAGAGCTATGCTGGCGAGAACAAGTCCCACAGGATTTCAAAGATTCAAACATCATAACGCTGTACAAGAACAAGGGAGATCGGAGCGACTGTAACAACTATAGGGGTATCTCACTACTGTGTATTGTTCGGAAAGTATTTGCCAGAATTGTCCTGCACAGACTTCAAGTCCTGGGAGATCAAGTCTACCCCGAATCACAGTGCGGCTTCCGTCAGAACCGGTCTACCATTGATATGATATTCTCATTGCGACAGATGCAAGAAAAATGCCGGGAACAAAATCAGCCACTGTTTATTGCCTTCATCGACATCACAAAGGCATTCGATTTGGTCAGTCGTGAGGGTCTGTTTAAAGCACTAAAGAAGATTGGCTGCCCACCAACTCTTCTGTCCATTGTGGAATCGTTCCACACAGGCATGAAGGGTATAAACAAGTTTGATGGCTCAACTTCAGAAGAATTTGAAATCAAGAGTGGAGTTAAGCAAGGTTGTGTACTAGCCCCCACCCTCTTTGGGATATACTTTTCACTTCTACTGAAATATGCCTTTCGTGATCAGGATGGCGGTATATACATTCACTCACGCTCAGATGGTGGCCTCTATAATGCTCAGAGATTGAAGGCCAAGACCAAAATTAGCAGGGTACTAATCAGAGAGTTGCTTTTTGCGGATGATGCGATTACGACCCACTCTGAGGAAGAATTACAACAACTACTATCTGCATTCTCCAAAGCTTGTTCTGAATTTGGTTTAACAATTAACAAAAAGAAGACACAGATTATGTCACAAGGTGCACATGGTGTACCATCAATCTTTATTGACGACGCCGAACTGGAGATAGTAGACCATTTTACATATCTAGGATCAGAGGTAAATAGCAAATTATCTCTTGATCAGGAAATCAGCATCAGGATTGGCAAGGCAGCAACAACAATGAACATGTTAGCAAAAAGAGTCTGGGAGAACAGGAAGCTTACTGCCAAAACAAAAGTGCTCGTCTACCAAGCCTGTGTCCTTAGTACTCTTCTTTATGGCAGTGAAACCTGGACAACTTACTCACGCCAAGAGAAACGTTTAAACAGCTTTCATATGCGGTGTCTGCGAAGAATACTTGGTATTAAGTGGCAAGACAAAATCACAAATACTGAAGTATTGGAAAGATCAGGTTGTGTGACGGTGTATTCCATGCTCAGTCTTCGTAGACTTAGATGGATAGGACACGTTAGGAGGATGGATGATGGTAGAATACCAAAGGACATCTTTTTTGGGGAATTACAGACTGGTAGGAGATCTCAGGGTCGGCCTCTACTACGATACAAAGATGTGTGTAAGCGGGACATGATTGATACAGGCATTGATAATGCACATTGGGAGCACGTCGCCGCTGAACGTGTTGCATGGAGGGCAACTATCAGAAATGGAATAAAGACAAAGGAGAAAATGATTGCAGATGAAGCACACATAGAGCGTGAGAGACGTAAGATGGTGCAAAATGGTGGAAGTGACCATGTTTTCACATGCACCTACTGTGGGCAAACATTTGCAGCAAGAATTGGCCTTACCAGCCACACTTGCCACCGCCATGGATCGTAGTTATTAAGCCTTTTTGAAGCACAATGTACCAAACTATCGTCTGTAAAGACGGAAAGGGGCCAATGAGATGTATGTATGTATGTATGTATGTATGTATGTATGTATGTATGTATGTATGTATGTATGTATGTATGTATGTATGTATGTATGTATGTATGTATGTATGTATGTATGTATGTATGTATGTATGTATGTATGTATGTATGTATGTATGTATGTATGTATGTATCTATCTATGTATGTATGTATGTATGTATGTATGTATGTATGTATGTATGTATGTATGTATGTATGTATCTATGTATGTATCTATGTATCTATCTATCTATTTATCTATCTATCTATCTATCTATAACCCCACGCTTCCCGACTTTGAAATCTCTCTTAAGGGGTTTAAAGTAATTCGAAGAGACGCACATCAAAAATTAGAGACAGGTATTGCTGTATACATTTCAAATTCTCTCAACTGTTCCCGTAGAAGTGATTCTAGATAGAAGAGATAGAATGTGTTTGGTTAGAGGTGAAGCCAGTCAGCCAGCAACCGTTTCTCATTGGATACCTATATCGGAATCCCTGTGCTGGGTATAGTTGGTATGACTGTTTCACTACAATGATGGATAGGGTGTTTACAGCAGGTAGAGAAGTCATGATATTAGGTGACTTTAACATAGATATTACTAAATCCAACCAGACATGGGAAGATATTCTATCTTACAATTTCAAACAACTAATAAATCGTCCCACAAGAGTTACAGACACCTCCTCAACTATAATTGATCATATATATGTTACTTGTCCAGTTAATATTACCGAATGTTCTGTTCCTGTTAGTGCAGTTAGTGACCATTACCCAATATGTTGTACATGGTCGAAAATTGGATTCAAAACTCCTAAAAATAAACATTTAAGCATCAAATTTAGAAACTTTAAAACTCTCAACCAAAATTTATTTTTAGACGAATTAAAAAATGCAGCCCTTGAACATGTTTACCAACTTCCTGATCCGGATGATGCACTAGCTTACTGGACAAAGACAGTCTACAATGTATTTGATAAACATGTGCCAGTCAAAGAAGTTCGAGTCAAGAATCAACATAAGTCCCCGTGGGTCACTAGCGAAGTTCTCGAAATCATGAGAGAACGAGATACAGCACACAAAAATAAAGATTTTATCAATTACCGCAGACTAAGAAATAAAGTTAAATATGAAATTCGTAGGATAAAGAAAGATCATTTCAAAAATTTGATTGTAGATAAATCAAATAATACAAATATATGGAAGGCTATTAACTCGCTAACCAACAAGAAACACTCTTCAGAGTCAGAAATACCAAACTCTATAACATGCGAGGATTTCAGTTACTTCTTTCAATCAGAAATAGAGAATCTAAAGTCCTCAATACCAGACTCAGTATGTAATTTAAGTTCACTGTCATCATTCTGTGAAGGGAAGTGCTCTAGAAATATTCCCCCTGAGATTCCCTTGATGTCTGTTGCAGAAGTATATAAATATCTCTCGAATCTCAAAGCAACAAATTCAGAAGGCCTAGATGGTATCAGTAATAGAATTCTTCGGTGTGCTGCACCTATTATTAGTGAGTCCTTAACGTTCATATATAACCAATGCCTATCCAAAAACTACTTTCCATCTGCCTTTAAAGTTGTTAAAGTGTATCCTCTACTTAAAAATGGTTCAACTGATATTAGCGTCTTGGGTAATTATAGACCTATTTCCTTACTATCGTCGCTATCAAAGCCATTAGAAAAACACATGCATACAATAACACTACATCATTTAATTAACAACGATCTAATAATTGACAGTCAATCTGGGTTTCGACCTAAATATTCTTGTCATAGTGCCCTTACAAAAATGACCGATAACTGGCATCTTTGTATCAACAATGGCAACATTTGTGGAGCAGTATTTGTAGACTTTAAAAAGGCCTTTGATATGGTAGATCATGATATTTTAATTAGAAAATTAAAACACATGAAGACTGGCACCAATATGGTGGACCTAATTTCGTCATTTTTATCAGACAGACAACAAGTAGTGTCCTTCAATAACTGTCTATCAAGACCCACACAACTTAATTTTGGGGTGCCTCAGGGCTCAATACTAGGTCCGCTGCTTTTTGCAGTGTATATTAACGATCTTCCTTTATACCTCAATACTTCGTGTGATCTATTTGCGGCGACTGCACTATTTACACAAGTCAAGAGAGCCTTTGTGACTTAGAGAGCTCTTTACAAAACGATCTTGACAACCTTAGTAGATGGAGCAATGAAAATCGCATGTTAATTAACATCAACAAAACCAAATCCATGCTAATAACGACCAGACAAAAACTACAGACCCTAGCCATAACTGGGACACCGCTCGAGCTCCACGTGGACACGTTACCTATAATTAATGTAAATGAACATAAAACATTAGGTCTTTTAATTGACGGACATTTAAACTGGAGCCCTCATGTTCACGCCCTTACCAAGAGAATAGCACAAAAAGTTTACCAACTTGCTAAAATTCAACACCTTTTGGATGAAAGCACACGTAAAATATTCTATGCATTCTATATCCAATCACCTTTCGATTATTGTTCCACAGTCTGGGATGGCTGCCCTAAATCTAATATGAAACGACTGTGTTCGCTTCAAAACCGCGCTATACGTCTAGTTTCTAGCATAAAGCACGTTGAAAGTAATAAATTATACAGCCATCTAAGACTTCTACCACTTCAAAAGCGCTTCCTTTTTAACAAAGCCAAATTAGTGAATAAAATTATATCTGAAAATACCCCAGAGTATCTTCTACCGTTAATTCAATCTAATGCAATGAACAGTAAGCGCTTAAATTTATTACAGCTTCCTAAGCCTAGATTGGACTTATACAAAACTTGTTTCGCATATTCTGGTGCTCACTTGTGGAATAGCCTTCCAACAGAACTGAAAACACCAATGAGTCCCTACACATTCAACCGAAAACTCTTTCAATACTTACTTCATACCTACTATATGCCTCCATAAGTCACCTACTAGTATCATTTTTCCACTATCATTCTTCACTGTATGTGTGTGAACGAGACAGTGGGTGAGAGAGTGAGTGAGAAAGAGTGTGAGTGGAAGAATTAGTATGATAGAGAGAGTGCGAGAGTATGCATGCGCGTGTGCCTGAGTGAGTGTAAAAGTGAGTGAGTGTGTGGACATATGTGTGAGAGATTTAGTTAGAGAATGAGTGAATCTGAGAGAGTGGGTGTGTTATGTGTCTGCCTGTCTGTGTGATAGAGTGTGAAAGTTAGTGAGTGAGTGTGAGTTAGAGAGTCATCGAGTAAATGAGTGAGTAAGGGAGCGTGAGTGAGTGAGAGAGAATTTGTGGGTATGCGTGTATGTGCACGAATGAGTGAGTGTGAGAGCGAGTGAGTGTGTAAAAGAGAGAGTGTGGGTGAATGAGAGAGTGCATGAGAAAGTGTAATGTATGTGTGTGCATGTCTGGATGTGTGTATGGGTGTACATGTGTGTATCTGTGTGGGACTCTGTGTGTATGTCTGTACGTGTGTTAAAGTGTGCGTTCATGTGTTTATATGCGTTTATATGCATGTGCGTGTGTGTATGTGTGTATGGATGAGTCTGTGTGTGTGTGTGCTCGTGTATGTATTGTATATCTTTGTATGTGTAAGTGTGCATGCATGCAGTGTATGCGAGGGAGTGTATATTCGGGTGTTATGTGAGTACGTGTGAGTAAGTATATGGATGTGTGCAGGTGTGTGTATTGCGTGGGTATGATGTGTGTGGGTTTGTGTATGTACATGTGTGTGAGAGAGAAGAGAGAGAGAGAAAGAGAGAGAGAGAGAGAGAGAGAGAGAGAGAGAGAGAGAGAGAGAGAGAGAGAGAGAGAGAGAGAGAGAGTTGAGCGCACGCATGTCATCTAACATGCTGATCCATATGTTTTGTGTATTTTCATTTTTTTCATATTATCATTTTGATGCACTTGATTTTAACATGCATAAAATGAATTCATGTAAATTACTGTAAAGCAAGTGAGAGAGTTAGTGAGTGTAAGTAAGAGAGAGAGAGTGAATGAGTGTGAGAGTGTGTGTATGTAAAGAGAGCGCAAGAGAGAGAGAGAGAGAGAGAGAGAGAGAGAGAGAGAGAGAGAGAGAGAGAGAGAGAGAGGGAGAGAGAGAGAGAGAGAGAGAGAGAGAAAAGAGTTGAATTGCATCACTAATTTTTACGCTACATAATGTATATGTACAATTTTTTCTCCACTTCTTGCAATTGCGAGAATTCTCACGACAATCGTCAGTGTCTCAATTGTGTGTAAAGTGTGGGAGTTTGTTCTTATTAGCTTCAGTGATCATGTGAGGCATCAAGTATTTGTCTAGATGTGAGGATGTATGTATGGGTGTGTATGTGAGGGATATGTGTGTGTGTGTGTGTGTGTGTGGGGAATGTGTGTGTGCCTGTGTAAGAGAGAGAGAGAGAGAGAGAGAGAGAGAGAGAGAGAGAGAGAGAGAGAGAGAGAGAATTCAGTGCTCGCATGTCCTGTAACATGCCATTCCATATTTTTTGTGTATTTTCATCTTTCACATTATCATTTTGTATGTACGACACTTGATTTTATCATGTATAATATAACATTACTGTAATGTGAGTGAGAGCGTTAGTGAGAGAGAGAGAGAGAGAGAGAGAGAGAGAGAGAGAGAGAGAGAGAGAGAGAGAGAGAGAGAGAGAGAGAGAGAGAGAGAGAGAGAGTTGAATTGCATCACTAATTTTTAAGTTACAAAATGTATATGTACAATTTTTCTCCATTTTCTTTACAATTTTGCGACAATGCTCACGACAATCGTCACTGTATGTGTGTGTAAAGTGTGGGAGTTTGATCATAATAGTAGGTTGGGGGATCGGGGGATGTGTGTGTGGGTGGATTCGTGATGTGTGTGGGTGGGCTCAGGATGTGTGGGTGGGAGGGGTGGCTTTGTGTGGGTGGGTGGGGGATTTGTGTGTGCGTGGGTGGGGGATTGTGTGTGGGTGCGTGCGAGATGTATGGGTGTATGGGGAGATGTGTTTGTGGGTGGGGATGTGTGTTTGTGTAGGTGGTTGTGGGTGAGTGGGTGGAGGAGGATATGTTGGTGGATGATTGATGGTGGGTTATGGGATGGGTGGCGGTATATGTGTGGGTGGGGAGATGTGGGTGTGGGGATATGTGGTGGGTGGGAGATGTGTGCAGGTGGGGGTGGTTGTGGGTTTGGGGATGTGTGTGTGGGTGAGGGATGTGTATGGGTGTGGGATGTTTGGGTGGATGGGTGGGGAGTGTGTGTGGGTGAGAGATGTGTGGGTGAATGTGTGTGGGGGGTGTGTGGGTTGGGGGAGGGGTGCGTGATGGGTGTGGGTGATGGATTTGGAGATGTGGGGGATATGTCTGGCTGGGTGGGGGTGTGTGTGGCTGAATGAAGGATGTATGTGTGGGTAGTGAGGGTGATTGTAGTTGGGGGATGTGTGGATGGGTAGGAGATGTGTGGATAGATGTGTGTGTGGGTGAGGGATGTGTCTTTGGGATGTGTGTGGGTGTGGTATTGTGTGGGAGGGGAGCTGGGTGTGGATAAATGATGTTTGTGTGGGTGGGTGAAGGTGTGGTTGGGTTTGTGGGTGGGTGAAGAATGTGTGTGAGGGTGGGGGATGTGTGCTTAGATGGGTGGTTGGGATGTGTGAGTGTGGAGGGGTAGATAGGAGATGTATGTGTTGATGAGTGGGTAAGGGATGTGTGGGTGTTAGTGGTTGAGGGATAAGTACGTGTGTCTAGGGATGTGTGAGAGGATGAATGTATGGGTTGTGTGTGCGTGGATGGGAGGTGTGTGTTTGTAAATGGGGAATGTGTTGGTGGGTGGGGATGTGTGTGAGGGATGTTTGTATGGGTGGGGAGATTGTGCGTGGGTGGGGATGTGTGTGTATATGGGTAGGGGTGTGTGGTTAAGGGATGTGTGGCTGGGGGAATGGGTGGATGGAGGATGTGTGGTTGGGTGGATGATGTGTGGTTGGGTAGAGGATGTGTGGGTGGGTGATTGTATATGAGTAAGGGTGTGTGGTTAAGGGATGTTTGGTTGGGGGATGGGTGGGTAGAGGATGTGTGGGTGGGTAGAGGATATGTGGGTGGGTGAGTGTGTGCAGGTTAGGAGATGGTGGGGGATGTTTGTAGGTGCAGGCTCGGGGTCTGTGAGTGGGCTGGGGGAGATGGGAGATTATGTGGGTGAGTGCGGAATTTGTGGGTGGGTAGGTGCGGAATATGTGAGTTGATGGGGAGACATGTGTGTGGCTGAGGAATGTGTGTTTGGTTGGGTGGTTGGAGGTGTGTGGGTGGAGGAGGATATTGGGTGAGTGATTGTTGGTGGGAAATGGGACGGGTAGAGGATATGTGAGTGGGTGGGGAGATGTGTGTAGGTGGGGATGTGTGGGTTATTGAATGTATGTGTGCTTGGGGTGTGGGTGGATGGGATGTGTGGTGGGTGAGAGGTGTGTGTGGGTGGGGAGATGTGTAGGTGTAGGGATGTGGTGGATAGGTGGGGGAATGTATTGTATGTGTGTGTGGTTGGGTGGAGAAGTTGGAGTGAATGGGGGATGTGTGGGTGGGTGGTGGATGTGTCTCATAACATAGTAATATGCATTGTTTATGTTTACAAAATTCATGTGACAATGTTTTTTTCCTATGCACTGTTGATGAAAGAAAGATGAATGATTGGAAGGGCCGAATGTAAGACGGGCCTGCGTGCCCAATTTGTTACCCTTTGAAAATAAAGTCTGTTCTATCTATCTATCTATCTATCTATCTATCTATCTATCTATCTATCTATCTATCTATCTATCTATCTATCTATCTATCTATCTATCTATCTATCTATCTATCTATCTATCTATCTATCTATCTATCTATCTATCTATCTATCTATCTATCTATCTATCTATCTATCTATCTATCTATCTATCTATCTGTCTGTCTGTCTGTCTGTCTGCTTGTCTGTCTGTCTGTCTGTCTGTCTGTCTGTCTGACGCGGCCCGGCTTCGCCCAGCTCCAGGTGGGGAGCATCTCATTTAATTCATATAAGTAGTCATATAAGCTCCCGTTCCCGACTATCTATCTATCTATCTATCTATCTATCTATCTATCTATCTATCTATCTATCTATCTATCTATCTATCTATCTATCTATCTATCTATCTATTTATCTATCTATCTATCTATCTATCTATCTATCTATCTATCTATCTATCTATCTATCTATCTATCTATCTATCTATCTATCTATCTATCTATCTATCTATGTATGTATGTATGTATGTATGTATCTATCTATCTATCTATCTATCTATCTATCTATGTATGTATGTATCTATCTATCTATCTATCTATCTATCTATCTATCTATCTATCTATCTATCTATCTATCTATCTATCTATCTATCTATCTATCTATCTATCTATCTATCTATCTATCTATCTATCTATCTATCCATGTTCGGCCCGTTCACGTTAAAAATATAGATAGAATAGAAGAATAGATAGAAAATATGATTGGAAGAGATCTATCTAAAGTAAACTTGGCTCCCGTTCCCGACTATCTGTCTGTCTGTCTGTCAGTCTGTCTATCTGTCTGTCTATCTGTCTGTCTGACCTGGCCCGGCTGCACCTCATTTAATTCATATAGATTTCTATAACCAGGGGACGTAACTTAAGATATAACAATGCTACTAAAAGTTATATCCCTTTTTTAAAATATTTTTTTTATATTTTCTTATGTTCAGTCGTGTAATTACAAAATTAAATTTTAGGAATGTAATAGCTGATAGCTGATAGATAAAACTATGACAGTTGGTTGCAAAGGAATGAAAGGAAAACGTGTAGAAAATTTCATCTCAATCGGATGGACCGTTCGCGAACGCATAAAGGACGGACACCCATACATACATACATACATACACACATCGATTTTTATAGATATAGATGTGAAGAAAAGGCAGGACAGAAAAACCACTGCAGGAAATCCTCCTCCAGAGACGTCAAGCATTCTTTGCCCACATTGTCAAAAAACATTCCGAGCCAAAATAGGCCTTATAAGCCATCTTAGAACCCACGGCTCCACACCTTCAACCCCACTGGATGAAATGAATGGTCATCATCATTCTTGATGGACAAACAACAACAACAACTCAGAATTATACTAAGAAGAACAAGAAAGAAAATAAAAATGGAAATTAGTGAAGAACAGTATGGTTTTATGGAAGGAAAGGGTACAAACAATGCAATATATATATATATATTACGAACACTGATAGAAAGGTCAATAGACAAACAGAGAGACATATATTTATGCTTCATAGATTATACTAAGGCATTTGATAAAGTAAAACATGATAACCTGTTTAAAATGTTAGAAGATATCAACATTGATGGGAAAGATTTAAGAATAATAAAGAATATATACTGGAACCAAGTAGCAGCAATTAAAATGGGAAATAAATAGGGTAGTTACGAACAGATAAAGCTAGGAGTACGACAGGGGTGTGTCTTGTCACCAGAGCTCTTCTTCCTATATAGCGAAGTAATAATGAGAGAGATCAAAGAGAAGCCAGGAATACTAATCGGAGGATATAATATAAACAATATACGCTATGCAGATGACACAGTATTGGTGGCGGATAATGCAACAGACTTACAACAATTATTGGACATTGTAGTATCAGAGAGTGCACAGAAAGGACCCTCCTTGAATATCAAGAAAACAGTAACAATGGTGATATCAAAGAAAATGGTGACACCAAAATGTGACAGAAATAGAGGGGGAAATTCTCAACCAAGTGGATAATTTTAAATACCTAGGGGCACCTATAACATCAGATGGAAGATGTACAACAGAGATTAAGAGCAGAATAGGGCAGGCAAAAGCCGCATTTCAGAAAATGAAGAGTATCTTATGCAATAAGTCGCTATCAATGAATGTAAGAAAGAGAGTACTAAAATGCTATATAGAACCAGTTTTTCTGTATGGCAGCGAATCTTGGAATGTACATGAACAAATTAAGAAGAACTTGGAAGCAACAGAGATGTGGTTTTTAAGACGAATGTTGCGAATTCCTTGGACTGTCAGAGTAACTAACAACGATTGTCTGAAAGAGGCTAATGAAACTAGAACACTATATACAACAATAAGAAAGAGACAAACAGCTTTCTTTGGTCATGTGATGAGAAGAGAGGCATTGGAGAACATTGTGATAACTGGAAAGATCGAGGGGAAGAGAGGCAGAGGCAGACCAAGAGAAATGATGCTGGACGGATTGAGACGGTGGCATGGAGGAATATTATCAGCGGAGTTGATTCAGAACACCAAAGACCGAGATCTGTGGAGAGCCATGAACGCCTACGCCAGCCGGCATGGCACTTGATGATGATGATGATGATGATGATATATATATACTAGCTGACCCGGCCCGGCTTCGCCCAGGCCCTGGAGGGGATCTATCTATCTATCAGTCTGTCTGTCTGCTTGTTTGTCTGTCTGTCTGTCTGTCTGGCTGACCCGGCCCGGCTTCACCCAGTCCCTGGTGGGGAGCATCTCATTTAATTCATATAAGTAGTCATATAAGCTCTCCCGTTCCCGACTATCTGTTTGTCTGTCTATCTGTCTTTCTGTCTGTCCCGGCCCGGCTTCACCCAGTCCCTGGTGGGGAGCATCTCATTTAATTCATATACGTAGTCATATAAGCTATCTCGTTCCCGACTGTCTGTTTATCTGTCTGTCTGTCTGACCCGGCCCGGCTTCACCCAGTCCCTGGTGGGGAGCATGTCATTTAATTCATTCATATAAGTAGTCAAATAAGCTTCCGTTCCCGACTATCTGTCTGTCTGTCTATCTATCTGACCCGGCGTGGTTTCGCCTGTAAACAGTAACTTAAAAGAATGTCCTTCCACACACCATTCATTATTTTTAATGAAAACTGTTTTTATTCACCGACATGACAGTTGATAAGTTTTGTAAGCAGAAATAGATGGGTTACAATGTTATGCATTATGCATTATTTTTATGCAAACTTTGAAAATGCCTTAAAGATTATATCATTATTTATTATAACTCATATGCCTAAAAATAACTATAGACAAAGAGTTTAATAATAGTGCAAGTAAGTCCAACAATATGACTATAAAGTATATAGAAATGTTATTAAAAGTTATGCCCCTTGAAATAACTTTTCTAGAGTGAAGTCCCCCTGCTATATAGACATTATATAATGAAAATGGAAAAGTAACTGTTATTAAATAAGTAGAAGATTTTACACTAAGAAACTATTATAGTCGGTTGCACAGGAATGAAAGGAAGACGTGTAGAAAATTTCATCTCAATCGGATGTAACGTTATCGAACGCATCCAATACATAAATCCCCACAAACACAAAGCCACATACACTCTGTTTTATAGATATACTAGCTGACCCGGCCCGGCTTCGCCCAGGCCCTGGAGGGGATCTATCTATCTATCAGTCTGTCTGTCTGCTTGTTTGTCTGTCTGTCTGTCTGTCTGGCTGACCCGGCCCGGCTTCACCCAGTCCCTGGTGGGGAACATCTCATTTAATTCATATAAGTAGTCATATAAGCTCTCCCGTTCCCGACTATCTGTCTGTCTGTCTATCTGTCTGTCTGTCTGTCTGACCCGGCCCGGCTTCACCCAGTCCCTGGTGGGGAGCATCTCATTTAATTCATATACGTAGTCATATAACCTCTCCCGTTCCCGACTATCTGTTTGTCTGTCTATCTGTCTGTCTGTCTGTCTGTCCCGGCCCGGCTTCACCCAGTCCCTGGTGGGGAGCATCTCATTTAATTCATATACGTAGTCATATAAGCTCTCCCGTTCCCGACTTTCTGTCTATCTGTCTGTCTGTCTGACCCGGCCCGGCTTCACCCAGTCCCTGGTGGGGAGCATGTCATTTAATTCATATAAGTAGTCAAATAAGCTTCCGTTCCCGACTATCTGTCTGTCTGTCTGTCTATCTATCTGACCCGGCGTGGTTTCGCCCAGCTCCTGGCGCACAGTAACTTAAAAGAATGTCCTTCCACACACCATTCATTATTTTTAATGAAAACTGTTTTTAATCACCGACATGACAGTTGATAAGTTCTGTAAGCAGAGAAAGATGGGTTACAATGTTATGCATTATGCATTATTTTTATGCAAACTTTGAAAATGCCTTAAAGATTATATCATTATTTATTATAACTCATATGCCTAAAAATAACTATAGACAAAGAGTTTAACAATAGTGCAGGTAAGTCCAACAATATGACTATAAAGTATATAGAAATGTTATTAAAAGTTATGCCCCTTGAAATAACTTTTCTAGAGTGAAGTCCCCCTGCTATATAGACATTATATAATGAAAATGGAAAAGTAAATGTTATTAAATAAGTAGAAGATTTTACATTAAGAAATTATTATAGTCGGTTGCACAGGAATGAAAGGAAGACGTGTAGAAAATTTCATCTCAATCGGATGTACCGTTATCGAACGCATCCAAGACCCACAAACCCACAAACAAACATACACTCTGTTTATATATATATATATATATATATATATATATATATATATATATATATATATATATATATATATATATATATATATATATATATATATATATATATATATTCATTGGCACCTTTCCGTCTTGACAGACGATAGTTTGGTACATTGTGCTTCAAAAAGGCTTAATAACTGTCATATGGCAATAACTACGATCCATGGCGGTGGCGAGTGTGGCTGGTAAGGCCAATTCTTGCTGCAAATGTTTGCCCACAGTAGGTGCATGTGAAAACATGGTAATTTCCACCATTTTGCACCATCTTACGTCTCTCACGCTCTGTGTGTGCTTTATCTGCAATCATTTTCTCCTTTGTCTTTATTCCATTTCTGATAGTTGCCCTCCATGCAACACGTTCAGCGGCGACGTGCTCCCATTGTGCATTATCAATGCCTGTATCAATCATGTCCCGCTTACACACATCTTTGTATCGTAGTAGAGGCCGACCCTGAGATCTACTACCCGTCTGTAATTCACCAAAAAAGATGTCCTTTGGTATTCTACCATCATCCATCCTCCTAACGTGTCCTATCCATCTAAGTCTACGAAGACTGAGCATGGAATACACCGTCACACAACCTGATCTTTCCAATACTTCAGTATTTGTGATTTATATATATATATAACCCGGAACAGTGGAGGAAAAATTGTAGGTGGTGGAAAATTTTGAATATTTTGGGTCATTGATTACCAACAACGGTGACATAATGAAAGAAATTAAACGACGACTATCAATTGCTCTTCAGAAACTAAAGTAATTGAATAGATTATGGAGTGGGACAGACAGAACTACAAAAATTAGATATTGAAGAACATGCATCTTTTCCATTGCAACATACGCCTCTGAGACCTGGACACTTACTAAACAAGCTGAACAGCCCATAAATGCCTTAGAATATAAATGTTATAGACGAGTTCTAAGAATATTATGGGTAAAGAAAAGAACAAATGCATCCATACTTCAAGAGCTGAATTTCGAAGGCGGTTGGCTATTAAAGACGATAAAACAAAGAAAATTGAAATATATTGGTCACCTAAAACGTCACAAGAGTTTTCAGAGAACAATAATGGAGGGGTGTATGCCTGGGAAGAGAGGAAGATGAAGGCCAAAGAGAAGATGGGTGCAGGATGTGGCGGATGATCTCCAGATGGGTGTATCTGACGCGGGACATCTTGCTTATGATCGAGAGGTTTTCCAGAAGGTTGTTATGAGAGCGAGGTTCTGCAAAGGACATGCTACTGAATGAATGAATGAATGGTACAGTGAAGCTGATCCTCTCGCCTGTAAACACCCTTTCAGTAATGTCGCATTACTTCATGTTATTTCACATTGTTAAGAACAATATGGGGTGGGGAAAAATCCTTTACTTTTTGTATCAGATATGTGCAGAAGATGTGTAGATTCTAAAACCCTGTGTACCATAGAGAACTTGCATTTTTCCTGTGGTGACATGTGAAAATTTGTCACTGAGCATTTCGTAATCACTGCAGAAGTTAAATTAAGTCTTGTAAGCTTAAATGGGTCCTCTAAAAAGTACTGGAGAGTTTTGGTCATAGACCATAAATGGGTCCTCTAAAAAGTACTGGAGAGTTTTGGTCATAGACCATAACTTTATGAAGGGAAAATCCCAACTGCACCTCCCCGCGGTAGAGGATGGAAACACACTACGGTGTGGCTAACACAGCTCTGGGGACCGAGTATCCACCGGAATAAGTGGACAACTCTGCAGCTGAGCAGAGCAGGGCACTCACTTGTCCTGACAGTCGGAAATGGCTGTCAAAGGCAGAGTTAAAAGACCACCGTGTGAATGTGGAAGGCAAGGGGAAACCACCACATTATCTTCCCAAGATTTCATGGCGACACACATTTCAGAAATAGTGAACGACGTTAATGGCTGTCTTAGGACATCCTCGTCCGGTAGGGACAGTCATGAGCCACAGGTGACACCAGACCGTCATCCAGCTACTGATGGCAAAACTAAAACAATAACTAAACTAAATAAATTTAGAGTAGGAACGTGGAATGTTAGGACATTAAATGAGCTAGGAAAGTTAAACAATGTTCTAAGAGAAATGGAAAACATGAAAATGAATATACTAGGCATAAGTGAGATGAGATGGAAGGGATCTGGCAAAATTATAACCGACAAACACACAATAATTTATTCTGGAGGGGACACACATGAAAAAGGTGTAGGAATAATATTTGATGAAAATACAGCCAAATCTATGACTGGATACTGGTGCATTTCAGATAGAGTTATAATGGTCAAAATCAAAGGCAAACCAATAGATATAAATATTATACAAGTATATGCACCAACAACAAACAGTAGTGATGAAGATATACAAAACTTTTACGATGAAGTTGAAATGGCAATAGCCCAAATTGGATCACAAGAAATAAAAATAATACTGGGGGATTTTAATGCAAAAGTAGGAAAGGGAAAAATAGAGGATATAGTGGGGAATTACGGTTTAGGTACAAGAAATGAAAGAGGAGAGAAACTAATAGAATGGGCAAATATTAATGATATGATAATTGGAAACACATGGTTTAAACACCATAAAAGACGACTATACACATGGAAAAGCCCTGATATGAAAATACGCAACCAAATTGACTACATACTTATTAATAAAAGATTTAGAAATGCATTAATTAATGTAAAGACAATGCCTGGTGCTGACGGTAACAGTGATCATGTACCACTATGTGGACAAATAAAAGTAAGATTAAAGAGAGGGGAAAAAATGGTTAAAAACTTGAGACTTAATAAAGAGGTTCTGAAAGTAGATAAAGAAATTCAAGAACAATACAGAGTGACTGTGAAAAATAGGTACAATGCAATAGCTAAAATACAGAGTATAGATGAACAATGGGAAATGTTAAGGGACTCCATTCATCAAACTAGCAAAGAAATATTACCGGAGAGAAGCCAAAAAGCTAAAAAAAAAAAAAAAAATGGATGAATGAAGAAATCTTAAGGTTGATGGACAAAAGGAAACAGAATAAAAATGACAAACAAGAGTATGCTAAGATAAATAAAGAAATAAGAGATAAATGTGTGAAGGCAAAAGAAAGTTGGTTAAATGAGCAATGCAGAAAAATGGAATTAAATTCCATTAAAGATCAAAAAAGTATGTACAGACAAATCAGCGAGCTCACAGGAAGAAAAATAAGAATAAATACAGGGTGTTTGAAATCAAAAACAGGAAAGATAATATTAGAGGAAGGTGCTATAATGAAGAGGTGGAATGAGTATATAAGAGAATTATATAATGGAGAAAGGGAAGAATTAACAGAAGAAAGTAACTTAGAAGGCCCACCTATTCTAAAAGAAGAAGTCGCTGATGCTATGAAACATATGAAGAAAGGAAAAACAGCTGGGCCAGATGAAATCACAATAGAAGAATTAGAAGTATTGGGAGAATTTGGAGTAGATATATTAACCAAAATGTTGAATGATATTTACAGTAGTGGATATTTACCCAGTGATATGCTGAAATCTGTATTTATAGCTATACCAAAAAGACCAGGAGCAATTGATTGTGAAGATTTTCGTACAATTAACCTCATAAACCATGTCACTAAGCTTCTACTCAGAATTATAATGAGAAGAACAAGAAAGAAAATAAAAATGGAAATTAGTGAAGAACAGTATGGTTTTATGGAAGGAAAGGGTACAAACAATGCAATATATATATTACGAACACAAATAGAAAGATCAATAGAGAAACAAAGAGACATATATTTATGCTTCATAGATTATACTAAGGCATTTGATAAAGTAAAACATGATGAGCTGATTAAAATGTTGGAAGATATCAACATTGATGGGAAAGATTTAAGAATAATAAAGAATATATACTGGAACCAAGTAGCAGCAATTAAAATGGGAAATAAAGAGGGTAGTTACGAACAGATAAAGCTAGGAGTACGACAGGGGTGTGTCTTGTCACCCGATCTCTTCTCCCTGTATAGCGAAGTAATAATGAGAGAGATCAAAGAGAAGCCAGGAATACTAATCGGAGGATATAATATAAACAATATACGCTATGCAGATGACACATTATTGGTAGCGGATAATGCAACAGACCTACAACAATTGTTGGACAGTGTAGTAACAGAGAGTGCACAGAAAGGACTGTCCTTGAATATCAAGAAAACAGTAACAATGGTGATATCAAAGAAAATGGGGACGCCAAAATGTGACATAGAAATAGAAGGGGAAATTCTCAACCAAGTGGATAATTTTAAATACCTAGGGGCACTTATAACATCAGATGGAAGATGTACAAAAGAGATTAAGAGCAGAATAGGGCAGGCAAAGACAGCATTTCAGAAAATGAAGAGTATCTTATGCAATAAGTCGCTATCAATGAATGTAAGAAAGAGAGTACTAAAATGCTATATAGAACCAGTTTTGCTGTATGGCAGCGAATCTTGGAATGTAAATGAACAAATTAGGAAGAACTTAGAAGCAACAGAGATGTGGTTTTTAAGACGAATGTTGCGAATTCCTTGGACTGCCAGAGTAACTAACAACGATTGCCTGAAAGAGGCTAATGAAACTAGAACACTATATACAACAATAAGAAAGAGACAAACATCTTTTTTTGGTCATGTGATGAGAAGAGAGGCATTGGAGAACATCGTGACAACTGGAAAGATCGAGGGGAAGAGAGGCAGAGGCAGACCAAGAGAAATGATGCTGGACGGACTGAGACGGTGGCATGGAGGAATATCATCAGCAGAGTTGATCCAGAACACCAAAGACCGAGATCTGTGGAGAGCCATGAACGCCTACGCCAGCCGGCACGGCACTTGATGATGATGAAGCTTAAATGATGCAGAAAATTTCTCAAAATATCGTGGACCAATAAGAAGTGAAATATCGAATATCTACATCAGGAGTGGCCAACACGAGGCCCGCGGGTCGCATGCGGCCCGCCTGGAGCCTTATTACGACCCGCGAAGCTAGGTTAAATGAACATAAATGTTAACTTTATTGTATATATCACCAAAAGAACATTACATCATGAGTCGTTCGTGTCATATAGTTTTAAATTACAGCTAAGATAAATTTGAAATATCTCGCAATTTTGGAAAAATTCATTGGTTTTGAGCTATTTTAAATATCCCGCATTTTCTGGAAAATTCATAGATGTTAGCTATTGAGTTGTGTTGTGTTGTGTTAAGAACCGACATCACTGCACTCAGGACATTCCCATACGTGCTCAGTCCCCTCGTTCAACAGCCAGCGAAGAGTAATACTACTAATCGTTCCCACCGCTATCTGATTAAAAGTTCTCCTGGTCTTCCCTCTCAGTTTTGAGATTCTTCCAGAACCCCTGCCGACCCCCCGCAATCTCATTCTTTCCTCATATGGATTCTCAATTTGTTCCTCCGCCTTCTCCACCTGGTCCCACAAGCGCACGACCACCTCCCCCTTGTCCATAGGCAAGATACCACCAAGAGGTGCATTCCCTGCCAGCCTATCAGCCTGTTCGTTCCCTCGTACACCCGCATGGCCAGGGCAAAATATCCATACAATTCTCACAATCTGTGCCCTCTGAAGCGACGAGAGCCATTCCACAAGAAACATTCCTTTCTCCACCTTGCTAAGCATATTCTTTGAATCCGTAATGAACACAACGTGTGTTGCAGTAGTCTCCTCTTGCCACCGGAATGCCACTGTTACTGCCCCCACCTCCATTCTCATGCTGGAGGTCGTAGTATCATATTCCAGACTCTCCTTTTTCAAGACTCGCCCATTAGCCTTTGCAATAAAGCCCTAGCCACTACGTCTGTTTCTCACCACTGACCCATCGGTGTAGATGACTATGTCACTTTGATGTGTGTTGCTCTGGATCAGCTGTTGCACTTCAAACTCAGTGCTTCCCGCTGCCCATTCTCTGCACTCACGACCCAGTGTTATTATTACATTGTGCCAGTCCGTCATGTCATCCGGAACTTCAACCCACTGTCTTCTACGATTGATGGTCTCTAGATTACACACCTGACTTATAGAAAGTTCTGCCTATGCCATCCAGGACCTGCCTCGTCTTAGTCTATGACCCTTTACCATATCCATTGCTGCATGCAGCGGGTGATCCCTGTCTGCGGCAATTCTCAGGTTTCATTTGGCCTGAAGGACCCTATGTCTATCCGTCATTGTAGGTAGCGCCAGGATATGCCTCATGCAGATAATTGGTATGTCCTTTTTGCACCCAAGTATTAACCGCATGGCAGCATTCTGTATGTGCTCCAACCTTTCAAGCTGGCTTTTTGATCCTGTCAGCTTTTTTTTTTGGGATACTGACGGAGTGGTGCAAGGACGCAGGGGCCATTTTAAACCCAGACAAGGCATCGCTTGTGTGGTACTCCCTGGATAACCGGATCGTCAAGGCAGACGTCCCAGGTATTATGTTGAATGGATGTCCTCTTAGTTGAGAGAGTAAATTGAAGTACTTGGGTATCACCTTTGACAGGTGTTTGTCTTTTAAGGATCATGTGGAGAATTTGGTGGTGAAGGCTGGTAGGGGACTTAATGCATTGAGGGCTATGGCAGCAACCGGGATAGATCAGAGGATGCTGTACAGGCTCTTTCAGCAGTTAATAATTTCTGTCATTGAGTATGGTTTGGGGCTGCTGACAGTATCTTCGCCTCATAATGGGACAACAACATATTACACAACCATATGTATACACAATTCAAGATTGACAAATCAGCCATGTGCACATGTAATTTGGCGCTGCAGACAGTAGATAACATTCTCCACAACTGCCACAAAATATGCCACATTTAAGCAAACCTTCTGACCTAAAGAAACAGCACTTAATATAAACTTTATGGACAACTGAATGAAGTAACAAAGAACTAACAGTGAAGTTTATATAAGAGACAACATTGCCACTAGAGACAGTGCATTTAAACGAACAAAGAAAAAATAGAAGAGCGACCATCTGCAAAGTACCTGTTATGTCTATTATTATTATTATTATTATTATTATTATTATTATTATTATTATTATTATTATTATTATTTATTATTATTATTATTATTTATTATTTATTATTATTATTATTATTATTTTTTTATATAATGAATGAATCACACCAAAAAAAACAAAAAAAAAAACAACAGAAGTTGACGGCAAGCTTTAGTAGAATACAATCACAAGTAACAAACTGGACGTTGCGGCCAAAGCTTTCGTCAGCACACAGACAACAAACATACAATGAAAGAACATTGCATGAAAATATTTCATTTTTTCCCCTTCGCTCGCTTTGAACTCAGACGTAGTCCATATGCATGCTAATACTCCTAGTGCACTGGACTGATGTTTTGCACGATTAACTTTCCCTATTACAAGTGTCATGTGATTTTATGTTTTTCTAACTTATACTTTTGATATTTCATTTTGTGTAAATTATGTAAATCATGTCTTTCACACAAGTGTGATATTACTGTTGTGTTATCCATCTTATAATCCCACATACTACGTTCGAAACACAGCTGTGGACGCTTTGGCAGCAGAAGTTTTTTTTTTTTTTTTTGTTGTTTTTTTTTGGTTAATGAGATGGTATGGGTGCCGGTCGTTCAAAAAGCAATGGCAAACTACTGAACGTAAACCTGCCCAGGAATCACGAACAGCCAAAAAATTCTGGGGTTGACTGCTACGTCCTGTAAAGTATATGCAAGTAACTATCCATCTTCATCCCGGTCACTATATGTACAGCTTTTCAATCAATCAATCAATCAATCAATCAATCAATCAATCAATCAATCAATCAATCAATCAATCAATCAATCAATCAATTTGGTGTCATCTCCACAATGAAAGTTGGCTGCAAAGTATTTTCAACACACTTTGACTCCGCCCTTTGCTGTACACACCGATAGACTGATGTTCTTTTGAATAAGTGATTTTAGTTACTAATATTATATCTTTGCAGTTGTCCTTGCAGTTCACTATGGTTACCTTCAGTATGTATTCCATTATCATAAGCGTATTGTAGTAGGTCTTGAATTTAATTAGCCATATGCTTTCGAGTTCATATTTCTTTTCACATTATTAAATCTTCTTCTTCTTCTTCTTCTTCTTCTTCTTCTTCTTCTTCTTCTTCTTCTTCTTCTTCTTCTTCTTCTTCTTCTTCTTCTTCTTCTTCTTCTTCTTCTTCTTCTTCTTCTTCTTCTTCTTCTTCTTCTTCTTCTTCTTCTTCTTCTTCTTCTTCTTCTTCTTCTTCTTCTTCTTCTTCTTCTTCTTCTTCTTCTTCTTCTTCTTCTTCTTCTTCTTCTTCTTCTTCTTCTTCTTCTTCTTCTTCTTCTTCTTCTTCTTCTTCTTCTTCTTCTTCTTCTTCTTCTTCTTCTTCTTCTTCTTCGTTCATCCGGAGTTTTTTTTTTTTTTTTCAGGACGTGATTGCGTTGTGCCAGTTTACAGCAGAGCTGCGTTCTTGCGCCGTTAAGCCGAACATCCGACTTCTGTGGGTATTTGTTGACCGGGTTAACCTTCCCGGAAATAATGTTCTATGTTAATATTACTCTGGCATTCAGTACTGTTGTCTTGTTTTATAGTAAAATAAGCTGCCATATTTCAAGTGGTAACATTTTAGGAACGTTTGAAACACGTCCCAATGGCTTTATTACAAAAGCATGAAAGAAACATTAACAGATGTGGTAGAATTAAACAAAGCATTCATTTTGAATGAATTATGCACCATGGGTTGGTCAGAAGAAGTTGCCGTAGCATTCAGGCAAGCATCCCATTGCTTAGGTAGGCGGCGAGTGCCGTACGCAAAAAAGGATTGTAGTTGCTCACTGAACCAAGTGTTTACCGCGTTCATTACGTCTGCATCTGTGTGAAATCGTTGCCCCTTGAGAGCTTTTCTTAGAGGTCCGAACAAATGAAAATCACATGGTAACAAATCAGGACTATAGGCTGGATGTTGCAGAATTTCCCACTATTTCCTTGCTAATGCTTCCTGCACAATCTTTGCGACGTGCGGACAAGCATTATCGTGCAAAAAAAAAAATCACTCCGCGAGAAAGCATGTCGTTTATTCTTGATGGCTTTTCGCAGCTTGTCTAGTGTTTGCATGTAGTGGGTAGAGTTGATGTTGACACCAGGTTCTTTAAAGTCCGCGAACAATAGCCCTTCATGGTCAAAACATGCGCTCCGCATAACCTTACCAGCGGAAACCAGTAACTTGAATTTTTTGGCTTTTTGTGATCCAGCATGCTTCCATTGCATGCTCTCTCTCTCTTTTGCTGCTCGGCTCAAAGTGGTGACACCATGATTCATCGCCTGCCACTATCCTGAAGAAAAATGCATCACCCTCCACTCTGTAACGCAGCAAGTGGTTCAAAAACCATCCCATGCTTTCCTCCTTTTGGTGGTCGGTCAACATCCGTGGTACCCACTGTGAACACACCCTCCGATCTTGCAGTTTCTTACGAACGACCTTTTGAATTGTCCCAATTGACACATCAAATTCTTTCGCTAGTGAACGTATGCTTTGACAACGATTCATCGGTACTGATGCATCAATTTTGGCGATAGTTTCTTCTGTTGCAACAATATGCACTTGACCCGGCCGTCGAAGATCTGTCGTGAACTGACGTCCTTTCCGAAACATTCGTACACAGTCTGTCACTGTTGTCTTCGACACACATTTGTTACCATACGCTGCCTGCATTCTTCGATGAATGTCCACTGGTCGACATCCTTCAAATGAAAGAAACTGAATCACCGCTCTTTGAGTTTCTTTGGACGGATTTTGGATCAACCCGGCCATTTTCTCAACGGTCAGAAACAGAACCTATGCATCATGGGACGATAAGCACGTGCTCTTTTATTCATTGGTCAGTACTTATCACATGACTATGACATGATCATGTTCTATGTACGCAATTACGCGCGGTGCGGCACGAAAGGATTTCAAATGAACGTCCCTTATAATTATCTTTTCATTGCAAGTAATTTTATACTCATTTGTCACCAAGTATATTCTTGTAGTTTTTAGCAATATATATATATATATATATATATATATATATACTAGCTGCCCGGCCCGGCTTCGCCCAGGCTCTGGCGGGGATCTATCTATCTATCTATCTATCTATCTATCTATCTATCTATCTATCTATCTATCTATCTATCTATCTATCTATCTATCTATCTATCTATCTATCTATCTATCTATCTATCTATCTAATCTATCTATCTATCTATCTATCTATCTATCTATCTATCTATCTATCTATCTATCTATCTATCTATCTATCTATCTATCTATCTATCTATCTATCTATCTATCTATCTATCTATCTATCTATCTATCTATCTATCTATCTATCTATCTATCTGTCTGTCTGTCTGTCTGTCTGTCTGTCTGTCTGTCTGTCTGTCTGTCTGTCTGTCTGTCTGTCTGTCTGTCTGTCTGTCTGTCTGTCTGTCTGTCTGTCTGCTTGTCTGTCTGTCTGACCCGGCCCGGCTTCGCCCAGCTCCTGGTGGGGAGCATCTAATTTAATTCATATAAGTAGTCATATAAGCTCCCGTTCCCGACTATCTGTCTGTCTGTCTGTCTGTCTGTCTGTCTGTCTGTCTGTCTGTCTGTTTGTCTGTCTGTCTATCTGTCTGTCTGACCCGGCCCGGCTTCGCCCAGGCCCTGGTGGGGAGCATCTCATTTAATTCATATAAGTAGTCATATAAGCTCCCGTTACCGATCTATCTATCTATCTATCTATCTATCTATCTATCTATCTATCTATCTATCTATCTATCTATCTATCTATCTATCTATCTATCTATCTATCTGTCTGTCTGTCTGTCTGTCTGTCTGTCTGTCTGTCTGTCTGTCTGTCTGTCTGTCTGTCTGCCTGCCTGCCTGCCTGCCTGCCTGCCTGCCTGCCTGCCTGCCTGCCTGCCTGCCTGCCTGCCTGTCTGTCTGTCTGTCTGTCTGTCTGTCTGTCTGTCTGTCTGTCTGTCTGTCTGTCTGTCTGTCTGTCTGTCTGTCTGTCTGTCTGTCTGTCTGTCTATGTATGTATGTTCGGCCCGAACATAACAACAAAATATAGATAGAATAGAAGAATAGATAGAAAATATGATTGGAAGAGATCTATCTAAAGTAAACTTGGCTCCCGTTCCCGACTATCTGTCTGTCTGTCTATCTGTCTGTCTATCTGTCTGACCTGTCTATCTGTCTGACCTGGCCAGGCTGCACCCAGTCCCTGGTGGGGAGCATGTCTTTTAATTCATATAGATATCTATAGCCAGGGGACTTAGCTTAAGATATAACAATGCTACTAAAAGTTATATCCCTTTTTTTATATTTTTTTATATTTTCTTATGTTCAGTCATGTAATTACAAAATTAAATTTTTAGGAAGGTAATAGCTGATAGCTGATAGATAAAACTATGACAGTTGGTTGCACAGGAATGAAAGGAAAACGTGTAGAAAATTTCATCTCAATCGGATGGACCGTTCGCGAACGCATAAAGGACGGATCCACATACATCCATACATACATACATACATACAACGATATATATATATATATATATATATATATATATATATATATATATATATATATATATATATATATATATATATATATATATATATATATACTTGTATCATGTGCCGTCTCCACAACAATGAAGGTTGTCTGCAATGGATCTCCAACACTGTCAGTCTCTTGCCCTGACATTCTGTCAGATTGATGTTCGTCCATCTCTTGATGTTATCTTCCCACTTGTATCGTTGTCTACCTCTTGCTCGCATCCCCTAAACCTTGCCCTCCAGTATGGTTTTTATGAGAGTATTATGTCTTTTAACGTAGCCAAAATATTTAACTTGCCTATTTTTTATTTCTTTCATCAACTCTCTTATCATTCCCAGCTTTTCTAGAACCACTGTACTTGATTTCCCCCCCCCCCCCCCCCATGAAACACAACATATTCGTCTGTATATCCACATTTCCAGGGTCTCTATTCGACTTTCTGGTTGCCTGTTCAATTTCCAGGCTTCCGTGCCATACAGTAGTGTTGAATATACGTAACATGTCGCAATTCTCATTTTTAATGCGTTGTTAATCTCTCTAGATGTCAATACTGATTTCATGCTGCTGAAAGCAGTTTTGGCCAGTCCTATTCTAGTTTTGATTTCTATTTCACTTCTGCCATTATCTGTTATTACATGTCCAAGATAGGAGAAACATGTTACTTGTTCTAGTATCTCCTCGTTGACTGTGATGTTCATTGATGACCTTTCCTCCCATCCATCATGTGCCATGCCGGTAAGCGTGGGATGTCATGTTCTGCTATCTCACTCGATCACCAGAGTCGTGGATCAGCTCCGTGTTCCTGTCTCGACCATGCCATGTGGCCAAGCCATCCAGGTATTTACTTTTCGGTCTTCCCCTTGGTCTCTTCCCTTCGATCTTGCCAGTTGTCACCAAGTTCTCCAATTCATTTCTTCTCATAACATGCCCAAAAATTTTTGACTGTCTACATCTAATGTCTCTGATCAGATTAAGATGTTCATTTGTTTTTATGTCTGTCCGTGGTATTCTTTGCATTTCCACCACATTTCCACAGCCATCAACTGTTTTTCAGCTCGACTGCTTATTGTCCACTCTTCACATACATACAAAAGTATCGTTCTATGTAGCACCTCAACACTCTTTTTATCGTTTCAATTGATATATTTTTATTGGTCAGTATGTTTTTCATCTTGCAAAAGGTTCCTTCGCAATGGCAATTCTTGTTCTAATCTCTTCAAGGCATCTCCCATCAGATGTTATGACTGTCCCGAGATAACAGTTTCGATTCACTTGTTTAAGACTATGCCCATCTACTCGTATATCACATTGTGGTATTTCCTTCTTCCCAGTGACGACTATAATCTGTGTCTTCTTAATATTCAGTTCTAACCCTAGTTGTTCACTGAATGCAACAACCGCATCTACTAAATTTTGCAGGTTCTGTTCATTGTCTGCAATCAAGACTGTATCATCTGCATATCTGATGTTATTGATGTATCGTCCCCCAATGTTGATTCCTTCCATATCTTCTATATTTCTGAATATATTTTCACTGTACAGAGAAAAAAGATCTGGAGACATTACACATCCCTGTCTCACACCTCTTTTAATAGGCTGATATTGACCTACATCGTTATCAATTCTGATGGCAGCTTGTTGTTTCCAATATATGTTTTTAACAAGTCTAAGGTCTTTTCCATCAATTTGTAGATCTTCAAGCATTCTTATCATGTCGACATGTCTCAATTTATCTAAAGCCTTTGTATAGTCAATATAGCAAAGATGTAGATCTTTGCTTTTTTTTTACTTCTATAGAACGCTCAATTACTGTTCTCAGTATATACACAGCATTTACTGTGCCCTTGTCTTCTACAAACCCACATTGTTCTTCTCCTATTTCGGGTTGTATTTTCTTCCAAACTCTTTGCATAGTAATTCTCAGCAGAATCTTCGTGATGTGGCTCATTATACTAATTTTTCTATGTTGATCGCTTTTCATGGCACCTGATTCATTCGGGATTCCAATAAATATAGAATTACATAATTCAGGAGGTATATCTCCAGTATCGTATATAGTGTTCCGCAGTCTGGTGACTTGGTCTATTCCATATTCGTCTAAGGCATTGATAATTTCTACTGTGATGCTATCTGTACCCGGGGTCTTGCCAGTTTTCATATGGTTAAGAGCATTCTGAACTTCTATCTTCAAAATGGATGGTCCTTCATCATTATTCCGATGATCATATTGTTCTTCTCTTGTATCATCATAAAGGTCTTTCACATAATCTGACCACGCATGTAAAATCTTATCTTTTTCTATTATGATTTTGCCGTCTTTGGTTTTTAGGCAACCCGTTGATGTATGTGTTCGTTTGTTAGTGTTGTCATTAATTCTTTTGTGCGTTAATTTGGTATTCCGGGTGTTGTGTTGGTGTTCAATTTCCTTGCAATTTTCCTCAAGCCATGTTTCTTTTGCCTCTTTGCATAGCTTCCTAATTTTCATCTCTTCATATTTTTCCTTGTTATATTTGTTATTTCTTCTTACTTCCATGAGTTTTAAGATGTCTTCCGTCATCAATTTCTTGCGTCCTATTATCTTTATTTTTGGGATGGTTGTTTCCGCAGCTTGGTTGACTGATTTCTTTAATATTTCCCATTGGTCACTGGCGTCTTGAAATAATATTTCCATATCGGACAATGCATCGAATCTGTTCTTTACCTCTACGTTGAATTTATCTTTTATTTCCTCACTCTTCAGTGCTTGTAGATCAAATTTTGTGTTTCTTGGTAAATATTTGACTTTCTTTAATTTTATATGTAAATTGCTTAAGATTAATCTATGGTCGCTGTAGCAGTCTGCGCTTGATATAGTTTTTGCGACTTTTTAAGGCATATCAAAATCTTCTGTTGATGAGGATGTAATCAATCTGATTTCTGATCTTATGATCAGGACTCCTCCATGTCCACAATCTTCATGGATGCTGTTGAAACCAGGTGTTTCCAATAATCAAATCTTGCTCTTTTGCCCACTGTACTAGTCTGCAACCTCTTTCATTCTGTTTCCCTAGTCCATACTTGCCTACTATGCATCCGTCCTGTTGATTTCCAACTTTGGCATTCAAGTCATCCATTATGATAGTTACTTCAGAATTCTTGCATTTCTTGAAGGCTTTCTCTAAATCACTATACAATTCATCAATGCTGTCATCACTACTGTTTGCTGTTGGTATATAAACTTGTATGAGTTGACATCAAAAGGTCTTCCACTCAACTTCACCAATAACACTCTGTCTGATACAGTCCAATATCTTTTGATCGATTTTGCTCTCTCTGTATCCATTATAATTGCTACTCCTCGCTGTTGTTTCTCTCCACCAGAATAGATTATTCTATTTCCTCAGATGTCATAATGCCCATTCCTGTCCATCTGGTCTTACACACACCTAAAGGGTTAATATTTAATCTTCTCATTTCATCCTTAATGTTATCAAATTTTCCATCTCCACTCAAAGTTCTTACATTCCAAGTTCCTACTTTCAATGTTGATATTCTTTTCCACTCAGTCGCTTGATGACGGTCTGGAGTCATCTGGTGCACATGACTACCCCTACCGGGCGAGGCTGCTCCTTTGGAGCACCCATTTACGCCGTTTCTCTGATTATCGATAAGACTGCAGTACATGAAATTCTTGGCATCCTTTTCTCACTTTTTTTTTTTTTTTGGCATATCATTTACAGGACATTGCTGTCAACACCAGCATCTTTCAGCTGTATGTTGATTTCTTGGCAAGATTACGCTCAGTAGTTTGCCATTGCTTTCTGAGCGGCCGGTTCACATACCCCGCAAGTTATCGATGCGATTCGAACCACCGCTGATTCTTACCGTCATCACGTTAACCCACGAGAGTATACGAGATTACGGAGAAAAGTCATAACCTCTAATCCACGAAGCCTGTCTTTCCTTATCACTGCTAATTATTATAGTTTTCGTTTTTTTGGATATTAATATCTAAGCCACGTTCTGCACTATGCCTGTTTACTTGTTCCACTAGGTTTTGTAACTCTTGCTCGCTTTCTGCTAGTAACACGGTATCGTCAGCATACCTGAGATTGTTTATGATTCTTCCATTGATGTTCAGTCCGGGCATTTTGATTTGTTTAAAAATTCTTTCTGTGTATAGGTTGAATAGGCTTTCCGTCTACCCCTATATCAGGAAAGCATGTAATTTGTCGTTCATGTTGTACTCTTTCAAAAGCTTTCTTGTAGTCTAAAAAACAAACATATACTGTATATTTGTCTGAACTTCTATACATTTTTAAATTAGCATCTTCAAACAGACCTGCAGCCTTTCCTTCTTTCATCTTTTTAATAGCCACCTCTACTTCAGCCTATAATATGTTTGGTCCATCTTGAGTATTATACAATGTTGGTTTATTGTCCCTCTATTCAAGCTTGAACATCTGCAAATAAGAATTCTTTACTGGTGTGATTTGCCGTTGGCTCTTCCTTCTGTTATCTGGTCTTCATGTGATATTGTTACGGTATCTGTTTGGCTGGTTTCTTTACATATGCTGTCTATATATGTTATGAACAAGAAAAAAAAAAGGGGGGGGGGAGGGGGGGGGCAGGACACAACCTTGTCTTACTCCGGATCTTATGGTGAAGGGTTCTGAGTATCCTCCATTTGTTCTTACTGTATAAGTTTCTACATAAATATATTATATGTGTACTCACTCCATATTTTTTAAGGATCAAATCTATCAAAGCCTTTTCTTGTCGACAAAGGCTAATTAGAGTATCTCATTAAATTCGATTGATTTGTTTAATTAGTTGTCTAAGAGCAAAGATGTCATATGTGCATCCTTTGTTTTTCCTAAATCCAAGTTGTGTTTCATTTAGCTGGGTTCTATTATAGGTCGTAATCTTTTCTCTAGAATGTTGCATTTTCGTTTTAAGCAAGCAAAAATTAGTTCAGATAAGATATTTTCATATGCGGTATAATTTGGTTGTTGACTAATGTGATCAGACTATAACTGATTATTATCCATTATAATCGGGGCTCTTCGCGGACTGTTGAAGATGAGGATGTAACACATACGGGAATGTCCGGGATTCTACGATATCGGTTCTTGACTGAACTCAAAAACTTCCCTGAAGAAAATCTCGTCTGTATGCTATGACACAATAAATAAAAAATAATTAACAGATTCAGTGCCAAACAAAACGTAGGTTTGGACCTAACAAAACGGGATGGCTAAAAATGGGAACTAGGAGTGTGACACAGTTATGATTTAAGAGTTGTTAATATGGTAGCAGACATGTTGTGTTATACATTACATTACAGGGGGTTGTATAAGAAAACTACTGTATATAAGCCCATGACAGATTACGGGAAGTCGTTTAAGACGATTTTCGAAAATGCAACATTCTAGAGAAAAGACTACTACTAAGAGACAGGGGGGCTGCGTGGTATCGAGGTATGGTGTCCGCCTCGAGTGCTGGAGGTCCCGGGTTCAAGCCCCGGTGAGGACTGGGATTTATGTCACCTGGACTTCTAGTAATAAACTTTTCCCTGGTCTCTGGGTAGTGAGATCGGACGCCCCCGTGTGTATTGTTACGCACGTAAAAAAAATCCCTTGGCAGTTGGAAATCGAAAAAGAGTCGCCTAACGGCGCTGCCCGGGAAAAATTTCGAGTTAAAAATCTACCCAAAGTATTTCAGGATCCTCGCCGGAGCTACGGAGGTCGTGCACTGAGCTGAGTTTCTCCAGACTTAGGTTTGAGTTAGAAGGAGAACGGAGCACTTGTGGGTTACACCCGTGTGCCGTGATGTTGATCCATCGACTAAACTAAACTAGCTTAAGACGATTAATTATCCCATGGCAATTAGTGAGTTAAGGAAGTTGCATGTCTTTACATGACGTGGCAATCATCCCAGAATGTATTGGCTGATTGTGATATACTAGGTCGCGCTTCATATAATAAAATTCAAGACAAAGCGGTTTCCTTCCAATTTTCCGGCAGCTTATGTCGAAACCTCGCCTCGGTATAAATGGGAATTATGAAAGTGCGCCACATCGCTGGTTATCTTAAGCATTTATCAATTGTTTTCATATTGCAGGACTTCACTGAGGCTCTGACGAACGTAATGACATGGCCCAACAAGCAGGAATACGCTTAAATTGCCCATTAAACCTGTGAGTGTTTAATAACAGTTCCGAAAACCTTCATGACATTTTTGGTTTCTTTGTATGTGTTTATATGGAGGACGGCATGGCTGAATGGATAAGAGTGCTCGCACTTAAACATTCGGTGTGCTGATGGTGAGGCAGTGGGTTCAATACTTACACCGGTCAGTTGGACTAAAATGTTGACTTCTCGTCCTTGACTTTGGGACGTAAATTACAAGCACCTCAGAAGTCAGAGTGGCTTCGCCTGATGGAGAGGGACACTGGTAATACAGAAAGCTAATCCACACGTCAAAATCAGTTCAGTGTACCATAAGTAGTAGCACGTGTGTAACAAGACCCCCGGGACTTGGACAGGTATGTTACTATAGTTAATATCCCCAGCCTTTGCTCCGACCACCCCAATAGAACTTTACATCTACAAGGCCCCACACAAACCGGGACAGCTGACCTTCCCCTCCCCACTTATGGGTTCCTACCCACAGGGGGCTCGGACAAGACAACCGTCATTCTAATACACAAAGCCATGGCTAACAAAGCAAAATTTAATTTCTAAATACGTCAACTGTAACTCAGAGAAGGATGGCTGAAAGCCTGGATAGAAGACAATATGTACACGAGAAGATCTCCTGATGATCCGTCTTCATCACAGAGCATGTGACTTCAGTTCGTGAGGCTGTCCCGTCGTAGTTAACGACTCACCCGAGAAACTCCAGTGTAAAGGAACTCCAAGGCATAGACCCTTCCAAAGTCTACTCCTCCCACTGTGAACAAGATCTCGGGCTGGTCAGGCGTAGGACTAATGCCTGACATACACTTCACCAACAATTGAGAATCCAACTGAAGAAAAGTCCTATAGCACAATACACTAGTATATCAGAAGTTGCTCTTCTGTCTCGCCAGTTCCTGGGAAACACTTATCAGCAACCTATAACTGGAGCACTGGATCCATAGTACCACAATGTCACAATTGCATGACTCAACAAGTGAATGTTAGAACTGAACATATTCTCATGTAGCTATCTTACACAGTTCGGTAGGTATTAACTACCTTAACAGTTCACCAAGTCTGTCCATCAACTCAGTTCGGTAGGTATTAACTACCTTCACAGTTCACCAGAATATCAAATCCCTTCTGTCCGTCACATGACCTAGTTCATGGTTTCAATAAAGAGCACAACTGTAGATTCACACCTTAGGTCTAGTGAAATTAGATAATGTGTCCCATGACGACCTAGCCGGGCCGGAAACATAATAAACTGGCCATTGTCATGACTGGTTAATACTCTTTTCAACACCTGGAATTCATTGCCTTGAAAGTACCAAGGTTATCATTGAGTTAGATATGGACCAGTACCTTACTGGCTGGAACGACTAGACGCTTCAGTCTTTGATCCTACCTGGATCGGTTGACTAACTTCGTCGGACTCGTTGCGGTGGTCTTAGCATAGACCTACCGGGCTAATCTCAACTCAATTGACTCTCACGTGTTAACGTAGGCCGATTCAGAAGACTGCTCCCAGTAATGCCTCAAACCTCATCTTGATTGGCACTTGAACGAGCAAGTCCCTTCGAGTTTATGGTTGAACTCATGAATATCCATAGGATATACTATAACAGATCCTGAAACATGGAGGGGTTGGTGTGAGTACTCAACTACAACAAGGACTACACTGCATCTCCACATTAATACATGCCTCTCAGTAATATATATATATATATATATATATATATATATATATATATATATATATATATATATATATATATATATAATACAATATATATAAGTGATCATCAACATCATCGATCCACTCTTAAATACAATGTATAGGCATGAGGCTGCAAGAGAAAGCAATGAATCACCAGTGTATAGTTAAGTAACTCGTCTGGGCAACAGATAGCCCGATAGCACAAGAGTAGACTTATGAATCTGTCAAAGTATCCTTCGCCTGGTGCTAATCCACTCATGTTTCTCCACCATCCATCAACCAGAAAATACACCTACTTCTCTTCCAGTGTAGTGTGTACATTATCTAGGAGGTGCCCAGCCGGACATATCCTCCCCTACCTAACTCAACAATTAATCAATCACTTCACCCATTGATCAATTAATTACCTAACTCATTAATGACTACACAACGTTAATAAATTATCTACATCCCAATTCACTAACGTAGCATTAATAAATTATAAACTAGGAATTGTTAAACTTAATTAACAAACTCATAACACAGCAACAGCTTCTGTTCTGGGATCTCCGTCCCAGAACAACGTTAGACCTTTATTAATTGACCTGCATCCATGACGGTCAAGTCTGTGCAGGTCTAGCACAGATATAGTGGCCATCCACCGAAAACACTTTCCCACAGCTACTGTGGGCCCAGCGCATCTTGGTCCCTGGCGAATTAGGCCACGTCATCCATTTTAGAGAGGCTTCCAGCCCCTCATCTCCTAAATCTCCAGTCCCCCAAATTCTGTCCAATTACCACCGAGGATACTACTACTTCCTCACTGCAGTGAATAAGTTACTCCATTATCAGAGTCAGGTTTCTTGAAGAGGAGAATAATAGAGACAGACCAGGTTCTGTACATAGTTCGGATCTACATAGACGCAACGGGCTCGATTACAGAGCGCCGCATCGCTCTCGGTCGGGTATGTTAATTCCACCTTCGGTTAAGCACGATCGCTTTGGGTCGGACATGCAACATAACGGTCGGTCGGACAGGCCTAATAACCAGTCGGTTGGCTAGACATACGCACGAATGGACACGCATGGTCACTCTGGTGGACGGGCATGCAAACAAGCAGTGACATCAGGCATCATAAATACTTTCTATCAACCGCTATTCAGTAAATATAAAACATTTCTGCCTAGGAGGAATAGCACTGGCATCTTCACACAGCAAGTACTTACCTGCACATCCCAATGAAATAACACCACCTTGTTTCCCGGAATAATAACCACCACTGATATCAGGCATAAGCTACAAACCTATTCTAGCTATGCAAATGACACGTCACTATCAATAATAACAAGCAATAACTCATCACTATTAAATGATTCTAGCCTCACAATGTAACGAATGTCAAACTTCCTGACAGCCTTGAGTATGCAATAACTAAACCAGATAGTTAACACATCTGCTACACAGTTGGTAAATTACCTGAACATACTTATATATAGCAGTAAAAATATCAACGTACATGTCCTTAACAATGCATATAATTTGTACTCTTAACATCAGTACATTCTATCAGATATACTAACATCGGATTTACACAACTTATCAGATGTAACACACGTATACAGGCGTATTGTTTATACACGCTCACAACAGTTGGCGTTACCGGACGCGTCTGACAAACACATTACCTAGTCGATCATTAACCGCTAATTAATAATGCAGGCAGGCGACGGTCAATTTATGCGCTCCGCGGAGATTATTTCGGTCGGCGATAGATTTACTAACAACGGCTAATATATAAAGTAATACAACATTACCTGTGATCTATGAGTTACAACAGTTCACTGCAGGTGTCCGCTTTAGCTGCTATAACCGACATTTCTTTTAGCAGTGAGTTACTGCAGCCTTCCCTGACGAAATTCGGCTGGCGACTGACGTTGGATAGCTAAGTGCTCTGCCACAATTACCTCGTCGGGCCTCGAAAGTCCCAAGGATCATGGAGAAATCCAAAACCTCGTGGGTCCCGAGCAATTGTGGGTCCTACGTGATAGCAAACATCACGCACTGGGCCGGGGACATTCCAGCATCTTCCAGAAGTCACCCGAAGTGTGACGTCACGTACTATTTCACCGGGGAATTCCCTAGTTATGGTCACCATATCAAGGGAGACTAACCCGGCTGATTCCGACCAAAGGGAAATAATAGAGTACAGACTGTATCTAGTCCCGTTTCGTCACAACGTGTATTGACTACGCTTGAGTTCAAAGCGAGCGAACGCAAAAACAAAAGAACTATTAACTAGACTAGGTCGATCCAGCAGCCGTAGGGTCAGAAAAATTAACCCTACTCTCAGCGTAGGTTTGAACTCTGGAATTTTAATTATAATGGCAGCAAGTGTTTGTATTAAACTGATTCAGTGCCAAACAAAATGTAGGTTTGGACCAAACATGGTACACAATTAAATGACCAAATACTATAAAGTAAACTGCCATTCACCAAGCATTAAAATTGCCGAAGATGCCACGAAACAAAACATATAATACAATGACCTAGTATATTGTCCATCTTCCAAATGGGAGGTCACATGTGGCGATATACTATCCTTTGGCAATGAATCCACTAATAATATGTACATGATTTAGTCCACACTTTGGCAATGTTTGTGTGAATATTTTATAACATTATAATTATTAATTTATCACAACAGGTTCCACATAAAAATGTCCTCGTTGCCTATGGATGCATCTGCAGATATTATTATTAACGATACAGAAATTTTACACCTGCGGCAAGAAAGTGATAATTTAACACATGACTGTAACCCTCTCAGCGATGATTTAAGCCAATCCGAAAAACGTTGTGAGGATTTAACAACTCAGTTAACACAATTGGAGCCTGCTAGTAGTGCTAGGGATAATCCACAGCAATTTATCGATGACTATCAGAAATTAATAACAGAATTGAAGAAAACGCAAGAGGATGAGATCAAACGTCTGAACACAGAAATCAGGGAACAGGAAACAAAACTCCAAGAAGTGAGTATAGGACAATTTTACAGTTGTTTACAATGAATGTAAATGTCATGAATGTCATTATATTAATATATATTAGACATTATATTAGTCATATACGTATACATATATATCTCTTTATATACGCTGTATATAGACATTTCTGTCCACATGTAAAACACGGATATTTGTGTATCCGTGTGAAACATGGACCTCTCTGTATACATGTGAAACATATACATCTATGTATACATGTGAAACATGAACATCTCTTTAAACATGCAGGACATGGATATCTTTGTATACATGTGAAACACAGACATCTCTTTACGTGAAACATGGACTTATCTGTTTACATGTAAAACTTGGATATCTCTGTATGCACATGAAACATCGACATCTCCGAAAACTTGTGAAACATAGACATATCTATATGCATATGAAAAATAGACATCTTTTCACACACACAAGACATTGACATTTCTGTCTACGTGTAAAACATCTCTGTATACTTGCGAAACATTTACATCTCTTTATGCGACTGAGGAATGATCATTTCTTTATGTAAAACATAGACAATTTGTGTGAAACTTGGACTTCTTTTTGTGTGAAACATGGACATCGCTGTATACATGGGAAACATGGTGTCGTGTACTGCCCTATATGTCTCGTCTGTCTAAACAATAATCACTCATGAAATTAGACACATGACAGGTAAACTGTCAGTGTTGACGACAGGACAACTCCAACGCCAGGAGTGAGAATAAATATGGATGTTATAACACAGACGTCGTTAGAACGGATTTTGGTAGAATCAGCGGGGAAAGAAGACCCTGTTAAGCTTGACTCTAGTCCGACTTTGTGTAGACACATGAAGGTATAGCATAGGTGGGAGTGTAAGCGCAATTGAAATACCACTACTTTTATTGTTTCTTTACTTATTCAGTAGAGATTTGTTCGCAAAAGACGAGCAATATCTCCGCTGGGCCTTTTCTCGCTGGTCGCGGGATCCGCACAGTTAGGCGGGGAGTCTGATGGTAGTTCATGCTTATATTGGTCCAGACACTTACGATTAACAGGTGTACACGCTCATACAGGTCCGAACACAATACTTGAGGCCCTTATCTGCGGGATATGGCTGAACGCCTCTAAGTCAAATCCCACGAATGTGAGGGTCTATCCACCACTCACCTCCTGCTCTTGGAGGTTCGATGCTGAGCCGCCAGCATCTGCGGCCAACCTTGTTCCAGACGTACTGGTTATCCTTTCCTCTGGAGTAAACAAGGCAAGGCCGAGAGAGCGAACATGCTCGGTGGGCAACACATGTTCTCTGAAGCTATGCCCAGGCATTGTGAGAAGGCATTTTAGCCAAATTCCAATCCACATACTTTCGTATGTCAGGACGGCAAGGTGCCACTCACAAGTTATAAATGCTCTCGCTCACACGCGTCTCCCGCCATTCTCTCTATACTCCAAACGCACACCTTAGTTAGTTAGTTAGTTAGTCGACAGATCATCCTCATTGCACATCGAACCATTCAGTCCATAAGTGCTCGGATCCCCTCCTCAGCAAATCCCGCAGCGTGTAGCGGCTAACGACGCCAGTTCTGTGTTGGTTTATCAATCTTCTTTGGCTTCCTGCGTAGTGTTCTTGTTTGGCCACCCCTCTTTTAATTTGCTGCTCTAGCAGTCTGGCCATTGTTGTAGATTCACAGTCATCACTTGGTTCTCGCAAAAGTCTTACTTCTCGTAGAGCATTCAGAATGTCAGCCTGGTCCATGGCGCGTCCGCCCTCCACAGTAGCCTCATCTGCGAGCTTGTCAGCCCGCTCATTTCCTTGTACTCCCGCATGCCCTGGCACGAAGATGAAACTAATCTTTGCCAGCCGAGAACGCTCCAGAGGCAGCAACCATTCTCTTCGGATCGACCCCTCCTCTATCCTCTTGATCATGTTCATTGAGTCGCCAAGGAAACAAGCCCTAGTGAATGTCTGTGTCTCGAGCCATGTTATTGCTTTACTTACTGCCATGACTTCCATGGTCAGGCTACTTGTGGTTTCAGTGAAAGCACCAGAGTCCTCCTTCACAATTCTCCCTCTGGCCCGAGCTGTAAAGGCCCATGAGCTTCTCACATGTCGGACGACCGACCCATCTGTGTAGATGACCGCGTCACTGTCTAGCGAATTCTCGAAAATCAACGCTTGTACTTCAGTCTCCACAGCAGCCGGATTTTCTTGTCTGCATTTCCTATCTAGTTGGATGCAAACTGAAAAGGATGTGCAGAAGTCTGTTGGCACTTGCACCCACTCTTCGCCAGGTTCTAAGTTCTCAAGTGAACACACCTGTTGAAGAATGTCTTCGACTTGACCCATCCACGACCGTCCTCTTTTTAACCTGCTGCCCTTCACCTTCCTAATTTCACTATGCAGTGGATGTTGTGTGTTTGCGTTAACTCTGAGGTAGGCGCGTGCTCTGCAAACTTGTATTCTCTCTTCAATGGTTGGAAAATCAAGAAAGTAGCGTATCGCCCTGCATGCTGTATCTCTTGTGCATCCAAGAATAATGCGCATAGCTTCATTCTGTATCCTTTCCATCCTTTCTATCTGCTTATGGCTGAGAGTCAGGATTGCCATTGCATACTCCAAAACAGACATGACCAGCCCCTCGTACAGAAGACATAGATGGCGCTGTTCACAGTTTGCTGCCGCCATCACCCGCATCGCAGCCACACCCCGCTTGGCCTTTGTTATCACCTGGTCTATGTGCACATTATAAGCAAGGCTTCGATCAAACCGTATCCCTAGGTAATTCATTGTCTGCGTTCTTTCCACCGTCTCTGAACACAGCATTACAGTTGGTGTTGGAGTGTTCACAATACGCACACCCTAACTGTCTATTTCTCATCTACACACTTGGCGTCCTCGTCCTGATATATACCCGCACTGGGACTTTTAAAACGTTGCATGACTTTGTCGTAACATTTTCAAATGTTCTATACGTCTTGTCAGTACGTCGCACTCACTTCTCCACGTTTATACAAGTCCCGTCTCTATCTACTTCAGTCGCACGATTCCTAAATCGTTTCGTCTATCTCCTAAAATGTGTCCTTTCCTGTCGAAGGTCTGAACACACACTGTCCTTAGCTATGTCCCGTTTTCTCCTTTTGTTTGTACGTAGGTCACTTTGTCACGGATCATTCTCACAGAGATGTGCTCAACCCCACACAATTTGTTTTCTAGACGAGTGAGCGTTAATCTCGTACTGGTTGCCCTGGTCCTTGACCTCAAGTAACCGTGTCCGTGATTGTTGATGTCCAGTCTAAATGTTGGATTAACTCCTGTCTGACTTGATTACAGTGAATGTCCGTGTTTGTTATCTGCACCTATTAACTCTTGTCCACACTGTTACTAATGATAGCTCAGTGTAGAACTGTGACACAATGACATCTACGTATAGATGTAAAACATTGACATCTCTGTATAAATTTGAAACATGGACATCTCCTTATACATATCAACCATGGACATCTCTGTATGTATGTGAAACATAAACATCTCTTTATACACGAGATACATCGATATCTCTGTATACATGTAAAACATCAACATCTCTTTATACGCGCGATACATAAAAATCTCTGTATACATGTAAAACATGGACATCTCTGTATGCTTGTGAAACATGGACATCTCTTTGTGTGAAACATGGATATCTCTGTATACATGTGAAACATAGACATATCCGAAAACAAGTAAAGCATAGACATCTCTATATACATGTGAAACAAAGTCATCCCTGTAATGCATGGACAATTGGAGCCTGCTAGTGCTAGGAATAATCCACAGCAAGCCAGTGATAACTATCAGAAACAGGTAAAAGAATTGAAGGCCAAAGACCATAAAACGCAAGAAGATGAAATCAAACGGCTGAACACAAAATTCAGGGAACTGGAAACAAAACTCCAAGAGGTAATTATAGAACAATTTTACAGTTATTTACAGTGAATGTAGATCCACAGAGATCAGGTCTGTCGTGTGTTTCTTTAAAGTGTCGTCCCTGGAGTGAGGGGAATCAACACCCACATTATATTTTAACCCCTTATCATTATCCTGGAGAATCCATTAAATTCCGTCCACCACACTCCCTCAGTTTATGAACACCTCTTTCTCTCTCTCTATCACTACTGGATCATGCCCCTCTCATTCTTCTCAACATACTCAACAACTCTAGCTTCTAAAAATTAATAACAATTAATTTATTAAAAGAAAAGTGTAATGTATGTGAGAAGTGTATGCGAAGAATGTGTGTCGTGTACTATAATGTGTGTAGAATCGGACCATTAGATCAGTAGTCCAGTCAGATCTTCCTAGCGAGGTCTTACCACAGCACGTTAGGTCAGCACAAGAAAACCTCACCCAGTGATGTATCTCTCCTGCCAGACGCTGACTTTCTTCTGTAGCTACTTGGTAATCCATCTACATGATCATCTGAAATAGATACAGTCCATAGTTTAACACTGATCATGGATCGGTTACACACTGCATCCTATAGGTCCCTATAGTTCTTAAATGTTCAATCCTTGTACTTGTGAATATAGGAATCACTGTTATTGTTAATACACTTGATCCTATCTATTGTCTATATTGTCTCAAATACAATGTCCCTTGTACTATTCCAATGGACTCTACAGCTCCATGCGAATGCTACGTTTACTGTTCCCTTTTAGTCACTATTGTTCACATGATATGTGGTGTATCAACGAATCTCACCCATTCTAGGTGAACCTTATCACACAGGAGTCGTTATATGGTTTTGCTCATCTGAGCCATGTTCTGGTGGACCCTCCTGATCATGGGCCCAGCGTAAACACTATTGTACAAACTTTCTTTTCCTTAAAAAAAAAACATTGACTATTCATCTTGTGTTCTTCCTCATCGGAGTAGAACTTCTTCAAAACCAGTGTAGAGCTTCCTCGTAACTGGCGTGGAACCTGTTAGAGAAATAACACACCTGGTGAGAGCACTATTCACTGATCCTACTAGCTGAGTGTAGGCCTACGGCCTCGCTCAGATATTTATCAGCGAACTAAACTCTGTCATAGAGCAGAGGGGCTCATCACCTTGGTCCGAATCAGGCTAAGACAAGGAAAGACCAATAGACAGAGTGCAGAACCCCAGTAGGCACCCCACTGGAAGATCCCACCGTTGGACATTTCCCCTATCTCCAAACCCATCCTCAATCTCTCCAAATATCACACCACTACGCTATTCTCACTAGCAGAGCTAATTCTCACTTCACTACCTTATTCTCAACTAGCAGAGCTAATTATCATTTCACTACGTTAAAGTCCTAAACTCTACTATCACCAGTCTATCCCTCATTAATTACACCTAAATACAATCTATGGAGTACCTTATGTAACACTGCTTTTCTCCTGAATTACATCTACAATTTGCCATGACAGGCACGTGTAAATTAAATTTAATTAATCCCGCACACGGTAGATGTTTTTCAAATTCCAACAGAGCTAGCGAAAACCTTAGGCCAACTCTCTTGTTTACAATCGCTATAACAAGCTAGGTTTTTCAAACAGTCTTGAATTGTTCTAGTGACTTCCTTTGATGTTAACACAGGTGTCCTCAAGGGCAACTAACTATTTCAGAATTATTCTCTCCCCCTTGTTCAACCAATGCAAAAGTTGTCTCCCTTGTTTCGACAACCAAAACAAGCCAGCATGTTTCCTGCATTCTCCCGATCGGGCCACAACAACATGCCTACAATTTTCTGTCTTGTGGGGAACTCTCAAAGACGGCTGTACCGTTTGATCTCACCGCCTAGAGGGATAAACAATTTGCCGCTGCGAATCAGACTGTCGCTGTTATTTGTATCATCTGATCGTTAATTCACAGTGATTTCGCGACAAGGTCATTGCAAACAATGTTCATATGTGTATACATGTGAAACATAGACATCTCTGTATACATGTGTGACATTAATACCTCAGTATACATGTGAAACATCTCTTTACGTGAAACAATTTAATACAATTAGAAAAAAGATATGGGATGCAGAGGTGTGTCCAAGGCACCAGGGCCAGGTTCTATACTGGCCAAGACCTACTAACACGTCCTAGCCGTGAGTCTTGGGCAACAGGTCTCTTCGGCGTCCTGCTAACGTAGTAGGATCGCTGATTCTTCCGAAGTCGGAGAGTATCTGCCCGCACGGCGAGGAACCACCAGTCTGCACACCAATAAGCCAGACATGGGACAACGGATACTCACACAAACCTCAGTCCGGTATGACATCACATTGATGCTTTACAATAGGATGTCTTCATCCGACATACAGGACCTTGCGCTGGAGTTCATAGCCAGCGAACACAAGCAAGCAAGCAAACAGAAAAAAGAAATTACGATTTCAAATTCCAGTCAAGAATTTGTATGCTGCTAATTCTATGAATAATCCACAGCTATCAACCGATGGTAAGAAAAAGATACAAGAGTTGAGCAGAGACTTGAAAGACACAGGAAAGAAAATCCAAGATGAAGTAGTACAGTCGAAAACAAAAATCAGGGAATTGAAGACAAAACTCGAAGAGGTGAGTATAAGAAACTTTTACAGTTGTTTAAAGTGAATGTAAATCCACAGAGATCAGACCATTGAAAAACATTGGTCATATATGTATACACGTGAAACGTAGACATCTCTTTATACACGCTGGATATAGCAATTTCTGTCCACATGTAAAATGTGAACATTTCTGCATACATTTGAAACGCCGCTTCTTTGTATACACATAAAACATAGACATCTCTGTATACACGTAAAACATACAAATCTCTGTTTAGATGTAAACATGAACATCTCTTTATACATGCAAGACATGGAAATCCCTGTATATATATATGAAACATGGACATCTCTGTATACATGTGAAACGTGGATATCTGCGTATAATGTGAAACATGAACATCTCTATAAACACGAGAGACATTAATATGTTTGTATACACATGAAACATACATCTCTGTATGCAGGTGTAGCATATTTGTAATGCTTACGCCTATCAACAACATTTGGACTCCATAATTGTTTACCACCACCTTAATTGTTTACAATGTTAAAACCACAGCACACCCGAATTTTTAACTTTGTTTGAAGTTTGCTAGCAACTGGAAGTGGAAATTGCCGACCACTCTGAAAGACAACACGTGTGGGCATGGGCTGTTTGAGATAACAGTGGAGACCATCTCGGAAGATTGTCTATCACGTAGGTGGAACTTGTGCGAGATCAAGGGCAGACACTTACAGAGTTGTTCCCCATTTTCTACAATTATCGGAACATCATTCACATTAGAATGGTAGCTCTGAAAGAAATCTGACTAGCGTACAAAGAGGAATTGTTTTGGGAGTATTTAAATTGGGGAAAATATGATGTTTGGAGAAAATGTGCAACTATAGGGGAAGTCGCCGAAGATTATTCCTATGAAAGGGATTCGATTTTGTGTGGTTGTAGTTTTCAGTCCTGCGTACTCAGGACTGAGGATGGTGGGATTTGTTGGTATACACTGGGGCATTATCATGTATGCTGATCCTTGTCATTTTGAAGAGTCAAAATCATCGGTTAAGGATGCAGAAATTAGCCTTTGTAATAAATGAAGAGCTGAATTGCATTAACATGTGGACTCCGATGTCAGGAAACCCCAGTTGTATGGACGTCAATTGAGTACATTATCAGTATGCTTTGAGAACAATGAACCACAACGGCCATATCGGCAGTAATCTACCACCGATTACCATTTTTGTGAAACATGACTTAAAGGTCTTTCTCCATGAAGGGATTGTGAAGTCATCGGAGATTTATTTTTCCGTAACTGGAGTCTGCAGGATGATTATATAGAAACATAGTGTTTTTCTAGTTGGGAATATTTGTATCCTATTTGGCGGATCCGGTTAGCGGGATAGGGGTATCCCCTATCAAAGGAGAGGTAAGACGCCTCCTTTCCTCCGTTAGTCTACGGGACACCCTTGGGCAAGGTGGAGTACCCGTTTAGCCCCCGGATCAGGGTTACGTGAAGCCATGGAAGCAGGTGGTGGATGGAGTGTGACAGCTGCCGACAGATTGTTTTTGGTTATGGTCTTGCACTCTGCGGCGATAGGCAGATGATCTCATCAGTAGAGACAATGGCTATGGCCACCGACTAATAGTCACTGCCCAGAAGGAAAGCAATGGCAAACTACTTTCTGCAAAACTTGCTAAGAAACCATAACAACCATGAAAGAAAACATAATAAGAAAGAGATCTGGTGGCGAGACCCCCAGGCCAGGCAGATCAGATAACACTGTGGAAGAGTGTGACACAGGGACCAGTACTAGTAATCGTGATGACGGAGTTAATCCTGACTGTGTTACCAAGGAAATCCCCTGTGTCAGACTAAGAAACAGAGTGAGAATGGCAACGTGGAATGTGAGAAGTCTGTATGAGGGAAAGCTTAAAGTAGTGTGTGATGAGATTGAGAGGTTAAACATTCAAATTTTAGGAATTAGTGACCATCGCTGGAGCGCCAAGTGACATATTACAACTGAAAATGGAAGTATTTTCATTTATTCTGGTAGAGACATCAGAGGCCAGAGTGGAGTGGCATTTTGTTTAGATAAGGCAACTGCAAAATCTTTAATGGGATATAATCCAGTTAGTGACAGAATCTTCACTATTAGACTTAAAGGCCGTCCAAAAAACACAACTCTCATACAGATATATGCACCTACTTCAACAGCAGAGGAGGACGAAATTGAAGATTTTTACAACACACTACAAGACACATTAAATAAGATTGGTCATAATGATATAGCAATAATAATGGGAGATTTTAATGCAAAAGTAGGTGCAGGAAGAGCTAAAAATGAGAGACACGTTTTAGGAAAATTTGGATTAGGAAATAGAAATGATGCAGGTGACAAATTAATTGAACTTTGCACAGAAAATGAGTTAACGATAGCCAACACGCTTTTTAAACAACATCCAAGAAGACTCTTCACATGGAAGTCTCCAGACAGTATTACCAAATATCAGATAGATTATATTTTAATGCAAAGAAGATGGAGATCAAGCATAACATCTGCAAAAACCCTACGTAGTGCAGAATGTGATACAGATCATCAGTTATTAGAAGCAGATCTGAAATTAAAACTCAAAAAGCTTACCCGAGGACCAAGGCCACTTCGTTTTGATTTCACAAAAATACCAGATGCATACAACGTTTTGGGGTCTTGATGTCTGTACAAGAGGAAATGACACCTGATGAACTGGCAGTACAAGCTAGAGATATCTTGATAACTGCAGCCAAAGATTTAATTCCGACAAGAAAAAGCAACTTAAGCCATGGATTACATCAGACACGTTAGAATTAATAAAACAACGAAGGGAACTGAAACAGAAAGGAGGTGAATCCGATAATACCAGGATGAAGTATAAATCTTTAACTCGAGAAATAAGAAAGAACACAAGAAAGGACAAAAATCAATACATACAAGATTGTTGTACCAGAATAGAGCAATATCATAAGACTGGAAGAGATTATGAAATGTTCAAAGAAATGAAGTTATTGACAAGAAATGTTCAACCTCAATTGAATGTTATCTGTGACAAGATGGGAAATACCTTAACAGAATCTAGACAAATTCTAGAAAGATGGCAGGAGTACTGCAGTGGAATGTATGATATGAGTGACAGTGAGGATATGAATGAGATACATGAGCCAACGACAGCAGAGACAGAACCTGAACCCTCATTAGATGAAATTGCATGGGCTATAAAGCACCTGAAGAATGGTAAATCTCCTGGATGTGATGAGATACCAGCTGAACTAATTAAAGCGGGAGGAGAAGAAAGCATACACATACATCATGCATTATGTACAAAGATTTGGAAATATGGTATTTGGCCAAAAGATTGGAAGAGAACTATATTCATTCCAGTACCAAAAAAGGGCAACCTGAAATTATGCACCAACTATAGAACTGTTGCCCTGATCAGTCATGCAAGTAAAATTCTACTAAAAGTCATAATGGCAAGACTTCGTAAGAAAATGGAAAAAGAGATTAACGTAGTTCAAGCTGGATTTAGACAAGGAAGAGGAACAAGAGATCACATATTCAACATGCGTTTAATAATAGAGAAGTGCAGAGAATTTAATGTAAACCTATACTCATGTTTTGTGGATTATTCAAAGGCATTTGACTGTGTACAGCATAAGAAACTTTGGGAAATCATGAGGACTATGGGCTTTCCATCACATGTAGTACACCTCATAAAATGCTCTATCTAGACCAACAAGCAGCAGTTAGAATAGATGGCGAGGCATCAGATTGGTTTGACATCAAGCAAGGAGTCCGCCAGGGCTGCGTGGTGTCACCCTATTTGTTTAACCTGTACGCCGAAAATATAATGAGAAATGTAAGAGATGATATAAACAGGGAGCTATATGATGCTCTAAATATAGGCGGTCATGACATACCGGAGATTCGATATGCTGATGATACAGTGTTACTATCCACAACACAGAATGGCATGGAAAACCTAATAGCCTCAACCCAATTGAATAGTGAAAATCACAACTTATATCTTAACATAGCAAAAACAAAAATAATGCATACAGATAAAACTACCATGGAGAAAGAAATATACATTAATGGGGAAGAATTAGAGGTGGTGGAAAATTTTGAATATCTTGGGTCATTGATTACCAACAACGGGGACACAATGAAAGAAATTAAACGGCGACTATCAATTGCTCTTCAAAGACTAAAACAGCTGAATAAATTATGGAGTGGGACAGACAGAACTACAAAAATTAGATTTTTAAGAGCATGCATCTTTCCCATTGCAACATACGCCTGTGAGACATAGACACTTACTAAACAAGCTGAACAGCGCATAAACGCCTTTGAATATAAATGTTATAGACGAGTTCTAAAAATATCTTGGGTAAAGAAAAGAACAAATGCATCCATACTTCAAGAGTTGAATATTGAAGAAGGTTGGCTATTAAAGACGATAAAACAAAGAAAATTGAAATATTTTGGTCACTTGAAACGTCACGAAAGTTTGGAGAGAACAATAATGGAAGGGTATATGCCCGGGAAGAGAGGAAGAGGAAGGCCAAAGAGAAGATGGGTGCAGGATGTGGTGGATGATCTCCAGATGGGTGTATCAGACGCGGGACATCTTGCTTATGATCGAGAGTCTTTCCGGAAGGTTGTTATGGGAGCGAGGTTCTGCAAAGGACATGCTACTGAATGAATGAATGAATGAATTTGGCGGATGGAGTGGTTTGTTTTCTGTTGTTTGGATGAAACAGTAGCATAATCAAAATGATCTATTTTCGTCATCATGGAGTGGCCGACTCATCGATCAACGATGAAAGGGATATGTCTTTACATTGTCTGAAGTGCGGAACTCAATCAAATATTTTCCCCCCTCCAATTTCCAAGCAACCCTAGAATTTGGTAAGTCACCTGAATGTCTTCTCAGTATAATGAATGATGACCTGACCAACTACTGATGTATTGACCATTTTGGTACATACCTCTTTATCAGGATGGCCTCGGTTGTTGTGAATGAACACAAGCCCCTAGGTATCCCAGTCACTCAAGTGTATATTAACCTCAGGGGTTGGACACGTAGTTTCACTGATACTACTATGATTGATCCCATCTGCAAGGCGACAAGTGTTATTAGTCTACAGGCCCCTCCCAAATCCTAAACCTCTACCATCTACCCTCCACTGTGGAAATTTAAACTCTCAGGCCTCGTCCAAGATCACACCTCATAACTGTATAGAAGACATGTCAACAATTGAACAATTTAATGTACACTATAAACGCAGGTCTGAAAGGATCGTCTTGATAGGAGAGGATCTATTTACAATATAGAGAAAAGGGTAGAGACAAAGTCAGAGATGATATTTGGGTCATCATGAGGCGTAGCAGAAGATTTGCGGGGTGTTTCCTTCGAGTCGGTCCAATAGACTAACCCGGCTCTTTCCCAGCACTTGTGTCTGGAACACTTGAGGACTTTCCTGCCACAAGCAACCGGTGATCATACAATGGGATTTAGCCATCAGGACCTCCGATGACTGGACTAAGATCACCTTCACAAATGCGAGAATTGTCAATACCTATTGTCCCTAGGACTGCTCTGCCTACACAGTCTGGATGGGAGACCCTCGACCATGAGGTATCCCCTGATGCACCTGGACAATAGCTGAAAATATAGTCTTGCCACATGCACTATAATGTCACTGCATAATACACTTGGTTGAGCGACGTGGACTATCAGTCGCATGACTATAATAGAGAATCGAGGATGAAGTATTTCCTAAAGTCTGCAAAGTGTCTGTGGAGAGTTTCTCTTCTTTAGTAGAAGACTACAAACATAGATGACTGGAACTCAGGATTGACCGGACTCCACCTGAGTCTGGTTCAGAACAATGTCCTGTATCATGATAACACTGTCTAATGGCATAAGAACAGGATAAATGTCTGTAAGATCTGTTGAGGATCTATCCATGTGGACCACAAGGTTTACTTTGGTCTACTATGTAAGGTTCGGTGGCGTTCCACAATGCTACCCTGGCTGAGGTGCTACCAGAGCGCTGACGTTTCCCCAGCCGGGGTTGTCCTCCGGATCGAGCAAATAACATAATCTCCCATTGGACGCTCATCTTCTTTGTAGAAGTCATATACAACACATGTTCAGTGTAGCATTCATATATCACACCTTCATTGTAGAATACATCTGCCATACCGGTTCATGGCAGAATTTATATACTACACAGGATCAGTGTAGAATTTCTATACAACACTGCTTCATTGTAGAATTCCTGAACAACACAGGCTAGGTCTCATATATCATCACTGCAGACCTCATAAAACAGGCAACACCCGAAAGGAAAGATCAGGCGGTGAGAGTATTCGGTAACAACTCGGATTCACATGCTAACATCCAATACAAAATTGCCTTCAGCATTACTATGTAATCTATTTACTTTTCTAGGGAATCATCCCTATATATATATATATATATATATATATATATATATATATATATATATATATATATATATATATATATATATATATATATATATGAATCAGCCCGTCGCAAGAAATAGGTTCCGAAAAGTTCGAGTCTGATCCTACTGCAGGCTCATACTCCTAGCTTACTCTTGTCGTCGGTGTTTGTGTGAAGAACTGTACTGTTTCTATTTACACTAAAAGAAAACTAAAACTCTGAAAGAGTTGGTCCTTAGACCACACCCCTTCATTGGACAGAAAAGTAGTGTTATCAAGTAATTAATACCAAATCAATTACTAAACAATAAACCAAACCAATGTATAAGGAAATAGTCAATTTCGCTAGTGGGACGCCTTTCCACATAATAGCGAAATCTTTCTTGATCCACCTCTGATGATATAGGCGAGAAGTTTCTTTTCTAAACATGTTCTGCTGCACCAAATGTTCAAGGTGTACTTTCCTGTTCTGCTCCCCCAAGCGGATTAGCCTTGGGTGGTGACCGAACATCAGAACTGGCCTGGTGTGACAGTTACACACATATTATAATTGCCTTGCATGCCATATCCCACGCATCTCCGAGTCTCATTCAACAGCCATAACCTTCTCTTCCATCAACCACACAAGCACTCACGTACTCATGATCAGTTACAGAGAAAGGCATAAGACAGTGTAGAGAAGACCCTCGACCGGTTTCCCAACAATCGCCACGATAGCGCACAGGTATCTCGCGTCGGACCGCATCGGACGTCGACAAGTCGCTCAGTTATATAACGCACTTCATATATATATATATATATATATATATATATATATATATATATATATATATATATATATATATATATATATATATATATATATATATATCATAACACATGATCACTACTTACAGCATCTAAACATTTCCCAGAAATGACACCACCACTATTTATCAGCCACAAAATAGCTGCATCATTTCCTAGCGTCTAGAACTACCTGCTCTGATTGATAGACAAATCAAACTTCCTTTTGCCACAGCATTGTCTGAATTCCACCTACATCAGCCTAACCACAGAATCCCGAAGCACTGGTCACAGTAACAACTGACTAAGCTACTTGGCGTCAACAGGTTATACCAGATAGCAGTAACATTTCATCTTTCATCTTTCTTGTAACAATTGTAACAATTGTAACAATTGTAACTTAACTAATAAATACAAGATTTCACAACTTGCAATATAATTAGTAGCTACAATGCGTTGCCACATTAATGGACTTACAAGCACCAATGTTTTAGCTACTCTGTTACAATCTCGAGCGGAGAACGCAAAGGTACACGCGCGAGCAACTGCGACACAGCCTGTATTTTATCGATCGCCAAGTTCATTATGTATTCGCATAGCTAATGAGATGCCTTACAATTGCGCTGTTACTCTGTATTACACAATATAAATATCTAAAGAGGTATTACCTGAACCAGGAGCCAATTACCCCATAGCCGCAGTTATTGTCTGTGGCTCCCAAGCCTGAATCTTGACAATATTGGCTGATTTTCTGGAGCTCTGCTCCGGTAGAGATCTCATATTGAAATGATGGCCAAATGCCTTGTTCCTGTTGCGAGGTAAACTCTCCAAGCCCGGAAATCTCATTTTGTACGAATTACTCACCCTAAGTGAGAATCTTGCTTTCTCCCGACTAGTGAACAAGTCTACTTCACTCACGGGATAAAACTACTGACCGTTTCGACCTTTCTGTCTCGAAACATCCAATTCTCGAACAATCTAAGTTATGCAAATCAGCCGACTTCCCCCGAGTTATACATAGCTGGGGATCTCCCTAATGACGTACTCATGTACTATGGAGATTCCCCGTACGAAGCACAGCTGATTTGACGTAAATTGTGACACCTCTGCTGAATCATGCCCTCATGTTTGCTTTTCATTAAGTTCATGAGTGACAACATTAACATTATCAACTCTGGAATTTTGATAACATGAACCTTGTCAGATCTTGAATCTTGACAACATGAACATTGTCAACTCTGGTATTTTGACAACATGAATGTTGTCAACTCTTGAATTTTGACAGCGTAATCATGGTCAACTATCGAAATTAGCAACATGAATACGTTCTAACTCTTGGATTTTGGTAACACGGATATATTCTTACTCCTGGATTTTTGTATCATTTATATGTTCTAACTCCTGGATGTTGGCAACATTGATACGTTCTAACTCTTGGATATTGGCAATATGGTTATTTTCCCATTCTTAAATTGTAGCACCATTGACTTTATGTCTTATTTCACGTCATTTACAATTTGTGAACAATTTATAATTGTACCGGTACAGAAGTTTTGGATAATATATCCTGGTTCTGGTAATAAACACACTGACTATTTTACTTAAATCTAGTTGTGTAATGGACGATAATTTGAGATTTTATGAGGAGGAAACATCGTCATCTGAATTTAGTTAGTAGGATAAATATTGGAGTTATAATGTTTCCTTTTTTGGTTTTTTTTCTTTTGTATTTCATTTTAGTTGTGTAACATATTTACCATGCAAGGTATATATGTTCGTTCCTTATGTTATCTCAATAAATACTCTTATAATTTACAGAGTGAGTTGTTTATTTTCTCGTTTATTTGTTTATGATCATGTGGTACTAACAGTGTAAATACTACATACATACACAACCATTATTGGAGCATATCGTGGCAAGGAGAAGGCACACGTCAAAATATTTAGAATAGATTCCCCCTGTCCTTGATGTGGCAACTTCCTTGAGCTCTCCTAACCTTCTATCAGAAAACATTCATTCTCCACCCGTAGGGAGTCTTTTGAGCCAATTTCTGGTTTTCTAGATAGTCGGTCTCATTGAAGTCAGTATTCTTTTCCCATATCAAAATTATATTTTCCACAGCAGGTGAAACATGAACATCTCTTTATACACGCGAGACATGAATATCTCTGTATAAAAGTGAAACAAGAACATCTCTTTATACATGTGAGAAATGAATATCTCTGCATAAATGTGTAACATGGCCATGAAACTTATATATATATGCGCGTTCCCGAACGGTCCATCCGATTGAGATGACATTTTGTACAGATGTTCTTCTCATTCCCGCGGAGCCAACTGACATAGTTATTTAGTGTAAAAACAGTTTTGTATGCAATAAATCAGTTTTAAAAGGAAAGACTTATAATTAAGGGGACTTAACAACGAAATTTATATCAAGGGATATTACTTTTAGTAGCATTGTTATATTATGTAATTTGAATAATTATTGTATTTTTCTTAAAGCTTTATAAAATGTTTACAGAAGTTATCTACAGTGGTATGCGTTTTAAATAAACTGATAAAAACTTTAAGGCATCCTCAAAGTTTTCATAAAAATAATGGATCTATTTAGATACATGAAAATTTTATAACTCATGTAATGTAATTTTTTTGTGTGAAAGAAAGTCAGTCAATCCACCATTTATTGGCTGTTCGTGATATCTTGGTAAGTTTACTTTAAGTACTTTCACGTTGCCCTTTTTAGTTATTGGAATGAAGATAGTTCTCTTCCAATAATATCTTCTACTATAAGTCTAATTATCCATTCTTCTATTCTATCTATATTTTTAATTTTCTATTTAAAAGAAAAAAACATTTTAGATCAGGGCCGAAAACTACATCAGTTATGCCACCCAAACGAAAAGCGATTAGAGGATCTACACCTCAAGCACGAATATATAGATTTAAATATTTGTTGTATTTTTCTTAAAGTTTTATAAAATGTTTACAGAAGTTATCTACATTCGTATGCGTTATAAATAAACTGATAACAACTTTATTTAGACAGACAGACAAACAGACATATAGACAGACGGACAGACAGACAGACGGACAGACAGTCAGATAGACAAACAGCCGGGTCGGGTCGTCAGACAGACAGACAGACGGATAGATAGATGGGTGGGCGGGCGGGTGGATAGACAGATGTATGGATGGATGGATAGATGGATGGATGGATGGATAGGTAGGTTGGTAGGTCAGTCGATCGGTCGGTCGGTCGGTCGGTCGGTAGGTAGGTAGGTACATAAATAGATAGATAGATAGATAGATAGATAGATAGATAGATAGGTAGGTAGGTAGATAGATAGATAGATAGATAGATAGATAGATAGATAGATAGATAGATAAATAAATAGATAGATAGATAGATAGATAGATAGATAGATAGATAGGCAGGTAGCAAGCAGGCAGGCAGGCAGGCAGGCAGACAAGCAGACAGACAGACAGACAGATATATAGATAGATAGATAGATAGATAGATAGATAGATAGATAGATAGATAGATCGATAGATAGATAGATAGATAGATAGATAGATAGATCCCCGCCAGGGTCTGGGCGAAGCCGGACCGGGTCAGCTAGTCTCTATATAAATGAGAAACATAGGCATCTCTATTTACGTATGAAACATGGACATTTCTATATAATATGAAACATAGACATCTCTGTATGCACATGAAAGATAGACATCATCTCTCTCTCACACACACACACACACACACACACACACACACACACACACACACACACACACACACACACACACACAAGGCATGGACATTACTGTCTGCATGTAAAACATCAACATCTCCTTATGCAAGTGGGGTATGGACATCTCTTTGTGTGAAACATGTACGTCTGTTTCTTTGAAGCATGGGCACCTCTGTATGCATGTGAAACATGTACATCTCTAAATACATGAGCAATATTGACATCTACATATACATGTGAAACATTGGCATCTCTGAGTATATGCAAAACGTGGATATGGCTTTATACATTTGAAACATGGACATCTATGCATACATGTTAAACATAGACATCTCTTTATACATGAGAGACATTAATATCTCAGTATACATGCGAAACATTTCTTTATGTGAAACAATTTAAGACAATAAGAAAAAAATATTAAGATTTCAAATTCAAGTCAAGACATTCAAAGGCTGCTAATTCTATAAATAATCCACAGCAATCAACGGATTATGTGAAACAGATACAAGGATTGAACAGATACTTGAAAGCCACAGAAAAGAAATTCCACGATGGGGCAGAACATTCGACAACAAAAATCAGGGAAATGAAGATACAACTCGAAGAGGTAAGTATACGACAATTTTACAGTTGTTTACAGTGAATGTTTATCAGGCCACTGCAAACATTGGTCATATATATATATATATATATATATATATATATATATATATATATATATATATATATATATATATATATATGTGTGTGTGTGTGTGTGTGTGTGTGTGTGAAACATTGACATCTCTTTATGCCTGTGAAACATAGACTCTTTGTATAGATGTGAAATATCGACATCTCTATTAGACATCTCTTTAAGCAAGTGAAACATAGACATCTCACAATACATGTAAAACATAGACATCTCTGTATACATGTGACACAGGTACATCTATTTATACACGAGTGATATGAATATTTTTAATGCATGTGAAACATAGACATTTCTGTGTACATGTGAAATATGAACATCTCTTTATACACGTGAGACATGAATATCACAATATGCATGTGAAGCATACACATCTCTGTATACATGTGAAACATTGACATCTATGTATGCAGGTGACACATAAACAGTTGTTTATACACGCGATGCATGAATATTTTTGTATAAATATGAAACTCAACATCTCCTTATACACATAAGACGTGAATATCTCTGTATAAATGTGAAACATGGACATCTCGGATAACATGTGAAACACAGATATCTTTATATACACGTATGCACATGCAAGATGTGCATCTCTTTACACACACAAGAAATTTACATTTCTGTCTGCATGTAAAACATCAAAATCTCTGTATGCTAGCGAAACATTTACATCTCGTTATGCGAATGTGTGTTACACATGGACATTGGTTATGTGAACCACGGAACGTCTGTATGTGGTGAAACATGGACATCTCTGTATAATTGAGTAGTTATAAATGCTCAAATCAGATAGCATTTGTGGTGGATTATATGGCGGACATAAATGCTTATATGTTTGTTATATCGCCCCCTTGTTTTGTCTTAAAATCGGATCCCCCATTGGCCTAGTTATTGTCTGGTACATTCGGGCGAACCGGGCACGCGAACCAGCGCCATCCGGCGCGAACCGGACGTCGTCTCGTGGTGGATATCGAACCCCTCGATGAGGAGACCGAAGTCAATATGACAGATTGGAAAAATGATTTGGCCCATGACTCGAGTTACCTCGAGTATTTAGAGTTGGACGTATGAATACATTTTCACGGCTCAGAATGATAGTTACCAACATTCCGCCACAGTCCATAGTGGGTATCCATGCTTCAACTCTAAACTCTTGGCAAAAATATTCATAATAAATAATAGCGACGCAAATATAAACATTAAAATATTAAGTGTAATAAAATAATAAATGGCTATATTTCTAGTAGGTATAACGTAGATTATTAATCTGAATATAAAAATATTATTCTCAAAGTATATAATTAAATAACTTATTAACATATCTTTGAAAAATAAAAATATATTATAATACCCTGAGATATGTCCCTTGGCAAAGAGAATAAATAGTCTCCCTTTCCCCACAAGTAACAAAATGATACTTCCGACAGGTAAAGGTCACGCGGTCACCCCATCACACGCATGTGAGAAATTGAGCAATTTAGCCGCGGTCTGGCAAGTGGCATTATTGTCGGGTAGTAAATTTTGGAATGTTGAGATTTTAAATGAACATACAACTACAGTCGCATTATATATATATATATATATATATATATATATATATATATATATATATATATATATATATTTATATATATGTATGTATGTGTGTGTGTGTGTGTGTGTGTGTGTGTGTGTGTGTGTGTGTGTGTGCGCGCGCGTGTGGAAGTGTGTGAAAATGTGAAAGATTTATCAGAAAAGCCAACTTACCATTAGCGACTTGCCACATTGTTATCTTGTTGCTGTTCACTGACACCGGTACTTCTAGACGGCGAATGGTGTACTTTATATACATGATATCTGCTGATGTAGACTCCTGACTCAGTGGAATATTGTCTGGACATGTCTAAACTTGATACAATCACGTTCTACGGTCGTGGCCTATCACCGCGACATAGTAGCTTGTGGAATTATTCTTCCTGACAGTTTTTGTGTAGTATCCTTCTTAACCACGCGTTCTAACTGTATCATTACACATATACCCTGCTGCGACGCTATTTTGACCGGTTTTAGCTAGTGATCACGTGGTCTGATTGTATTTGTGTGGCTGCGACCGGAAGCAGCGCACTATGTGACCACTCGTAGCCATTACACTCGTGTCTCTGCTGTACAATTAGGTGCTATTAACATATGCAAAATCAGTGTTCAGTTGTGGAGTACACGGAAAAGCCGGAACTGCTCGATTGGCTAAGGAAGGAGAAAAAGACCAACAGATACACGAAAAAGACCACACACACTTACACACACGCAAAAGACACCATTGCGGTTTAAAACATATTTCAGGTGAAAGAAGTATTTACTTTCCTACGCAAACGTGCAGGCGCGCGCGCACACACATGCGTACGCCCAAACGCACACATACAAGAGACATCATTGTAATTATAGAAATATTTGAGGCGAAATAAATATTTACAACTTCCTACGCACATGCGCATGCGCGCGCACGCACACACACACACCCACGCATGCCTACATGCACACACACACACACACACACACACACACGCGCGCGCGCGCGCTCGTTCGCGCAAGAGACATTGTAGGTATAAAAATATTTCAGGTGAAAGAAGTATTTACAGTTTCCTACGCGCACGCACGCACACACACACACACACACAAACACACACACACACACACACACACACACACACACACACACACACACCAACGCGCACCCACACACACGCAAGAGATATCATTGCAGTTATAGACATATTTTAGTTGAAAGAAGTATTTTGCTTCCTACGCACACACGCAATGCTCGCGCAAGCATACACACACACGCACACACCTACACACACAAGAGACATCCTTGCAGTTATAGACATATTTCAGGCGAAAGAAGTATTTAGTTTACTACGCGCATGCGCGCGCACGCACGCATACACACACGCGCGCGCCCACACACACACGCATACATCCGCGCACACACAGACACGCACACACATATTCACTCTATATAACTGTACTTATATGTTCATGTAAAACCTCAAAATTCCACATTTTACTACCCAACCATAATGCAACTTGCTAGACCGCGGCTCTCCTGCCATTTTTAATTAACGTCACATTTATCAGCAGTGACCGCTAGCCAGCGGATATCATATTTCTCACGTGCGCGTAATGGGTTTACCGCGTGTCCTTTACCTGTCGGGAGTATCATTTTGTTACTTGGGTGAAAGGGAGACTATTTATTCTCTGTGCTAAGGGACATAACTCGGGATATTATAATATATTTTTATATATTGAGCACAACCCACTACTGGCAACGCCGATCGCATTCTGGTATGAACCTAAGGCCTATCCACGTCAATATGGAAGCACTATACTCGAGTTTCGCCCTTGTTTGAGCTCGTCAGTAGTGCATATCCCTGACCGGATCCGGAAACAGTCCCGGATCACGCGTGTGAAGCGGGTGTGTAACCACGCGGCACACACTGGACACACCAAATTATCACAGCAGAACACCACAACGCTACCCATCGTAGGCTATGCTCAAGATTGCCCAATCGCCGCGACCGACGTCCGTCAATCGATGGGACCCGAACGATCAGGACTTCTCACTGGCAAGGAACACCAGGCCTCCTAAATCCAGTGAGAAATAATAAATTGATTATGTGGTTGTTTCGGGATTTGAAATTTAAATATTGAGCACAACCCACTACTGGCAACGCCGATCGCATTCTGGTATGAACCTAAGGCCTATCCACGTCAATATGGAAGCACTATACTCGAGTTTCGCCCTTGTTTGAGCTCGTCAGTAGTGCATATCCCTGACCGGATCCGGAAACAGTCCCGGATCACGCGTGTGAAGCGGGTGTGTAACCACGCGGCACACACTGGACACACCAAATTATCACAGCAGAACACCACAACGCTACCCATCGTAGGCTATGCTCAAGATTGCCCAATCGCCGCGACCGACGTCCGTCAATCGATGGGACCCGAACGATCAGGACTTCTCACTGGCAAGGAACACCAGGCCTCCTAAATCCAGTGAGCAATAATAAATTGATTATGTGGTTGTTTCGGGAATGCGATCGGCGTTGCCAGTAGTGGGTTGTGCTCAATATTTAAATTTCAAATCCCGAAACAACCACATAATCAATTTATTATTGCTCACTGGATTTAGGAGGCCTGGTGTTCCTTGCCAGTGAGAAGTCCTGATCGTTCGGGTCCCATCGATTGACGGACGTCGGTCGCGGCGATTGGGCAATCTTGAGCATAGCCTACGATGGGTAGCGTTGTGGTGTTCTGCTGTGATAATTTGGTGTGTCCAGTGTGTGCCGCGTGGTTACACACCCGCTTCACACGCGTGATCCGGGACTGTTTCCGGATCCGGTCAGGTATATGCACTACTGACGAGCTCAAACAAGGGCGAAACTCGAGTATAGTGCTTCCATATTGACGTGGATAGGCCTTAGGTTCATACCAGAATGCGATCGGCGTTGCCAGTAGTGGGTTGTGCTCAATATTTAAATTTCAAATCCCGAAACAACCACATAATCAATTTATTATTGCTCACTGGATTTAGGAGGCCTGGTGTTCCTTGCCAGTGAGAAGTCCTGATCGTTCGGGTCCCATCGATTGACGGACGTCGGTCGCGGCGATTGGGCAATCTTGAGCATAGCCTACGATGGGTAGCGTTGTGGTGTTCTGCTGTGATAATTTGGTGTGTCCAGTGTGTGCCGCGTGGTTACACACCCGCTTCACACGCGTGATCCGGGACTGTTTCCGGATCCGGTCAGGGATATGCACTACTGACGAGCTCAAACAAGGGCGAAACTCGAGTATAGTGCTTCCATATTGACGTGGATAGGCCTTAGGTTCATACCAGAATGCGATCGGCGTTGCCAGTAGTGGGTTGTGCTCAATATTTAAATTTCAAATCCCGAAACAACCACATAATCAATTTATTATTGCTCACTGGATTTAGGAGGCCTGGTGTTCCTTGCCAGTGAGAAGTCCTGATCGTTCGGGTCCCATCGATTGACGGACGTCGGTCGCGGCGATTGGGCAATCTTGAGCATAGCCTACGATGGGTAGCGTTGTGGTGTTCTGCTGTGATAATTTGGTGTGTCCAGTGTGTGCCGCGTGGTTACACACCCGCTTCACACGCGTGATCCGGGACTGTTTCCGGATCCGGTCAGGGATATGCACTACTGACGAGCTCAAACAAGGGCGAAACTCGAGTATAGTGCTTCCATATTGACGTGGATAGGCCTTAGGTTCATACCAGAATGCGAATTGCGTTGCCAGTAGTGGGTTGTGCTCAATATTTAAATTTCAAATCCCGAAACAACCACATAATCAATTTATTATTGCTCACTGGATTTAGGAGGCCTGGTGTTCCTTGCCAGTGAGAAGTCCTGATCGTTCGGGTCCCATCGATTGACGGACGTCGGTCGCGGCGATTGGGCAATCTTGAGCATAGCCTACGATGGGTAGCGTTGTGGTGTTCTGCTGTGATAATTTGGTGTGTCCAGTGTGTGCCGCGTGGTTACACACCCGCTTCACACGCGTGATCCGGGACTGTTTCCGGATCCGGTCAGGGATATGCACTACTGACGAGCTCAAACAAGGGCGAAACTCGAGTATAGTGCTTCCATATTGACGTGGATAGGCCTTAGGTTCATACCAGAATGCGATCGGCGTTGCCAGTAGTGGGTTGTGCTCAATATTTAAATTTCAAATCCCGAAACAACCACATAATCAATATATTTTTATTTTTCAAAGATATGTTAATAAGGTATTTAATTATATACTTTGAGAATAATATTTTTATATTTAGATTAATAATCTACGTTATACCTACTAGAAATATAGTCATTTATTATTTTATTACGCTTAATATTTTAATGTTTATTTTTGCGTCGCTAGTATTTATTATGCATATTTTTGCCAAGAGTTTAGAGTTGAAGCATGGATACCCACTATGCTGGTAACTATCATTCTGAGCCGTGAAAATGTATTCATACGTCCAACTTTTGATTCTTGAAAAAGGAAAAAAAGGAAAAAAAAAAACAAAAAACTTTTGATTCTCGAGGTATCTCGAGTGATGGGCCAAATCATTTTTCCAATCTGTCATATTGACTTCGGTCTCCTCATCGAGGGACTCGATATCCACCACGTGACTACGTCCGGTTCTCGCCGGATCGCGCCGGTTCGCGTGCCAGGTTCGACCGGATGTGCCAGACAATAACTAGGTCAATGGCGGATCCGAGTTTGTGACAAAATAAGGGGGCGGTATAACAAACACAAGCATTTATGGCGTGTCCACAACATAATTCGGCACAAATGCTATCTGATTTGCGCATTTATAACTACTCTTGTGAGCCATAGACATCTCTTTATACACGTGGGGCATGGGCATCTCTGTCTATATGTAAAACATGGATATCTCTGTATACATGTGAAACATGGACATCTCTTTATACAAGAGAGACATGAATATTTCAGTATACATGTGAAACACAGACATCTTTAAATACATGTGTGAATGAATACCACAGTATATAAGTGAAACATCTCTTTATGTGAAACAATTTAATACAATCAGAATAAAGAAATTAAGATTTCAAATTCAAGTCATGACATTCGAAGTCTGCTAATTCTATCAATAATCCACATCAGTCAACCGATTATGAGAAACAGATGCAAGAGTTGAACATAGACTTGAAAGCCACACAAAAAAATTTCCAATATGAGGCAGAACGATCGACAACAATAATCAGGGAATTGAAGACAAAAGTCGAAGAGGTAAGTTTAAAACAATTTTACAGTTGTCTACAGTGAATGTTAATCCGCAGAGATCAGGGCATTGCAAACAATGGTCATGTATGTATACCTGTGAAACATAAACATCTCTGTATAAATGTGAAACACGATATTCTCTGTATAAATGTGAAACATGAACTTCTCTGTATAAATGTGAAACATAGGTATCTCTGTATAATGTGAAACACAGACATCTCTTTATGTGAAACATGGACATCTCTGTATGCACATGAAATATAAACATATCCGATAACATATGAAGCATAGACATCTTTATATACATGTGAAACATAGACATCTTTGTATATATGTGAAACATAGACGTACCTCTGAAGTCGGCGTGAGTTCGCCTGATGGCAATGGAAACTTAATAGGGAAAGCTAATTTACATGAAAAACTCAGTCCAGCACAACTAGAACTAGTGTGTATGGACTACGCTTGGGTTCAAAGTGAACGAGCGCAAAAAAAAAAAAAAAAAAAGAAGAAGAAGAAAGAAAACATAGACATCTCTGTATGTGAAACAATTTAATACAATCAGAAAAAAAGAAAAGAAATTAAGATTTCAAATTCCAGTGAAGACACTCGAAGGCTGCTAATTCAATGAATATTCCACAACAATCAACCGATTATGAGAAACAGATATACGACATGAAATACACATGAAAGAAATCGCAAGATGAGAAAAAAAAAAAAAAACGGCAGGATACAGTAATAGGGCAATTGGCAGTAGAACTCCACGAGGTGAGTAAAGGACAATTGTAAAGTTGTTTACAGTGAATGTTAATCCACAGAGATCAGGCCATTGCAAACTTTTGTCATATATGTGTACTTATGAAAAGTAGACATCTATTTATACACTCGGGACATGGGCATCTCATCTACATTTAACACATGGAAATCGCACTATACATGTCAAACATGGACATCTCTGTATTTATGTGAAACATAGACATATATTTATATAGCAGTATTAGTAACATTTTCTTATTTACGATTTAATTATGCAACCTGCATAGTTGTATACCTCTTGGTAAAACAAATCCAACGGTATCTTATTCAAGTCTATAGGTCAATTCTAAGCCGAGATATTAATGTCTGTGTGTCAGTTATATCATTTAATATGAACAAAGATAAAAATACTGTTTCAGAACTTTGATAAAATGTGGCCTGAACACTCAAGTCACTGTTTATTAACTCATAAAATAAAGTAGTGTAACGCGGGTCATAGACATAGTATTTTAGTGGATCTTATATATTTCAACCAAATATCGATCCTGATCCACAAAGGATGATACATCTTGGATGACCGTTATCGATCTTTAGTACTTATCGATTTTTTTTGGGCTGGACGTGGCGGGTTGGTAGGTCACGTGGGCGTAGCGGGGTGTGGTAGTCTAATGACCACTTGGGGTGAGGGTGTAGGGGAGGGTAAATTGGTCGATGAATAAGTGGTAGTATAGTGACTCATTGGAGTGGGCGTGGCTGGCTGGTGGACATGGTGGGGTGCTGGGTGTGTACAATATAAAAGTACAATATAAAACATTGAAATAACAAACAAATGATTCAAATGTTTACAAAAATTTTAATAAAGGGAAAACATATATTGAATACAATGAGTATTGAACATTGCATGTTCAAATGTGTGTCAGGTCTTAGTCAGATATGACTGAGCTTCCGCATGGCAGTAGACGGCACTACCTGTTTTCTGTCAGCGTCGACAAGGGTACAAGCCCTATCCTGATTTGAGGAAATGCAACCGACAGACAAAATGGCAGGGCAGACGAAGTCCTAAGCTTTGGTAGGCAGCTAATCTAGGATCGAAGCTTTGACAGGCAGACAGTTAGAGAATTGCTTTGCTGATCCGGCAGCTTCTGCAGCTTATCTCGTTTCAAAGTATTGACCTTTCCTCTGGGTGAACGAAGCAGGCCTAGAGAGGGATCGTGCTGCATGGGCAACACATGGTCTCTATATTTCAGCCCAGGTTTTGTGCTATGGAGAGATATAACTCCATCCCTGGTCTTAACCGGTTTCGGAATCAAAGCGAGAGGTAGCAGTTACGGGTTATAAGTCCTTGTCAATTTGGCGTAGACATGGGGCGCCACGGGTTGCCTCTGGGAGACGCCTGCAGGTGTCACTGATCAGCTACCGCCCGCCTCAAGCTTGGCAGCCTCTGGCCAATTGGGTGCTCATTTGCCAAAGCCTGTCTGCTTCAATGGGTGCTTGGAGCTAGGAAAAAATCTCAATCGCAGGGCTGTAAAACCAATGCACCAGGTACTATTAAAAAGAAAAAAATTGAAACCTCAAGCTCCGGCTTGCAACCTGGAAGTAAGAACCATGTTTCCAGGATTTTTCACTGACCTGACAAACATTGACGATGTTAGAAAAATGGATGTGATTGCTGCCGAACTCAGTCGTCGTAAAATTGATATTGCTGGCCTGCAGAAGACTCGCCTTGCTGAGGAAGTGTCACTCAAGGAAAACTATTACACCTTATTTCTTTTTGGGAAAGGTAGAGGGCAGACAGAAAAGAGGCAGCATGGTGTGGGCTTTGCAGTGAAGAATTCACTACTGGGAATGAGTGTAATTCCAGCTGAAGGTAATGAAAGACTATTATTCCTGGGCTTGGCAACCTGTTGTGGTTTTGCTACTATTATCACTGCAAATGCACCGACACTCACTTCCCCAGATGACGTGAAGGATTCGTTTTATGAGGAGTTAGACTCTGTGATCAAGGAAGTTCCAAAATCAGATTATATTTATGTGCTCTGTGATTTCAATGCCGTGTGGTCACGGACTCGAGCTCATGGACAGTGTGCCTTGGAAAATACAACATCGGTCGCATGAATGGAAATGGGTAAAGGCTGCTGGAGCATTGCACCAGAAATGGCCTATGTATAACAAATTCCTTTAAAAAAAGAAAAGAGCGGCTGTGATATAACTCTCACAACCGTTACATCGCTGTTTAAAATTCCCCACACTACCCCTCCAGTTTACAACAAGCGCCAACCATCACCAAGATACTGACAATTTAAAAGTATAAGGAAGAAAGGATTAGCGCGAGATTTAAGAAAGGATACTTGTGCATCACCAAAGTGGAAATCGCACGGATTCCGAAAACGAACGGAATATGCCGATGATCGTTTGCAACAAGCAACGTGATTGGACTTGACGTCATAACCCAAACCAAAAACACGAGGCTTTAAGATGGCGTGGAAAAAAACAAACAATCAGTGTGTACTGAAACATAGAACCTTCACTAACAAGCGTTAAAACAGAAGGCGACAGACTGGCGGCATGGTATCCTCCACTAAACCATCCATCTTAAGATTAGCAAATCGAATAGCGGAAGAGAGAAGTACGGGCCTATAAACAGCCAGCGAACTTGATACACAAAACCAAGTCTGGAGTCCGAAATCTGTTGAAATGAAGTGGGAAGAAGACACTCACATTTGTTTAAGGGAGTGGCTAGGTACATCTAGATCCAGACCTGACTTTGTGAATGTAGCAGTTTGACTGAATGTAGCAGCTTGACTGAATGTATCAGTTTGACTGAGTGAGGCAGCTGATATAGTGAGGCCAAAATCTTGTCCAAAGAAACTTCCTGCAAATTTCTCCACCAATAAAGGACAGGTATCCTAAATAACTTAGTCTTTTTATAGAAGTGGAAAAACCATCGTGCCAACAATCTTATCCTGGAACAAACAAAATAATTCAAGAAATTATCACATATATTTTGCACTGACTGATTTCCGCAGCTATCCAAGAACCTGAATGGACCCATCAGAGTAATACAGGTTTTTTTCTCCACAGATTATAAATAGGCCAGAAGAAGAGGCACACTAATTATAATAGAAACTTGATACAGCACTGATGGCGATGGATTTTATAGTGGGCACATCCATGATATAGATATATATTTAGAGATGAACATGTAAATGATCTTATTGTAATGAATTCAGTGTTATATATTTATGACATTTCTGATTAATGGCACAATTTATGTGTAATAAATTATGAAAAATAAGGGTCATTATCTCTTTTGAGAGTGCTCTTGTCGTGGTAAAATTGTTTTAATTAACAACCCTAGATTAATAATTATTTAGTTGGTAGAAGAGAGGCTAGGAACCACCAAAAGGATATTTTGGGTATTCAGGGAAAAACATTTCATTGGTTACCTGGAGGTATTCCTTGGTTCTCCGAAACTCTATTTATGGTCTCAAGACTGAGCCAGTAACAGCTAAATTAATTATAACGGACAGAATCACATTGAGAAATAGGAACTTAGTATCATGTCTCTCTTTGGGGTTGTCCAAACAACAATACATCCGACAGCGGCATAAGGTCACATGGAAACATCCAAGATCCGGCCATTGGCATCAGCTGGACTTCATCATCATACGGAGACAACATCTGAGCCAAACATTATTAACTCGAAGTTACCACAGTACTGACTGTGGTATGGATCATTCTTTGGTTGTTGCAAGGGTTAGACTGAGACCAAAGACAATCTACACAGGTAAACACAAATCTAGCCCCATGATTAATATTACTAACACCCAAGATCCTGATAAGTGCTTTGAGTTCCAATAGCAACTGGAAGACGATTTCACTGATACATAAAAAAAATTGTACAGCAAGTGAGGTAAACTTAAGGAAACTCTTTATAAAACAGCGGTAGGGGATTATGGCACTGTGGATCATGAGAGGAGGGAATGGTTTGCTGCAAACAACCAGACACTGCAGCCCTTGATTGATAAAATGAAGATACCTCTCTTAAGAAATAAGGAAAGAACAACGCGAAACACTCTTAGTGAGCTGAAGCAAGCTAGGAATGATGTGCAAAACGCTGCTAGGCAGTGTGCAAACGTCTATTGGATAAAGTTATGTGAGTACATTCAAAATGCAAGTGATAAGAGAAACATCAGAAGCATGTATGAAGGGGTAAAGATGATCTGCGGTCCAGTAATCAAAAGATGTGCACCACTGAAAATAGCAATAATATTTGTGGTAATAGAAGTACCAACGACATTAGAGGAGAAAAGTACTGTCAAGAATCTTCTCAAGCTGTCTTTCTCTATCTCTCTTTCCACAAATCTTTCCGGTTGTCACATGTTCCAGTTTTTTTTAGACTATCTCTTTTTGCGACTCCGATATCAGGAGATTTTGTGTACTCAAAAAAAGTTAGTTGCATATCCATTATAGGACGTTGCAGTCAATACCAGCATTTTTTTGCTGTTGTGATTTCTTGGCAAGTTTACATTCAGTAGTTTGTCATTGCTTTCTGAACGACCGCCACCCATAACAATTCGTAAACAACCAACGCAACGCGGTCTGCTGTCAAATCGCGCGAAGCTGTTTCGAACGCGGGTATGCTGGATCACAAACCGCGCCCTTTTAACCTTCGCCACGGAGCAGGCATTTGCGTACTAATAATGTTAAATTCGCGGATTATTTTAAGACCGCGATAAATCAGAAACTGATTACTGGGCATAGCGTTCTTTAATAATGTAATTTGCCGTTAGTTCTTCTTTTGTGTTCTGTTCGTCATGTGGTGTTGTTGCTGTCTCTGTTTGGCTGGTTTCTTTATATGTGCTGTCTATTTAGGTTAAGAACAAGAGGGGAGACTGGACACAACCTTGCCGAGCTACTTGTAGAACGGCTGAACAAACAAATCAGAGAACTGAAAATAAAACTCCAAGAGGTGAGTATAAGACAATTTTACAGCTGTTTACAGTGAATGTTTATCCATAGAGATCAGGCCATTACAAACATTGGTTATATATGTATACACATAAAACATAGACATTTCTTTATACATGCGGGACATGGATATCTCTGTCTTCATGTGAAGCATGGACATTTCTGTATTATGTTTAACATGGACATCTCTGATTACATGTGAAACATGGACATCTCTGTATATATTATCTATGTATGCATGTGAAACATATACATTTATATACACGTGAAGCATACCCATCTGTGTGCCAGATCACAGGCTCCCTAAACGATTTTTCTACGGCGAGCTGCGTTGTGGCAAAAGATCCCTAGGCGGCCATAGGAGACGCTTTAAAGACACTCTGAAAATCTCACTGAAAGCTTTTGGAATTCATAATGACACATGCGAACTGCTGCCAAAGACCGAAATTCGTGGCGTACGTCATTACATAAGGGTACAGTAACTCGTGAAGCAACCAGGACTGCAAGAGCTGTGAAGAAAAGACGACTGAAAAACCACTGCAGGAGATCCTCCTCCTGGAACGCCAAGCATTCTTTGCTCACATTGTCAAAGAACATTTCTAGCCAAAATAGGAATTATCAGCCATAATGAACTCACGGCTCCATTCTTTCAACCTCACTAGATGAAATGAGTGGTCATCTTCATTCTTGTTGGACAAGCAACAACAACACACATCTGTGTATAGATGTGAAACATTGACATCTCTGTTAGGCAACTCTTTATAGATGTGAAACATAGACATCTCTTATGGTATGGACATCTCTGTATACATGCGAAACATGGATCTCTCTCTCTCTCTCTCTCTCTCTCTCTCTCTCTCTCTCTCTCTATATATATATATATATATATATATATATATATATATATATATATATATATATATATATACATATACACACACACACACACACCGACGTTTCGATTCTCAGAATCTTTGTCAAGGACACCACAAATAGCTAACACAACGAAATACAGCAAACAAAGAAAAAAAACACACGGATTATCCCTATGCCATGTGGGGCAGAAAAGGTGGCTTGGCCAGCTGCGAAGGCGCTCGTTGGCTGCAGAGTTAAAAGTTGGTTTCCAGATAGGATTTAAGTAGCCAAAAATATGTGAACAGTCTGCTATTAAAATATAAGGGTGGGAGGACAGTTAGGTATAGAAATAGGGAGCGATGGGCAGCATAGTAATAGATAGTGTAAACAATTGGGGAAGATGCCACAGTTATACCGTAGCGTCCACAACAGTATTGATACCTGCTGGATGGATGCATCCCAGATTGTTGATTAGCTGGCATTCAATTTTGAGCCTGACGGAGCTATTGGAGTAGCAGGGTTTTAATGCGGTGACACATACATCGTCGACTCCATTATGGTTGGAGGAATTGAAATGGTTGGGGACAGGTTTGTCAGCGCCCTGATTGATGTCTCTGAGGTGTTCTCTAAAACGGTCAGCAAGACGTCTGCCCGTTTGGCCAATGTATTTCATGTCACATCGTTTGCAGATGATGACATAAATCAGATTGCGGGATGTACAAGTGTAAGAATCTTTCAAGGGTGAAGGTGCCTCGGGGAAATGCAATCTCTGGTGTCTGAACAACGTATGGGCATGTCAGACAGTTCTTACGATGGCATTCGAATGTGCCCACAGATGAAGTAACCGTGGGGAGGCGACTATGCACAAGGTGGTCTCTGAGGCCCTGTTTACGGCGGAAAATTACCCTAGGGCCATTGAAGAATACATCACGAGTGGTTGGATCGGATTCCAAGATAGACAAGTGTCTCAGGAAAATGTGCTTGATGGCATAGGCATGTGGATGGAAGGTGAGGATAAGCTTGGGTTCATTGTTTGGAGGTCGCGTATGTTTGGCGAGGGACATTTCCCGCAAGACATGGGTTATGCGACAGAAAGCTGTGGACAAGATGTCCTCTGGGTAGGACCGTCTGCTGAAAAAGTCCACCATTTCATGGGCTCTCTCGATGGAGTCATTATCGTCCTGACAGATACGACGAAGGCGGAGTAGCTGGGAATATGGGATGGAATCTTTGCAGCTTTTGGGGTGGGATGAGCTGTACAGGAGGAAACCGTGAGCATCCGTAGGTTTGTAGTACACGGAGGTCGTAAGGCATGTAGGGTTTAATTTAATAGTGGTGTCAAGGAAATTGACAGAGGTGGTGGAAATAAATGTGGTGATTTTGATCGATGCATGGAAGTTATTGACATAATTAATGAAACGGTTTAGTTCCGCCTCTGACATGTCAGTGAGAACTATGCCGTCATCGATGTAGCGTCGGTAAAAAGAAGGGAGAAGACCATCATAGCTGAGTTCAATCTGGTGTTCTAGGTGTCCCATAAATACATATGCGTAGCTGGGTCTTAATTTAGTGCCCATGGCGACACCGCTGATTTGTTCAAAGTAGTCGCCATTGAACTCAAAGGAATTATTGGTGAGGACCAATTCAGCGAGTCTCACAAGTGTGCGTGTAGGGATGGCTTGATCTGTGCCTTGATCCAGAAAGAACTGTATCGCCTTGAGGCCATCAGCGTGAGGAATGGAGGTATAGAGGGAACATACATCCATGAAGAATAGTCTTATGTGTTCCCAGGAGTCAGTTGAAGAGGGTTGAATGAAAGTAACGCATGCGTTGTATCCTTGATGTATGACGGGATATTCGCAACTAGAGGTTGGAAAATCCTGTCAAGAAACGCTGAGATCAGTTCAGTCGGGCATGAGCAGGCGGATTCTCAGAAACGTTGTCAAGGACACCACAGATAGCTAACACAACGAAATACAGCAAACAAAGAAAAAAACGAAAAAAACACACGAACTATCCCTATGCCATGTGGGGAAGAAAAGGTGGCTTGGCCAGCTGCAAAGGCGCTCGATGGCTGCAGAGTTAAAAGTGGGTTGCCAGAGAGGATTTAAGTAACCAAAAATATATGCACAGTTTGCTATGAAAATATAACATCAACGACATATCTCCGAACTTAAGGACACCAAGCACAACCTGTACCGGACTCTGCATCTACTGACGTTCAACAAACAGCTTGCTTTCCATTTGATCACCTCCATCATTCAACATTATAATAGAGAGCTATACAAATGGCTATCCTCGCGTAAGAAAGACAAAATTAGCCATCTACGTCCCCATGTCCCTTCCCCCACTTCGACACCCATCAGCCACACCAAAGTGGTATGCATACCGCCTGACCTACCACTGTCTCCTGAAGAGCATGCTGTTTTAGGGAAAGGTCTTTGTTTTGTCCCTTTACGCCCCCGCATGGACAGCCGCGCTATTTTGGAAGACGTCTTCAACTTCCACAGACGACTCCGCCTCAAGTACCACCACAGAGACAAGCCTGTCCACAGTCCCACCCCACAACCTCCAGACATTTTTCTATCTTCAACCAAATCCCGTTCCACATGGACCCCACCTTCCGGAGTTTCCAACGCGCTTGACCTCTACATAGCTAACACACTCCATGAGATCAAGCAACTTTCTTTCCCTCGCTTGAAACGCTCCAACCTATCCCCTCCCGAATGGCATGCCCTATCCCAACTACAGCGCAGACAGGACATAGTAATCAAACCGGCGGATAAAGGGGGTGCGGTGGTTGTTTGGCGAAAAGATCTATACGTCGAGGAAGTCATGTCCCAACTCAATACACCTGATAATTATTCCCCCTGGGCCGAAGACTCCACTCTCTCCTATAACCGGAAGATTCAAAATACCATCAAACAGCTCATACGTGAGGATGCCTTACTGTCACAGCCTTGCGTTACTCGCAATCAGGCAACGTCATCCGTACCTCAAATATAACTTCAGCTCGTACAGATGTTTTACACGGATTTTATTTCCGGCAAGCCTGACAATCATACAAGGTGTTATCTGCCTGTCACATCAATACAATGATCACCACTCGTCACACAACATACATATACATATCATCAAATAAAATCGCGCTCTCTCTCTCTAATATCGCATGCGTTCACAACAACAGATAATGGCTTCAGAAAAAACACTACGTCCAGTCGAAAGGCCGTCTCGTCGCTGTCTGAAGCAGTTCAGTCTGTCCCTCGCCGACGTGGTCAAAATCCCTCGTGCGGTCAGCAACTCTTTGCACGTAGCACTGTCGTCTTAGTACTAGTTACCCTCTAAAGTTCTATTCTAGTTTACGTCGTCACGGTATTCCCCGTGACCTAATGTACCCGCCCCTGTTCTCGGGTTGGTCCCTCTGTTGTCCTAAATATAACACGTTTGTGTCCCCACCCGAGTCTGGTCTTATAACTGTTCTAAAGTCCTAGCTTGGGTGCTGTCTCTATTCTGTCTATACCTTTATAGAAGTCCTGTCTCTCTTTCCTCTCAGTCCTTGCCCCTCTTCTGCTCACTAGCCTGTCCTGATGTCACCTAACACCTTGACATGCTCTTGTTGTCCCTCGTATTGCGTCACCAGATTAATGTAGTAGGTGTGACGCAATGTCGTCGTAGCATATACAATTAGTCTGATCTAATTTTGTCAAGGGGTTCACTACTCTGTTATAAGGTACCACTACTGTCTCAAATAAGTCTGGTAACAAATTGCTGTATCTAACCACTGGTTTTAGATCAGCTTGACACACCTCCACTCAAAATAAGAGTCATTACATTACACTCTTGGGAGCTGTGTTGAACCAGGGCTCGTTTAACAAACTTATACCCCTCAAAATACCGATTCATCGATATCCCAAGACAAATTGCTCCTTTTACGGATGCAATACATGAATATATAATTCATGGCTCCCGTTAAATGTACTTTCACTTCTCTTCTTAGTTGTGTGTATGCTGATATTCGCCTATCTCGCCTCCGCTTGTGGCTAAACATTAAACTCGCCCTTTCACTTATTCTAAGTCTGTAGTGTCCCCTGATCAAGTGTTCTGTCCCTTTGAAATAAACTGCTGTTTGTATTTTTATCTGTTTGTATTCCTGTTTGTATGCGTGTAAATATTTATTTTAAATATATTGCAATTAGAAACATAACTATATGTCTATAATCGATGTATTTAGGTCTTCAAGCATCACAGGTAGGTTAATGTACCGTCACAAAGTAATGCCGTTGCTTAATTTATGAAGTACTTCGCCGATCTGTGATCCTGGAAAACAACCATTACTGTAATGCATTAGTGGCTAAGAGATTGCGAGAGAAAGGCTAAGAGATCGCGTCGTGGCCTTTGGACTAAGGTCAAGTGCATTTGCTGCCCCCCCCCCCTCCAGTAGTGCGCTTGGTCTGGTCGGAGGCCGGGATGATCGTTCTCGGTCCTTTGGCTAGGATCAGACGCAGTTGCTGCATCCCCCACAGTAGTGCGCCTGGTCTGGTCGGGGGCCGGGGTGATCAAAACCACCTCACATAGCATCACTTTAAATGTGGGGCCGGTGGCCACTGTGGGCAATAGCTCACAGTGGGACTAAGGGTCCACGCCAAAAAAAAGGGGGGAGGCGGGGTAACCAGCCAGTCTGGGGTGGCCGCCAAACCCACAAAAAAAAAAAAAAAAAAAAAACAACAACAACTCGTGTGTGCGAAAAAAATGTACCACTGTTCACACTCATATTTTTACTTCTTTCATTCGTCCGTATACTCATCTTGCATTCACTCATTTATACGTTGTCAATTTTAAAAATGTTTTGTCATTGACATAAAATTGGGCTCGTGTTAAACAATATTGAGCCGAAATAAAGTAGTTTTATGTATCACATTGTTATTTACAGGTCTAAATGTACCGCTTACGGAAATACAAATGAAACTAACTAAGTCTATCTCTAACTATTCTAATGGATAATTGGTTTAATCAGTCACTAAACTGACGATTTTTAGTATTACTATCATTGTACGGGGTGATGTCTAATTATACTAACTAAGGTATTTAATTTAAATTAAAGTAAGTAACTAACTAAGAGGAAGTAAGTTAACTAAATTGTTATTTGGTGATATTAAGTAAAAGAAAACAAGTTCTATAATAAATAAAGGATGTTACTAAAGTAAATAATGTACTTAACCAATTTAACTAAATGATGAGTGTAATAAATAAGGTGATGTAATTAACTTAACTAAATAATAACTGTTGTTAAATATGGTTATATAATTAACTAACTATCAATTCATGGGTGTTTCTGAGGGAAGGTAATTAACTAAACTAAACATTCTGTAAGAGAAATGTGTTCGTTCCCTTAAATCTACTAAAGTTACAAATTGCTAAATTCTTCAATTTATTTGACAATTAATATATTCTACTTCTAATTAAATTTAAGTCTATTAATTCGCTGTTTTAATTGGCTTCATTGGTAGCAGTCTCGCTAGAGAACTGTTTGGTGTACTATACTAGATTAAATCTAAATACTATCTACATTTCTAAATCTAATTATAAGTGTATCTAAACTAATTAAATCCTGGTTATTGCTATAATTGTTTCAAATAAGCTATCGGTTGGAGTATTAGTGGTTCTTCTATCAGTACTATTACTACTATAATGAACCACTAGCTCGCTTTAGTGAAACTTCATAAAAATTATATCAGACAATAATATTACATACATGTTATATACATAGAAACATGATATATACAAATCTAACTAAGTAACTAATCGTAGGTCCAGGCGGTGGTGATCACGACGTGTCCTTTCTCTTGGTCCTTCCTTACAATAGTCTATATACAATTTTCACCGAAACTAACGTGACGATGTAGCGTGCCACAGTCTGTCCACAATAGTATCACAGTTTATACGCAATAGATGACTCTATAAATACATTGTTCATGCGTTCAGGCACTACTAGAGTTCGTGGTAAGTGTACGTAATGATACTTATGTTACACCGTGTCTTCTGTCTTACCATCACTAGCACAGTTTCTCTATGAACTAATTGGTAGTAACTGCAGGTAACTGTGGCAGTGTTTCATCTCCTTTGTGCATCACTTCAATGTCTGACGGTCTCGTGAGCAGATCTGCCAGGGTATTGCTACTCCCTTTTATGTGCCTTATGGAGAAGGAATAGTTTTGGAGAATTAAGACCCAGCGATAAATCCTGTTATTCTTAGGCAGGCCTTTCTCCATAACTAACAGCGGAGAGTTGTGGGTCTCGACGACGAAGTGAGTTCCAGCCAAATATCTATGAAGTTTAGTAACACAATATACGATTGCGAGAGCTTCAAGTTGAGAGATATCATAATGTGATTCAGCTGTGGTAAGTTTGCGACTGACATACATGATTGGATGGAGGATCTTTTCATGTTCCTGAAGCAGTACGCCCGAGATTGTAGTTGCACTGGCGTCACATCTAAGAATATATTGTAATTTCGGGTTAGGTAGGCGGAGGATAGGAACATTACTAAAAAGGTACTTTAATTTTGACATTGCATTTAGTAAAGTAGCATCTTGCACATTTATCTTTGCAGAAGATTTTAACAAATCCGAAAATACACATGTTATTTGTGCCAAATTGGGGATAAATTTGTTGTAATAATTTACTAACCCCAGCAAGCTCCTCACTTGTTTTTTGTTGTTGTCGGCATAGTGAGATTCAAGATTTTGGTTATAATTTTGTTATCTGTTTTCAACTGGCCCTTGGATATCGTATGGCCCAGGAAATCTACTCATCCAGCGGCAACTCGACTTACGTTGCTTTGACTGTTAGTCCAAACAATTTTATTCTCTCGAAGACCAGTCTCAAAGTTTGTAGATGTGTTGTCCAGTCTGTTGTATGGATGCATATATCATCTATGTATGTCTGAGTATTTGTGACTCCACGCAGAAGTTCCCTAGTAAGGCGGACAAAGGTGGCAGGTGCGTTGCGTAGGCCAAAAGGAAGAAAACGCCACTCGTAGAGACCTAGAGGTGTTGCAAAGGCAGTAAGATGAACGGAATCCCTATGCATCGGAATTTGCCAATAGCATTTAATTAGGTCAAGTTTTGAAAAGATAATGGATGATGACATGTTCAAGATAAGGTCGGCACATGATAGAATAGGCTCTGTATCAATTTTCGTGACTGCGTTTAACTTCCTATAATCTACGCAGAGTCTTAAGGTGGAACCCTCTTTTTGACTAAGACTATTGGAAATGAATACTCAGACTGGGATTTCTGGAGTGTCCCACAGGCTTCTAGTCTAAGAATTTCCTTATCTAGATTTTCCCTATAGTTTAAAGTGATAGAGTATGGTCGACATTTGAATGGAGTATCGTCTGAAAGAACTATGGAGTGTTGTATCCTATCTGTCCTACCTGGAATGTCAGAAAAAATGTGTTTGTACTCAGTCAATAATGCTCTTGTCTGATGTTTCTGTTCGTCTGTCATCTTTGGCCCTAGGTGTATGTTGTTAATTGTTGTGGTGCTTTCTACAGTCGGTACTGGTAACTCAAAGTCGTCTTCTTCTGTCTGGTTGATAACTGTGGCTGTGATGTGTTCGTCTTCTACTTCGTTCACTATTGTGTCTGTCATCTGTTCGTCTGGAGTCTGGTTCACTGGTGTGGTTGCGTAGTGTTGGTCTTCCGTCTCCTGGTCTTGTCTTCTGTAATAAGGCTTTAACATGTTGATATGAAATATCTTGAGTTTGTTATTCAAGGATATCTCATAGTCAACCTCTGAAATCTTTCTCACCACTTTAAGAGGCCCTTGCCATGAGGTCAATAATAAGTCACTTTTATCTGGTAATAGTACTAAAACATCCTGATTGAGTTCAAGCAGTACACTGTTTACACTTGTGTCGGGCTGTTTACCGTATGGTGGTATGTTTGACCCGACGCGCTGCGCCTGTATGACCTTTTGCGTGGTGTTGTTCTCTACTGTACCACTGGACGCATTGGCGTGTACTATTTTGTTTTGTAGGTCATCATGTTGTTTACTAGTTTTTGACCTAGATTTGGACCTGATTGGAGTAGGTTTCTCTCCAGGCTGCTATGTCTTCAGTGGTACATTTCTTTACCTGTGGCAAATAGTCGATTATCACGTTCGCACATGGGTTATTCAAAACCGCGCACGTGAAGGTGCCAGCCAAGAAACGGGTGTTTATGTTAGCTATGGCTAACGGGTACTTTTCTATGCTGCCTAAAAAAGTACGGCAGTTAACAACTTCTCCCGTATATTCTTCTGGCTTAGCCAATTCCTGTCTCAGACCGATTAATGTGCTGCCACTATCGAGCAGGAGTTTGCATGGCATATTATTGACTCTTCCGTGGTGGAACTCTAACCTGCCTCTGGAGGCTAATGCTGCGTTAGCGTTTTCAAGCGAAAACGGCACTGTATGCCCACACTTAAATATTGCGTTGTCATGGAACTGATGGCATGTTGTACAATTACTGTAATTCAATCCATCAATCGCTGCCACTACATTTTCATCATTCTCACACATCTCCTCCATATCACTCTCACACTCAGATGATGACTCGACCAACAATGCATTCGCTGCTTTCAACCTCTGTCTTCCATTACAGCCAGAGGAATAATGGCCAAAACAATGGCAAAAAAACCATTTTACAGCACGTCTAAAGGTTTCTCTCTTAGTTTGCTGTTTCCTTATCATCATTTCTAAGTGTGCTGGATAATTTGTATTTTTATCGCACATAGCAAACTGTGGGTGCTGAAATTTGCAATATGGGCATTGTGGTAGATTGCCCCTTTGCTTTTCTCTAAATTTATAATGTTTTTGTGGTTTGCCCATAGCAGCTGCTACAATTTCACTTTCTTCATTAAAAGATTTGAAAATGTCTCTATTCGACGAAAAATAAGCAGTCCCCCGTTTTTCTAGCTGTTCTATAGAATCTACGTCTGCCTGCTGCAAAAACTTAGCAAATGGACTGGGGATAGTTGAGATTGAGTTATCCATAATCATAAGGTCTCTAAGTTTGTCATAACTACTGTTAATCTTAGCAGCCTTAAGCCATTTGTTATAGACGTCCTGCACTGTCGAGACGTAATCAATGAATGTTTGATTGCTCTTAGGTTTTAGCTTTGAGAATTGAATTTGGTACCCTGGGGCGTCTAACAGGAAATGCTGCATTACTCTCTGATGGATATACTCATAGTTATTTCTAAACTCTTGGGGGATGGATTCTATTACCTTTAAAGGCTCCCCGGAAAGATTTTTCACGTAAATCATCGCCCAGTGTTATTTTAGTACTTCCTGCACTTTTAATTGGTATTCTACATTTTCTGACCATGCTGAGATGGATTCGCCCTGGCAGAATGGTTTCACGATCCCTTTATATCTGGCAAACTTATTCTCCTCTTCTTTACTTTTGAGTTTAGTTGTAGCGATATGAACATGAGACTCAATTTCGAGCTCTTTCATCTTTATTTGTTTTTGGGATTCAATTTCTGCTTGCTTTAAAGCTAATTCTTGTTGTTTCACTTTAGTACTTTCAGCTATTTCTAAAAGTTCCTTCTGGTGCAACCGTTCCTTTGCCCTTTCATCTCTCTCCCTGTTGTCGCTTTTTTGTCTCTTTCCTCTTTGGCTGCTGCAGCTTGTCTATCAGTGGATTCTTTAAATTCAGCTTTTGCCCATTGTTCTAGTTTATCCCCACTATACCCTAGTGCTATCCCTGCTTCTATACACTCTTTAAGTGTTGACATTTTTCTTACTTAATTTCCACGCACTCTAATAAATACAATGATAATCAATAGTATAATGGTCAATTTACACTGAGAAAAACAAAAATAAAGATTCGACTTTATCATGCAGGTGAAAATTATGTGTACTTATCTGATCGTTGACGCTGATCAGGACGTTTTCTTCGTTCGGGGAAGTGTCTTCTATGCTTCTACAGCTACCCTCGGCTGGATGGTACAAACATTTTCTTGCACAATCTGGTATATAGAGCGCAAACAATTAATATCTGACATAAATAAATCACACAGCAATGCACAATAAGTCCTATAAGTTGCTTGGACAGAACGCTGAAAAGTGGTTTATTATGTATTAAATTTGCATAATTGTAAATGTCGTAATGTCTCTGTCTGTCGTCATGTCTTCACTGGCTTGACATTCAGCTGAAAAGTCTTTAACAACACATGTTAGAATCACAACATTACATTACGTTTCACTCTGTTCTAAATTTCCTCGATCAATAATCACACGCTTACACACTTGCGACGGTAATCAGTTCATTCACAGGTCATTCGGCGCACTTCACAATCTTTCGTTCTCACTCAGTAACTCGTTTCAACATATTTCGCTACTGCGTTCAATCGAGCGTTTCACTCCGCTAGTAATCTCAAACTAACATTCAGGCGCGCTTCACTAACATTCAGGTGTGCGTTCAGTTGGTAAATTCTGACACCATTACACACTGCCTGTCACAGTCTTGCGTTACTCGCAATCAGGCAACGTCATCTGTACCTCAAATATAACTTCAGCTCGTACAGATGTTTTACACGGATTTTATTTCCGGCAAGCCTGACAATCATACAAGGCGTTATCTGCCTGTCACTTCAATACAATGATCACCACTCGTCACACAACATATATATACATATCATCAAATATGATCGCTCTCTCTCTCTCTCTCTCTCTCTCCCTCTCTCTCTCTCTCTCTCTCTCTCTCTCTCTCTCTCTCTCTCTAATATCGCATGCGTTCACAACAATAGATAATGGCTTCAGAAAAACCTACGTCCAGTCGAAAGGCCGTCTCGTCGCTGTCTGAAGCAGTTTAGTCTGTCCCTTGCCTACGTTGTCAAAATCCCTACTGCGGTCAGCAACTCTTCGTGCTGTTCTCTTTGCACGTAGCACTATCGTCTTAGCACTAGTTACCCACTAAAGTTCTATTCTAGTTATCGTCGTCACGGTATTCCCCGTGACCTAATGTACTCGCCCCTGTTCTCGGGTCTGTCCCTCTGTTGTCCTAAATATAACACGTGTGTGTCCCCACCCGAGTCTGGTCTTATAACTGTTCTAAAGTCCTAGCTTGGGTGCTGTCTCTATTTTGTCTATACCTTTATAGAGGACCTGTCTCTCTGTCCTCTCAACCCTTTCCCCTCTTCTGTCACTAGCCTGTCCTGATGTCATCTAACACCTTGACACTTACCACCCAGTGCCACTTCACTTCACATCCATGACTGTGACTTGGACAAACCCACCCTCTACATGCTGCCTAAAATACATAAACTCAAAAATCCTGGACGTCCGATAGTTTCCGCCTGCTCATGCCCGACTGAACTGATCTCAGCGTTTCTTGACACCAAGCACAACCTGTACCGGTCTCTGCATCTACTGACGTTCAACAACCAGCTTGCTTTCCATTTGATCACCTCCATCATTCAACATTATAATAGAGAGCTATACAAATGGCTATCCTCGCGTAAGAAAGACAAAATTAGCCATCTACGTCCCCATGTCCCTTCCCTCACTTCGACACCTATCAGCTATACCAAAGTGGTATGCATACCGCCTGACCTACCACTGTCTCCTGAAGAACATGCTGTTTTAGGGAAAGGTCTTAGTTATGTCCCTCTACGCCCCCGTATGGACAGTCGGGCTATTTTGGAAGACGTCTCCAACTTCCACAGACGACTCCGTCTCAAGTACCACCACAGAGACAAGCCTGTCCACAGTCCCACCCCAAAAACTCCAGACATTTTTCCATCTTCAACCAAGCTGAGGGATGTGTGGCTGGCTGCGGGGTGTGAGGGTGGAGGGGGGATGTTTCTCACAACATTGCAATATGCATTGTTCATGCTTACAAAATCCATTTGACAATGTTTTTTTCCCCTATGTAAATGTAACATGCACATTTGATGAATGAAAGATGAGTGATCGAAAGGGCCGAATGTAAGACGGGCCTGCGTGCCCAATTTTTTACCCTTTTAAAATAAAGTTTGTTCGTTCGTTCGTTCGTTCGTGTACTACAAACCTACGGATGCTCACGGTTTCCTCCTGTACAGCTCATCCCACCCCAAAAGCTGCAAAGATTCCATCCCATATTCCCAGCTACTCCGCCTTCGTCGTATCTGTCAGGACGATAATGACTTCCTCGAGAGAGCCCATGAAATGCTGGACGTTTTCCGCAGACGGTCCTACCCAAAGGACATCTTGTCCACAGATTTCTGTCGCATAACCCAGGTCTCGCGGGAAACGTCCCTCTCCAAACATACGCGACCTCCGAACAATGAACCCAAGCTTATCCTCACCTTCCATCCACATGCCTATGCCATCAAGCACATTTTCCTGAGACACTGGTCTATCTTGGAATCCGATCCAACAACTCGTGAGGTATTTGTCAGGGTGTTGATTGTATGACCAAAGGCTCGTATACTAACAGGCGTGAAAACAATCACTCACACTAAATGAGTGTACCAACACACAGCGATATAACTCAATCACTCTTAATTGCACCTCTCACACAGCGATCATATCAGGCATCGCGCAAAGTCCTCGATAATGCCATTGCCAGAAACATTCAATGTACATACATCAATACATAAATGCAATAGAATATACACGCACTCACTCTGTATTCTACCCAACAAATCATACAGGCTTTCTTCTACCAAGCATCGACTCATACACAGCAGTACTCTTTCATGTCTGTCCAGCCTGGAGGTCCTAGACTGTCTGAGCTACCAGCTGTGATTCCCAGTTGGCTCGGCTTTCCGTGTCTCGTGGTTTTCGTGTCCCTCGCTGACCTCTGGCCATGCACTGCGTAGTAGCCGCAAGTCTAGTTCACGGTCGTACCTAGTCGGTATCGCCAGGCGTGGGAGATAAAGACTCGGAGATTCTGACAGTATTCTCCAATAGCCCTAGGGTAATTTTCCGCCGTAACCAGAGCTTCAGAGACCACCCTGTGCATAGTCGCCTCCCCACGGTTACTTCATCTGTGGACACATTCGAATGCCATCGTAAGAACTGTCTGACATGCCCATACGTTGTTCAGACACCAGAAATTGCATTTCCCCGAGGCACCTTCACCTTGCAAGATTCTTTCACTTGTACATCCCGCAATCTGATTTATGTCATCATCTGCAAACGATGTGACACGAAATACATTGGCCAAACAGGCAGACGTCTTGCTGACCGTTTTAGAGAACACCTCAGAGACATCAATCAGGGCGCTGACAAACCTGTCCCCAACCATTTCAATTCCTCCAACCATAATGGAGTCGACGATGTATGTGTCACCGCATTAAAACCCTGCTACTCCAATAGCTCCGTCAGGCTCAAAAGTTAATGTCAGCTAATCAAAAATTTGGGATGCATCCATCCAGCAGGTATCAATACTGTCGTGGACGCTACGGTATATATGTAGCATCGTCCCCAATTGTTTACACTATCTATTACTATGCTTCCCCTCCCCCTATATTTATACCTAACTGACCCCCACCCTTATATTTTCATAGCAGACTGTTCACATATTTTTGGCTACTTAAATCCTATCTGGCAACCCACTTTTAACTCTGCAGCCAACGAGCGCTTTCGCAGCTGGCCAAGCCACCTTTTCTGCCCCACATGGCATAGGGATAGTTCGTGTGTGTTTGTCTTTGTTTGCTGTATTTCCTTGTTTTAGCTATCTGTGGTGTCCTTGACAAAGATTCTTAGAATCGAAACGTCGGTAGTCCTGTGTGTCGTATTGTACGCGTTTGTATGTATTTTATTTTATTTTATTTTATTATTCATTTTATATATTTATTGAGTGCTTCTGATTTCGGATTTTCACCTGTATTTCGCGATACGTGGATCTCCTTGTAAGGTATGTGCAACGTTGTTGATGTTTAGTACGTTTCTTCTCGCAGGAGTTTAATATACCTATTTGTTTCCAATGGCTTAATTGAACAACCTTCAGCGGATGTTGTCCATCATTTATTGAAGCAAAAAGCTCCCTGTACTTTGCTTAACGAAGACTTGAGTGATAAAACCAGTTATATGTTTCCTTAATCATGAACTCTATGTTCCTGGGCAGACAAGCGGCTGCAGCCTGTAATACTGCCAGCTAAAGAGAATGACATACACACCTAACTAGTACCAGATGAGGATCTTCGGATTTTAATTTTGTATATACTCCATTGTTTACAACTGTCATGACAGATGCATTGTCAGTGCCGAGTGCAACTAGTATTTGCAACTCAAGTCCATTCCTGTTTAAACAATCTTTTGACATATTGCTTATTGCCTGCGCGTTGCAGTCACTCACTTTAACTAAATCGTATTAAAGGGAGCTAAATTACGTGAATATTGCGCATTAATGTACTAAGACTGTTTTACTCCCTCGCTTCAGTTCAAATTCGGATTTTTAGTGTTCCCAAAAATGATTTATAAAGTAATTTTTACCCACCCCAAAAAATCACCAAAAAGCAAACAAAACAAAAAAAAAAAAAAAATAAAAAAAAATAAATTGTGAAGCACCAAATTCGCGCGGTCGCGCTAAATGCAAAATTTTGGCACTAAATGACTTGAAAAAGCACTAAATTTAGTGCGAAAAGCGTCAAAATGGCAAAACTAAGTGTAGTAATAGAAAAATAAAACATTTAATGTGATGTCGAAGAGAAATAAAAGAAAATGAGTTAGAAAATTTTCACGTATCTAAAATAGATCTATTATTTTTATGAAAAATTTGAAGATGCCTTAAAGTATTTATCACTTTGTTTATAACGCATATCACTGTAGATAACTTCTTTAAACATTTTATAAAACTTTAAGAAAAAATACAACAATTATTTAAATTACATAATATAGCAATGCTACTAAAAGTAATGTCCCTTGATATAACTTTTGTTGTTAAGTCCCCTTGCAATATTTTAATTATACCTTTTTCCTTTTAATGCTGTTTTGTTACATACAAAACTGTTTTTAAACTAACTAACTATTTCAGTTGGATCCGCGGGAGTGAGAACAACATCTGTACAAAATTTCATCTCAATCGAACGGACCGTTCATGAACGCATAAAGGACAAACAAACAAACAATCAAACACTCTTATATATATATATATATATATATATATATATATATATATATATATATATATATATATATATATATATATATATATATATATATATATATATATATATATCCGTGTCGTGACAATAACTAGTCAAGGAACCCAGCTCACGAAGAAACTAGCAGGAAACTGCCCTATGTGGAAGTTTGGGACATAAACTCGCTACAGAAAAACCAGAGGAACCATGTCTGGCCAATCACTTTAACGGCTTAGTCGGACAGGACTGGAAAGCCGTGTGAAAGACAGACTTGTAAACAATCCCTAAGAATGGAGTTCACGAAGAACAGTTATCTTTCTGGTAAATAGTGTTCAGCCGTTAAATAGTGGTCGCTGGTCGTACCTTAATTATTAGTTGATTCTTCATCCACAGTTTGTACCTTATACGAATCTCATTCAGTTAGCAATAATAGTCTATATCGTCAGAGGTACTTTACAAACCTAAGGAAGCCTAGTGTTTGGGCGTAAAAGTATGGTTACGTCTTACGACATTATTAGTTGTTTTTATTTGGATTCTGTATTTGACACATGCATATTAGTTTGTAGCCTGTATACTTGTGATTGTTGTTCAATGTAACATAACCTCAAAATTGTGTTGTCTTTTACTTGATCTGAAAGACTGAGATTCTTCTTCTTCTTCTTCTTCTTCTTCTTCTTCTTCTTCTTCTTCTTCTTCTTCTTCTTCTTCTTCTTCTTCTTCTTCTTCTTCTTCTTCTTCTTCTTCTTCTTCTTCTTCTTCTTTTTCTTCTATGCGTTCATCCGGAGTGTTTTATCAGATGTGATTGCGGTGTTTTGTTATGCTCCCTTGGGCCAACTCATCCGACTTTCGCGTGCGTTTTTGACCAGGTTAGCATTCCTGGGAGACTCTCACTTTTGTGTTACCGTCCACATTACAGCTGGTCAAGTTGGAACAGTCGAAGACTTCACGATCATCCCTCAAGGGAAGACAGGGACAGTCCATGGCATTTTCCGCCATTCAGCGTTGCTTCCATAGTTGCAGGGCCGACACATGATGCCCTGGTGCTGGGCTGACCGAGGGAATCATCACGTCCTGCTCATGCCTGCTTTAATTCCTCACTTCAATATATTGGACATTTCGTTCACTCCGGGCTGTTCCTGCACAAACCAGGCCGGTCTGCAGTCGATATCCTCTAAGCGAGTTTTCGATTCGGACATGTGCCTGCCATTGAGCCCGGGACAATATAGTCAGAACTGCTCCGGGCACGACGGATATTCGGAAACTATCTAGTCAGAGCTGTTGCGGACACGAGGGGCATACGGAAGACTAGTTAGAGCTTTTCCGGCCACGAAAGACATTTCACTCTGACGTACTTGCGTAGTGCCAGTTTTTTTTTTGCCACCCGTAGGCCGGCACTTCCGTCTTCGGCGGGCATTTTTTTAAATGAGGTTAGCCTGCCTCGGGTTTCGAGGCAAGTTAGACTCTTATTGCGACTTCCACTCAGCAAGCTTTTGCTTTGGGCTGCCACATAATGGATTCGCTAGCCAAGCGTTCCATTTCGTGTCAACAAGACAATCTTCCACCTTTGACTACGCTCACTCCATGAGTATAGTTACAGACTTTCATCGGAACGTGCGACTGAGGTCAGGCTCTCTCATCCGGGTATCCCTCATATCCCCCAGCTGAGAGCCTACTAACAATATCTGAACTAAGCATGTAGCGTGCTTAGCATCTCACCTCCATTTTGGGGTATGTGGGTATCGGCCTGGCTCTCACTTCCGAGGGCTTATAGCTTAGAGGCGTTTAGCCATATCCCTCAGCGGAGAGCCTTAGCGTATGTGTCCGGACCAAGCAATTCTGACTTCGTACACCTGATTTGAGCTTTTGACTGCTATCCTCAGTCTACCTGCAGAGCAGCAGGATGTGTCTCTCTTAGTCTGGCCCCTAACCCACGACCTGTCCGACACATAGTTGTGCTTCCGTCGGATCAGCTCTTGGGGTCTTGGGGACACGCAATTCCCCCCTCCTCCCAACCGTGACAAGGTGGAGACACACCGGGGGGGGGGGGGGGAAGAGACTGAGATTCTGTATATTATTTTGTGACACTTGTAACTTGTAATCTGTATATTTGTTGGTCTTAACGGGCTACCACTCTACACTGTTTAGGGCTGTCATATCATTAGTGGCCGTCTCTACAATGGAAAGAATCTGTTACCATTTCTCTCTCTCTCTCTCTCCCCCTTCTCTCTCCCCCCTCTTTATATTGTAGCTGAGAGGAAGGCTTTTGGCCACGACACGGAACAACGAGACACGTGACAAAGAACGACAACAGTCAGTCATCCTTTCCTTTTCTGTCCCCCTCTTCTCTCTGTTTATCATACCCCCCCCCCTCTTCCTTTCCACGTTTCCTTCCTCCCACTTTTACATATAAATAAATGGTGTCATTTCCCCTAATCCTACTGTCACACCAGGTTAAATCCCCATCAGTGACAGGAGACTTTGTACCAATCAGTACAGCTCTGGGGTCGACCCAGCCTCATAAAATGGAATAGGATCATGGTCAAAATCTCTCTCTCTCTCTCTCTCTCTCTCTCTCTCTCTCTCTCTCAACTCCTCTCCCCCTCTTTATATTGTAGCTGTCTAATCACGACACGGGACAACAAACGACAACAGTCTCTCATCTTCTCCTTTCCTTTCCTCTGCCCCTCTTCTCTGTGTTTAACACATCTCCCTCCTTCATCTTCCCTTTCCTTCCTTACTCTGTTACAATTGGTGTTGTCACGGCAAAAATTTTCACCGTGGATAGTGTTGTAGTGGTGTCAGTTTGCAGTGTAGGATAGGGTCGCCTAAGAAGAATTGTCATGTACAGCTTTGTAGTCCATTGTTGCTGTGTTGAATCTCGGTACACGCTCGCTTAATTAGGTCTAGAAATAGTTCGGTACATTGTCTGAGCTGTCAGTAGGCGAAGTTTCTATTAAGTCTTTTCGGTTAGGGATTCTTGTGTAAGGTACACCTGACACACCCACGTTGTCCGTAAAATACTCAGGAAGTGTTGACCCAGAGGGTCCCAATCCAGCGAGTCCCGACCCAGCGAGTTACCCATTATGTGGGAAACTTAAGCTACGATGGAAAATATGGCTATCAGAAGCACACGTTCTACTGTGATAGCAGAGAATGTTGTTTATCCATCAAGAATGATGATGACCATTCATTTCATCCAGTGGTGTTGAAAGCATGGAGCCGTGAGTTCTAAGATGGTTGATATGGCCTATTTTGGCTTGAAATGTTCTTTCACAATGTGGGCAAAGAATGCCCGACGTTCTAGGAGGAGAATCTCCTGCAGTCGATTTTTTGTCCAGCCTTTTATTCACAGCTCTTGCAGTCCTAGTTGCTTCACAAGTGACTACGCCCTTGCGTAATGATGTACGCTACGAATTTCGGTCTTTGGCAGAAGTCTCCCAGGTGTCATGATGAATTCCAAAAACTTTCAGTGAGATTTTCAGGGTGTCTTTAAAGCGTTTCCTCTTGCCGCCTAAGGGGAATTTACCACAATGCAGCTCGCCTAAAAAAATTCGTTTAGGGAGCCTGTAATCTGGTATGAGAGTTAAGTGACCAGCCCAGCGAATCTGATTCTTCATTAGTAGAGTGTGGATACTGGGCATTAGCAAAGAATAATGAGGGAGCGACAGCTGCAGTATCGGGAACTATCGATTCCCATCAAGTATTTGCGCAAACTAAACTGGTGCGGTACATCATGGTACCTACCAGAAAAAAATATCAAACTGTTTGGCGACCAACACAGTTCTACAGTGGATGTGTTGTTAGTGAACTTCGTGCGGCATGGAGAGCCGGTATTATGGGGACAGCTGACAAGGCTGACCTAATTATCGACACAATTAAAAGGAACGTTCACAGAGAACTGAAATTGCATGTTTCAGAAGACAACCCAGAGAAGATGCTACAGGTCCTAGAGAACATACGAGGTAACAAGAGAGGCCTGCAAGAATTAACAGCACCATTCTTCTCATTTCGTCAAGGTAGCCGGGAATCGACAATCAAATGTCCCCACAAATAACATCAGGAATCTGAACAGGTGCCATAAGCCCAGGAAAAAAAACAACATCTCAACGTTCAACGAGACAATTTTGCACGATCAGTTCGTGGCTCAGTTGAAATACGACTTGCCTAGACAAATGATTATAGAAAGAATCGCCAATGAGCGTTTTTTGACATTTCTAGCCGCCAGGGATTGTGCTATTAGGTGGGCGGGTTCGAAACCAGCTCCACAGGCAGGTGTTTACAACTTAAAGCCAGGGGTGAGAGTAGAGACAATAATTAGAGACAGTTGTGTAATGAACATATAGATAGAGTAACATGTCAACCTAGCAAGAACAATTGGCAGAGTCAGTGTTTTCCTTAAAACATTAGTAGAGTGTAACGACGAGTGAAGTGGAGGAACTAAGGCAAGAAATGGCACAAATTATAATACATCTTTCGCAGCTTGTGAGTGGCCAGAGACGTTCTTGGATGATTCGTTGTAGAAAGTGCAACTAACGTTGACATGTTGAGGGAACGTGAAGGTGAGATTTAAAATAGACCCCCGCACAGTTGGGAGTCAGGCTTTGGCGGGGAAGTGTGATGACTTGAGAATCAATATAATGGGCGGACGCCCAGAACTTGATATTACAATTTCAGGGAAGACTGTGAGGTGTATGTTAGATACTGCATCGCAGGTGTCTACTTTCACCGAAGAATGCTTCAACACACTTTTCAGACACTATAAATTAGATGTAGACAAAAACCTTAAATTAACCTCTGCGAATGGTGTTGTGATGCCTTACTTTGTAAGAATAATTACGAGTACCTAAAGATCGAAGTTCAGTAGTTAAAGGACTGGAAAGAATTCATCCATTTTCAATAACAGGTTTCAACAATATCTGTAGAACTTATAACATTACAGAAGTGAACATGCTAGTCAGCAGGATGACATCAGCATTTAGAATCACACCAGCAACTAAATGAAGACATGTAGATGGCGTAGTCACATTGAGGTTTACGCCATTTTGCTTGCATGTGTGATAGTTTCAGAATATGGATTGGAGGTTGAAGGTAAACTTAGCTAATAGCATACACCTAGGCAATGGTGTATGGAGTAATTAGCAAAACCATTATCAAAAGCATTAACTGAGCAACAAACCATTTTTCAGGAATGTTTACCTGTTGTCGCTCCCTGGATTGCAGGTTGCTGATATTATGGATAACAAAATGCACATAGACAAATGGTCGAGGTGTAGTCCAATTAGTAAGAATAGTGACAGTAGAAAGACCATTGATCTCAAATTTGTTTAGTGTTTCATTATTTTTGCCACACTTCCATTTGCCTGATTGAGCTTATTTTGGCCTTTCGTGTAGTAGTTTCGTTGTTTACCAAAGAGGCGCCCTGCTTTTGCAGGTAACTACACCGTTATCTAGTTTCACTTCTAGGAAATATTAGTTACATTGATTTGTTCTAATGATTGAACTTCTGATTCATCTTCTTGTAATTTGGTCAAAGATCTTGTAATTGCATTGGCTTGGATATTATCTTCATACCATTAATTAATTTTTTTTTTAAAACCTAAATAGTCAATTACTGAAGGTAAATTACCAATTATTAAATCACAACATGGAGTTTTCAATGCTGTACACTTGATTTTTCCTGAAATAAAAGGATATGAAATACAGGTCCATACCAGAGGGTATCTTTCCCTTCTACCCGAAAATGTTCTACAGGTTATTTGTTCACCCGTGTAGTCTTGTTTATTCGCTAGTGATCGACGAAATCCCATAATCGTGGATCCTGTGTCATGCAAGATAGTGGCTAGTTGGCCATTAACAATACCTTTATGAATTTTTAATTTCCCATTTTTATGTACAGAAACTTCTTAGTCTTAGTCTTAGTCGATGGATCAACATCACAGAATACGGGTGTAACCCATAAGTGCTCCGTCCTCCTCCTAACTCAAACCTGAGTCTGGAGATACTCAGCTCAGTGCACGAACTCTGTAGCACCGGCGAGGATCCTGAAATACTTTGGGTAGATTTTTAACTCGAAATTTTGCCCGGGCAGCGCCGTTAGGCTACTCTTTTTCGATTTCCAACTGCCAAGGGATTGTTTACGTGCGCAACAATACACACGGGCGTCCGATCTCACTACCCAGAGACCAGGGGAAATTTTATTACTAGAAGTCCACGTGAAATAAATCCCGGTCCTCACCGGGGCCTGAACCCGGGACCTCCAGCACTCGAGGCGGACACCATCTCTCAAGACCACGCAGACACATTTGCTTCTTCAAACACTTTACTAATATCACATATAGGTTAGTTAAAAGCACCACAGTCTTTGACAAAAGTAGCTGCTTCTTTCTCAACTATTTTATTCACCGAAGAACTGCTTTCAGGAATACTTGTATTTGCTTTTTTTAATTCACTTATACCTTTGCGTCTTCGGGCGTGGCCAAAAGCCTTACAAAAATGGCATTTAATTCTGTACTTCTTTCGATTAATCTTGCCTGTTTGCTTAATACCATGTTCATCAAATAATTATGATATTCAGGATTTGAATCACACATTTTGTTTTCTTTGTCTGACATCTAACAATGATTACAGGGTTTTATTTTCTTTCTTCTGTTCTTATCATTGCTACCCTGTTCGTTTTCAACCTTAGTGGCCGTAGCACCAATTGTAAGCTTTTATGGTGTGGTCTTAAAAGGGTCTTTATTTGCGATGAAAGATGTGGAACCTTTCTCTTGTATCTCTTTGACAGAACTACTCTCATTTTCTTTTAAGAATTGTAAGAATGGTAATGGTAGTGTTGTTACTAGCTTTCTCCAATTACTAGGTCCTTTAGTGCATTAAAATCGATCGTTGTTAATATTTTCAGTTCTGATGTACTTTACAACTGTGCTTTGCACTTCTGAAACATAGTCTTCAAATGTTTGGTTGGGTTTCGGAGTAAGATTTTTGAATTGTGATCTGACATCATTCTGGTCAAGAGGGAAATACTGTAATATCTTCGATTTTACATATTCATAATTATCTTTACTAAATTGTAATGGTATAGTCTGAAGAATATCATTACTTTTTTTTCAGACACATTTCTACATTGTAAAACATACCAATGTTTCTTGTGGATTTCATTTCGACGCATCAGTGTTTCAGACTGTTGCGTCCAACCTGAGAATATGTCACCTTATTTATATTAACTTTATAATTTAGCTTGCCTTAATTTCTCATCTAGTACGTTTTTCTTTATCTGTAATTCTGTGTCCATTTGTCAAAATGTATCTATTGCATCTTCTTTAGCTTGTCTTTTGTTTTGTTTTGCAAGTTGTTTCTCTTCTAGTTTTAGTTCGTCAGGATCGTTTAATGTTGACATTTTTAAATGTCTTCTTGAAATATGTGCAAGATTTTATCGTCTCTCACAAAATATCATTGCCTTTTCTTTCTTTTCTTTTCGCTCGCTTATACTCAAGCGTAGTCCTTACACACTGTTTAAAGTAGTAAAGGACTGAATTTTGCGTGTGGGCTTGCTTTCCCTGTTACCGGTGTCCCTCGCCATTCAGGCGAGCCCACTCCGACTTCAGAGGTAATATCATTACTATTACCCACGCTGTGGATTATATCTCACCAATTACGACCAATGTTTGAGTTTAATATATTCAAAACCACTTCTTACTCTAGAATCGCTGTTATCACACAATAATGAATAATTAATTACCACATTATGTAAACAAAGGTTGAATATAGAACAATTTACTATAGTTATCATCAACATTTTGGTAATATTATTATTATTCATACATGTATAGAAACGTATCTATAAATATAAAGACACTTATCTGATTTCTGACGATGACTCCAGTGCGCGATTTCACAGAACACTCTTTGAGAACTCTGGAGGACAAAGACCAGAGCCAACAACCACAACCAAGTACCACGATGGAAGCCTACAGCAGCGAACGAGTGTTCTGTGAAATCGCGCACAGGTACATATATTGTTGAAACCTGTTATTGAAACTGGAGGAATCCGTTCCAGTCCTGTAACTATTGAACTTCGATATTTTAGTAATTATTCTTATACTCAGTAAATTACTAATGTGAAAAGTATAAAAAGTGAAACTCCATTATAAATGTATACATACTGAGACACCTTCAGTAATGAGATTAAGTAAATCTGACATTGACACACCAACAGTTAAAAAGAAACTGGATGAAATGTAAATTCCTCCCCCGATGTGTCTCCACCTTGCCGCGGTGGGGGAGCTTGTGTGTCCCTCTGACCCCATGTGCTTGGCGATGGATGAAAACTACATATCGGATAGCTTATGGGATAGGGGCCAGACTAAGAGAGACACAACCTGCTGCTCTGCGGGTTAGACTGCGGTGAGGATAACAGTCAGAAGTTTAAATCAGGCGCACGAAGGCAGAAGTTCTTGGTCCGGACAAAACACTTAAGGCTCCCTGTCGAGGGCTGTGGCTGAACGCCTCTAAGCCACAAACCCTCGGATCTGAGAGCCGGGCCAATACCCTCCTACCGAAAAATAGAGGCGTGATACTGAGCAAGCTACATGCTCAGGTCTGATATAAGTTCGAAGGCTCTCAGCTGGGGGATATGAGAGATCCACGGATGAGAGGGCCAGGCCGCTTCTCGTTCACTGCTGCACGAAGGTAAGGTGCTGAGCCGGCAGCACATGTAGCCTACCTTGTGAGCGAGTACAAAAAGTCAGAAAAGTGCCCCAGTCGAAGGAAATGGTTACGAAAACTGTCTGTATCTAACTCATAGAGAGTGTAGACAAAAGTGGAAGAACGTCTCAATGACGCGAAATGGAACGCACGGCGAGCGAACCTATTGCGTTGTCCGAAGTCAAAAATAAAAGCTTACCGAGTGGATGTCGCTCGCAGTCTGACCGCTCCTGGTGTGTGCTTGAGCGATCAGTGGCAAGCGAGACTCCCAACACATGGAAGTGAGGAACTAAAGCAGCCATAAGCAGGACGTGGCAACTCCTCGGGTGTGCCCAGTCTCAGAGCAACATGTGCCGGCTCTGCAATTATGGAAGCCTCCTTGGATAGCGAGGGAATGCCCATGATCTGCCCCTGCCTTCCCTTGAGAGCCGACCGCGATGTCGTTGATCGTTCTATCTTGACCAGCTGAGATGTTGGCGACATCACAACAGTCTAACGTGCCTCGAAACCAGAGGAAGGCTAACCTCATTAAAAAACGCCCGCCGGAAGTCGGAAGTGTCGTCCTACGGGTGGCAAACTAAAAATTGACACTACGCAATTACGTCCGAGTGAAATGTCTCGTCCGAATGTCTCTCGTGCTAGGAACAGCTCTGACTACCTAGTTTCCGAATGCCGCTCTTGTTCGGAACAGCTCTGACTAGGTAGTTTTCCGAATGTCTGTCGTGCCTGGAACAGCTCTGACGGGCGCAACGACAAGCACATGTCCGAAAACTCGCTGAGTGGATACCGTCTGCAAACTTGTCTGGATTGTGCAGGAATGGCCGGGGCAAACGAAATGACCAATATATTGAAGTGAGGATTTAAAGCAGCCATGAGCAGGACGTGACGATTTCCCTCGGTGAGCCCAGAATCAGGGCGCTATGTGTCGGCCCTGCAACTATGGAAGCAACCTTGGATGGCGGAAAATGCTATGGACTGTCCCTGCCTTCCTTTGAGGGATGACCGTTGTCTTCGACCGTTCAACCTTGGCCAGCTGGGCTGTAGATGGCACCACAAAAGTGAGAGTCTCCCAGGAATGCTACATGGTCAAAAAAGCACACTGTAGCCGGATGTGTTGGCCTACGGGTTTCGGCCCAAGGGCGCATAACTGACACACCGCAATCACATCTGAAAAAACACTCCGGATGAACGAAAAGAAAACGAAGAAATGTAAATTCACAATTCATTCATTCATTCAGTAGCATGTCCTTTGCAGAACCTCGCTCCCATAACAACCTTCCGGAAAACCTCTCGATCACAAGCAAGATGTCCCGCGTCCGATACACCCATCTGGAGATCATCCGCCACATCCTGCATCCATCTTCTCTTTGGCCTTCTTCTTCCTCTCTTTCCAGGCATAGACCCCTCCATTATTGTTCTCTCCAAACGTTCATGACGTTTCAAGTGACAAAAATATTTCAATTCACTATATATATATATATATATATATATATATATATATATATATATATATATATATATATATATATATATATATATATATATATATATATATATATATATATATAAATTTCTTGTACAAATGACGAGACTGCTAGTACGGAACATTTCGAACGTTGTCACCTACATCCACGACATAAGCATACACACAAATAATATGACCGACCATTTACAAACCTTGAGACAAGTATTCCACGGTATTAAGACATTTGGGTTGACAATAAAACCTGCAAAAGTTCACATCGCTATTCAAGAAAGTGAATTTTGATGTCATACAATTTTAAACCATTTTAAAACAAGTGATGACAGAATTGTGACCAAAATATTAAACCTCACTGTCCTGAAAACACTCAAAACAGAAAAGAAATCAGAAGCCTATTGGGTTTAATAAATTACTATAACAAATTTATTCAAAGATTCTCTGATTTGACACACTTTTTTACAAGTTCATTGGTAAAGAAATAACCAAATAATGTTGAATACAGTGCAGATCTCGAAAACGCCCTCGAAACCACATATTTTAAGACTCGCTAACGTAAAGCTCCCATTTATCCTCAGAACTGACGACAGCGGCATTGCGATTTCTGGCGTCCAATTCCAATGCTACGATGGTATCCTGCACCCGGAAATTGTCAGCCGGAAATTGTTGCCTGCAGAACAAAGATATCGTGTTCGTATTAGTTTTGCTAGCATTTGTGGTTGGGTCCAGTGCTGTTCCCACTCACATATGCCCTAGAGGTACACATCTGTTAAAAGTAATGCCTGGCCTGGAAGTGTGTCCACTTTGTCAAGATGGGGTAACTTACATGACTGACCACATGCACACACACCTGGACTGCTTAAACTGTACGCGACTCATTGATCCTGAAGTGGAGGTTCTAGTCACAGAATGTAATATAACCCACGACACTGTAATTCACTGTAGAAGTGGCTTTTACAGAAGAATAGCCAGACACTCCCATCATTCAGATCAATGTGCAAAATGCTCGGAATGTGAGAACCCCACTCGATATTGTGAGGGAATTCATGATACAATCTGTTGTGGCCTTCCAAATTATGAGACTGTCCTTAACAAAGACAATGTGTATATCTGCAAAGAGAAGCCAATCGTTTGCAAGCAAGGAGAGTATTATAGTCCAAATTATGAACAGTGTTTTCCATGTCCCCCAGATACGTACATGTCTGAGAATTCTCATAACAACATAGAGTGTAAACTGTGTCAGAAAGTGGGCAATAACTCTAGCAGATTACTTCTCCATGCCTGTAACAGAATTCATTCAGCAATCGTTGATTGTAAGCCTGGATATTTCAGACACTCTCCTCAAGAATCTCCACTATCTGATGATGATTGTTCCCCATGTCATACCTGTCAGTTTGTTGGCAGAGAATGTACAAGTGACCACGACACAGTTTGTTGTGACCGACTTGAGATGACAGTCATTGACAATAACAGAGGTCCAATCTGTGTGCCCCTCTCTGACACCAATTCTTCCTCTAATCAGGAAGGACTGCCAGGTGAGTACACATGAGGATTTCAATACTCTTATCTTTTCTTTTTTGTTTCCATCACCTTGCATGATTCTTTACGAGAAGTACAACATTAATTATTTACTACAAGTATGTATTGAATCTTAACAAGTACAGTATTAATTATTTACTCCAAATAATTGAATCTTTGCAACAAGTAGAGCATTAATTATTTACTACAAGTACAGTATTTAATCTATACAACAAGTACAGCATTAATTATTTACTACAAGTACAGTATTGAATCTTTACAACAAGTACATCATCTATTATTTAGTCCAAGTACAGTATTAAATCTTTACAATAAGTACAGCATTAATTATTTCAGATTGTAAGCCTGGATATGTCAGGCACTCTCTTCAAGAATCTCCACTATCTGATGATGATTGTTCCCCATGTCAAACCTGTCAGTTTGTTGGTAGAGAATGTTCAAGTGACCACGACACAGTTTGTTGTGACAGACCTGAGATGACAGTCATTGATAATAATAATACAAGTCCAATCTGTGTGCCCCTCTCTGACACCAATTCTTCCTCTAATCAAGAAGGACTGACGGGTGAGTATACATGAGGATTTCAGTACTCTTATACTTTCTTTTTAGTTTCCATCAGCTTGCATGATTCTTTACAATAAGTACAGCATTAATTATTTACTACCAGAACAGTATTGAATCTTTACAATAAGTACCGTATTAATTATTTACACCAAGTACAGTATTGCATCTTTAAAACAAGTAGAGCATTAATCATGCACTGCATGCTGTAACACCACTCCTTGGGGTGAGGAGAAACTGATGCCACACCTTACTAACGGGAGATGATCTGCCTGGGACTAGGTAACCTCAGTCTACGTTGCCCCACCGGTCTTTGAATACCTATCTCACTGTTAAACCAACCAAGGGATACTACCCACCCACACATCGTCCTGAATGCATGACTCAACACTCAACTTTGGCATCTATATGAAAAAAATGTGTATTGTACAAATGAGGGTGATGATGGTGGGGATGATGACGATGAGATAGACCTATTAACCGATAGGACCGTCCAGACAGCAAGCCTGGGAGTAGCGTCAGGGTGGAGCAGTCATCACTGGAAAGGCTTCGAGTAGACGCCACAGGTCATCTTGCTACTAGATCTCACCAGATGTAGATAGTCTTCCACCCAGCTCTCGTCTTCGCCCAGATGAAAAGATAATGGTTGGTCGACCTGGACTAGTTCCAGAAAACCTACTCCGTGATGTTCCAAATGGGTGTTCCACACAGATGACAAAATGTTCAAGGTCTTGCAGGTGGCCACAATATGAACACGGAGTTGCCCTCTCTTACAGAGTTCAAGAGAGTGTCAGAAATATGAGAGTAACTTCTCAGGTGATGATGTGGGATGTTGGTGCTGGAGATACAGTCTCTAGACTCCAGCGGATTCATAGGCCAAAATGGCCGGGCACACAAAGTCAATGTAATCTGGGTCTAGCTGGTGGTGACTCTGTCGATAGCTGCAATACAAGGCACAATCACTCCATAAAGGTACTTGCCGTGAGTGTAGTCGGTCAGCAGATATCATAGAAATAGTAAACATACTTGGTAATGACGACGGCCAAGGGTTAGCCGGACTCAACCTCCAGTGTAGTAAACTCTGGTGACACATACATGGTAGGATTCATAGTAGGGTTCTTGGTCCGCTAATCACACTTGTCTGGTCTCAATCACTGGACCCGTCACCATCTGATAAGACTTCACTCACGAAGGTAGAACCTGTGGAAGACAACACTCAGTGAAAGTATCTAGAACCAAGCTTACCATGAGCGAGTTCTCTTTCACCACCTTCCTCAGCCATATGGACTCTTCCCAGGAGAGTCCCGGTCCATTCATATGCTGCTCACAGGTGCCAGAGAAGAACTGGGTCTAGGACCTGACAGGCTGCTAACTGTCCCGCTTCATCTTCCCCGGACTGCAGTATAGCTTGGGCCAATGTGGCTGGTCACTCGTCACTGAAGTTAGTGAATCATTAGTAATGGTAGGCAGAATGGCCCTGAAGTAGGGCCGGTGATGAAGCACCTAAACCCCTTCCTGGGTCACGCCAATCTCCCTGGTTCACACCCCTATTACCAGCCAGCGCAGATATAGTACCGTACCTCAGGTACAAAATCCAAATCCAATAGTATATACATGGTCTTAATCATTCTCCATGTAGCAGAGATCCACACCCCGTTCTCCCCTCCCTCATCATGGGCCGGAGCATTTAGAACGGTGTCATTGCCTTTATAGAACAGCCCTGTCCCGTCGGTCAATTCTCACACCTTGTCCACCTCTACGGAATCCACTATTTATTAAGCTGGCATTCCATTGAGGGACACTATCTATAAGACAGATGAGATGAAAGCCAAGAAGAAAAGCCAGTGGTCGCCCCACCAAGTGACAAAGACTTTCGACTCAAGCCACGACCTTGAAACGACCTCCGATAGTTCTACCCATCATCGCACCGCATTCGCATCGATGAGCTGCGTTGATCGAGACCGCACATGCCCTAGTATAGGCGACGTCCTACAGTACTTTCGGTTTCCTCCTCTTGACGTCACTCCGCATCGACGACGTTCGATTTTAGGAAGCTGATTCATGTGTGAACTCAAATTAAAGCTCTCGTTGTCCTGAACCCACTTAATCCAACCTACAATAGCTGTGAATAACCCCAGCGCCGCTTACACAATAAATATCCCTGTATTACACTGCTAGCCAATAAACGCTTTCAACAGGTTTTGACTTCAGGCAACGCCAGTAGTCTGTTCACACATGCACCACTTTCCCGTGCCACGGTTATTACACACCACCTAGCACTTTCGGGTCACCGAGTATCAAAGATAAATAAACTAAAGGGTACACATACCTTCAGATGTCTGAACACCGTTTCATACTGGAGTGGCTGTAACTCAGCAGAACTAGACGTCGGATTTCTTTAACAATCTTGAGACATCGATCGCCCCAGTTCTCTATAATGAAAACACACTATGCAACAAAAAGGCGTCTCTTCACGAGCCCTGACAGCCAGCAACTGCCGTCTTTGTGCGCCCGGACTAATCAACTGCGCATGCGCCAAAAACATGCGCCGTCAGCCTGAGTGAATCAAATTCACCTGGCCGCTGTTTCTTGAAACTACTGGAACACCAACCAAAGGGCGATAATTTTCCCGAAAACCGGGTCAGGTAATAGTAGGGTTGTCTGCCTTATACAACACGGCCGAATCAATGGCGTCTATTTCGTGACATAGGACCTCTCTTAAGAGAGTTGACCGGGTCGACTCTTATCCGCCGGAGGTTCGGTCCGAGTGGACACAGCCTCTTCCTCCGGGATTGGATGTCTGGACAGGAAGTCAGCCCCCACATTCTCCTTTCCGGACTCGCGTACGCGATGGGTCGCAATACAGGAGGACCTTCCCATTCACCCTAACCATGACGTCTCTACCGCTAGGTCTCCATACACGATTAGCACATGGATCAACGGTTTCGTCCTCGACAGACAGTCTCTGCGTCCAGACCCTTCTGGACTGGGTCTTCCCTAGTCATCTCTTTCAAGAACGAGGCTGGTCAGCTGATCGTCGGACGGAGTCCAGGGTGTCTTGCGCCCTACCCGACGCTCCCCATCCCTTCCGACCTAAGTAACCAGTGATTCTGTCACTCTGGGCCTCTCCCCGACGCGTGGTTTTCCCCCTATCCTCGGGTGGAAAATCAGACCTACCCCGTACGTTCCCATAGACCTCCCTATGTAGTACTGGGTTCTCTCGGTCCCCGTCTGGACCCGTAACCGTTTTAACAGCTACAGACATCACCATCAGTTGTGGAGACTCCTTACCGGATCTCTTCTCCCATGCCTGGAGGAGATTCACATGGAAAATTTTCCCTTTTCCTCGGATCCGGGTCTCTTAGTTGGTCTTAGACACTACCCGAACCACGGGAAAAGGTCCTTGCCATCCAACCTCGAGTATATTGGTGTCCGTTGGACCCCACACTAATACTCCGTCTCCCACCTTAAGAGATAATCTATTCTTAGTCCAGTTCTTAGGTGTTGTCTTTTGGCACACTGGGCAAGACTTAACCCACCGGCGTACGTCGCCAGTCAGTCCTGGCCAGTAATAATGGCAGGATACCCATTGAAGCGTCGCTCCGACACCCATATGTCCTCTTTCGGACATGGTGTGCCCCATATGAAGAATTTGGGGACGGGAGTCCTTCGGGACCACCAACTGCCCGTGCAGTTTCTCTCCCCTTTCAGCTCTCCGGTAGAGCAGCCGATTCTTCATATAGTACTGATCTCGGTTCGGTGGGTCAGAACTTCTCTGCAGCTTCTTATAGCAAGAACGCAAAGTAATGTCCTCGCCCTGGGCAGTTCGCAATTCCCCTGGCAGGGGGTTAGAGATTATTGCTTCCGCCTCTTCTTTTTCCCGTTGGGACCAAGTCTGTAGGTCACCTAGGCGGATCGGCTCCTTCGGCCTCCCAATCCATATACATATCGGGACCCCAGGATTACGGGAAAGAGGGGATCGGATAACATGGCCGCTTGAATCGTGCCCGTGACGTACCTTGACCTGATCTCTACCTTGGCGATCGGCAAAATCATAGCCACAGCACTCTTCATCGCCGGTTGTATCTCGATTTTATCCCCGGTGAGTTGTTCTGGCCTGACTAGATAGGCAGCTATGACTGCATCACAATCTAGTCCTGTGTCATATAAGCATTAAGCTTGATGACCGTTCACTTCGATAAACTCGACCACCGATGGTCATTCCGTGTCCAGAGTCTCTTCGGCGACCTTGACCTTTTCGGTGGAAACCGCCTTTGGTTCCACTGGGCGGGCTGTGAAGTTGGAGATCTTCACCTTTTCAGTGCAGTCCCTCGTATTGTGAGTGGACGCCTTGCACTTCTTGCACCATTTCTCATGCCATCTATTTTTAGGGGGAGATGTAGGTGGGCTCTTGCTCCCAGACTGCGTCTTCTTTGGACTTTTCCCCGGAGAATCTACCTTCTTCTGATGAGTGAATTTCTTCTTCCTCTTATCAGAGTTATCTGAACCTTTAGCACTATTGGGACATGCTTCCTCTGCTTCCCCATGTACTAATACATACCGTTCGACCAACTTAATCACTACGTCCAACCGTTCCGCCCCTTGTTCTCCCAAGAACAGTTTAAGCGGCTTAGACATATGTTTTCGCATCTGATCAACTATACAGAGTTCCTCAAGACTCTCGTGGTCTTTGGCAAAACCAGCTAATTCCATCCATTTGAGTAAATAGGATATCAGTCGCAAACTAAACGCGGCAAACAATTCACCCGGTTCTCGCTTCGCGGTTCAAAACTTCTTTCGGTACGTGTAAGCGGTCATTTCAAAACGTTTCAACAACGCCAACTTCAATGCGTCGTAATCGTTCTCCTGTCCCGCCGGTAACCTCGTATAGACTTCGAACGTGGTGCCTCGTAAATCTTGGGACAGTTTAAGACACCATTTGTCTTTGTCAAGACTTATGGCCACAGCCATCACCTCAAATTTTTGCAAAAACTGATCTATTTTCTCTTTGTCCTCTTCAAAAGGAGCAAGAAGGAACTTCATGGCGTGATAGCTATGTCTATCTATCTTAGGTGAACCAGGCAGACCAGTTCCACCTACCACTCTCTCAGATTGGGCTTTGAGTTCTAACTCCCGCATCCTATACTCATGCTCTCTCTTCTGAGCCTCTTGTTCCGATTCAAGCTTCTTGGCACCTTGCTCAGCTTCAAGCTTCCTGGCTTTCCTTTCAGCCTCGAGCTTCTTATCCTCGTGAACCATCTAGCGTTCCTCTAAGGCTATCCTTCTACACTCTTGTTCGGCTTTGCGTTGTCTTCTCTCTCGTTCTTCCTGACGGAAGTCTCTCTCCACCTCCTGTATGTACTTCTGGAGTGCGTCACCTTCCAGGCCCATTTCTACGCCTGTATCTCGCACCTCTGCCATATTTAATTTAGTAGATGCCAGAGTTGAGTGTTGAGTCATGCATTCAGGACGATGTGTGGGTGGGTAGTATCCCTTGGTTGGTTTAACAGTGAGATAGGTATTCAAACACCGGTGGGGTAACGTAGACTGAGGATACCTAGTCCCAGGCAGAAAACCTCCCGTTAGTAAGGTGTGGAATCAGTTTCCCCTCACCCAAGGAGTGGTGTTACACTATTTGGGGGCTCGTCCGGTATGCATGACTCAACACTCAACTCTGGCATCTACTAAATTAAATATGGCAGAGGTGCGAGCTACAGGCGTAGAAATGGGCCTGGAAGGTGACGCAGCTTAATATATAGTGGATTCCTGAGAGGGCGATAAAACCCCCATTATTTGGGGGCTCGTCCGGGATCTGATATGATTCAGCTCTGGTGATTATTGATAGGTGTTAAGACATATCATTCCTATGCTCACTATAGAAGTCTACGTAGTTCTTTGGTCCTATTTCTTCTCTTGACTAAGACTGATTGACTTGTGGTGTGCTGTGTGTTGTGGTATATAGATTAGTGTTGTGTACTGACTATCTGTATATTGCACTGTTGTATATACACTAACACTACTAACACACATTCCTTAACTATGGCCTCTGCAAACTAAATATGGCTGAAGTGCGGGCAACAGGCGAAGGAATGGGCCTGACAGGTGATGCACTTTTGGTGTATATACAGGAGGTGGAAAGAGATTTCCGGCAGGAGGAAAGAGAAAGAAGCAAGCGGGAAGCGGACCGGGAGGATAGAAAGTTAGCTTTGGGGAAAAAGAAGTTAGAAGCTGAACAAGCTGCTAAGAAGTTAGAAGCTGAGCAAGCAGCTAAGAAATTAGAGGCTGAACAAGAGGCTCAGAGGAGAGAGCATGAGTACCGAATGCGGGAACTCGAGCTCAAGGCACAAGCCAGTAAAGATACTGAGGGAGCAGTAGGAGGTTCTTCACTCCCTGGTTCACCCACAGTAGGTATACATAGTTACCATGCATGAAGTTTCCTCTTGCAATTTTTGAGGAAGACAAAGAGACGATAGATAAGTTCTTACACACATTCGAGGCTATGTCTGTCGCAATGGGTCTCGATAAAGATAAGTGGTGTTTGAAATTATCCCAAGGTATGCGCGGAACCGCGTACGAGGTCTATGCTCGTTTACCGGCTGGACATGAGAACGATTACGGCGCGTTGAAAGAGGCGTTATTGAAACGGTTCGAAATGACTTCACACACGTACCGGAAGAAGTTTCGGTCTGCGAAACGTGAACCGGGGGAGTTTTTCGCCGCGTACAGCCTACGACTAAAATCCTATTTGCATAAATGGATGGAGTTAGCGGGATTTGCGAAAGACTATGAAAGTCTAGAAGAACTCATGATCGTCGACCAAATGTGACAGCATATGTCGACACCGCTCAAGACGTTCTTGGGAGAACAGGGGGTGGAAAGGTTAGACGACGTGGCAAAATTAGTTGAAATATGGGGAGGCTAGTGACACCTGTACCACTAGTGCTAAAGGTCAGGAATAATCTGACAAGAAGAAATTTAAAAGCTCTCATCAGAAAAGGTAGAGTCTTCAGAGAGGTCCACAGAAAAGAGTCCAGAGAAGACCAAATCTGGGAGCGAGAGCCCACCTAAATCTTCCCCGAAAAAGAGGTATGACAAATGGTGTCCGATTTGCAAGGCGCCCTCTCACAATACGAAGGATTGCAAAGCGAAGGCTAAGAGCTCACGCTTCGCGGCCTACCTAGTGGAATCAAATGCGGTTTCCACCGACAAAGTCGAGGTCGTTGACAGGACTCTGGACCAAGAACGACCACCAGTGGTAGAGCTGGTGGAAGTAAACGGCCAACAGGTGGAGTGTCTCTATGACACTGGCCTGGATGGCAATGCCGTAATTGCTGCCAGTCCGGTGCGACCAGACCAACTCACAGGGCAGAACATCGAGATACAACCTGCAAATGAAGAGTGCTGTGGCCATGACGTTACCAATAGCCAATGCGGAGATTAGCTCCAGATACGTCACGGGCATCATTCCAGCAGCTGTATTAGTTAATCCCCTATATCCCATGATCCTGGGAAGTAAATATGTATTTCTAGGGGTTCCAAAGGAGCCAATCCACCTAGGCGACATAAATACATGCGACCACGCGGGAAAAGACGAGGCAGACGCAACCAGCTCGAAACCCCTGCTAGTGGATTTGCGCACTGCCCAGAGCGATGACGCAACTCTGTGTCATTGCTACAAGAAGCTGCAGAGAAGTGCTGACCAACCGAAACGGGGGCAGTACTATCTGAAGAATCGGCTTCTTTACCGTAGAGTCGGACGTGGAGATGAACTGCACGGACAGTTGGTGGTACCGAAGGACTACCGTCTCCAAATTCTTCAGAGGGGACACACCATACCCAGTAGTAATTTATCCGGGAGTGGACATATGGGTGTCAGAGTGACACTGCAGCGGATTTCTGGTCATTTTATTGGCCAGGAATCACTGGCGATATACGCCGGTTAGTAAAGTCTTGCCCAGAGTACCAGAAGACTACACCCAAGAATCGGACTAAGACTAGATTAGCTCTGAAGGTGTGAGATGGAGTATTAATGTGGAGTCCAGGAAGGACCAATATGCTAGAAATAGGATGGCAAGGACCTTTTCCCGTGGCAAGGGTAGTGTCCAAGTCCAACTACGAGATCCGAAACGGGGGAATTCTGAGAATTTTCCATGTAAATCTCCTAGGGAAACCCGAGGAGAGGTCCGGTGAAAAATCTCCACACCTATTGGCGATGGCAGTCCCAGTGAAAAATGTTACGGGTCCAGACGGTGACCAAGCAGACCTTGTGCTACATAGGGAGGACTATGGCAACGTACAGGGTAGGCCCGATTTTCCACCCAGCGATAGAGGAACAATCACACTTCGGGAAGAGGCCCAGGGGGAAAGATTCCCTAGTAACCTAGTTCGGAAGGAATGGGTAGCATCGGGAAAGGTTCGTGCGGCCCGGAACTCCGTTCCAGACTGTAGTCACAGACTGACCAACCTTGTTGTCGAAAGAGATGGCTAGGGAAGCCACAGTCCAGAGGGGTCTGGAAGACTACATGTTCCATCGAGGACTATACCGTGATCACAAGGCGTGCAGCGTAGAGAAACAGAGCGGTAGTAACGACACGGGTACAGTCGGGATGAGAAGATACGTCTGTATTGCGACCCGTAGCGTACGCGAGTCGGTGTTTCGGCCGGTGACGTAACATCACGACGGGCGACTACTAGTGTCGGTTCCAAGTCTGGGCTTGTTAGAAGTCCCAGCAATTCTTGTATGGGATGGTGTACGCTTTCGAGTACCTTCAGTCCGTCGATCTTTGATGGATTTGGCCACCTCCCAGAAGCTCCACGCGCGCGTGATGCGTTGGTCGTTGTTGCTCCAGCCCTACAACTTTACGGTTGAATACATTCCCGGTCAGTAGATTGTTGGGGCTGATTTTCTGTCTAGGCATCCGGTCCCGGAGGAAGAGGTTGAGATCACTCGGACAGAACCTCCTGAGGAAAAGAATGGACCCGGTCAACTCTCTTAAGAGAGGGCCTATGTCACGGAACTCTGTCGGTCCGCCTCGGGATGTTTCCTTGTACACCTCCTTTCTCGCGTCGGGTAATACACGCGTCTGTGAAATCTCATAATTCGAATCACCGACACCGCACTAGTTAAGAAAAAAGGTTGTAGACATACCTTTACACAAACAGCACGACATTGGATAAGAGAAGCGTTGTCACTGCAACTGGAAATGATGTCAAAGGTCTTCAACTCTCCTCAAGACACGTTGTCCCGCTCTCTATCACTTAGCACTGGGCCAAAATGTCGACTGCCTGCCAGCAACCTTCGTCTCCAACTTATCCTTTGTTCCGGGACAATCGACTGCGCTTGCGACAGACATGCGCAGTCCGTAGTGTCCCAAAAATTTGTTCCGCCACCCAAGTGCTAGAAGCTTCTTAAAGGGCCAGCAACGGCTCAGGTCGGGTTGAGTCAAATTACTGGTTAATTCCCTTTCACCCGTAAATTTTCTTCACCCGACTGCCCGATGTCTCAACGGACATTTCCCGGAACGACATGCGTCGTACCCCAACCGCATGTCTAAGGAAACATCCCGAGACTGACTGACTGAGTTCCGTGATATACCTTATAACACACGGCCGAATCAATGGCGTCTATCTCGTGACACATGTACAGTATTGAATCTTTAAAATGAAAATGGGCAAAGGCTGCTGGAGCATTGCACCAGAAATGATTTATGTATTAAAACAAAAGAGCTGCATAAGGTCACATGGAAACATCCAAGATCCAGCCATTGGCACCACACGGAGACAACATCTGAACCATATATCATTGACTCGAAGTTACCACGGTGCTGACTGTGATACGGATCATTCTTTGGTTGTTGCAAGGGTTAGACTGAGACCAAAGAGAATCTACACAGCTAAACACAAATCTAGCCCCAGGATTAATATTATTAACACTCACGATCCTGAAAAGTGCTTTCAGTTTCAACAGCAACTTGAAGACGCTTTCACTGATACGCCTGAAAATTGTACAGTAAGTGAAAAGTGGGGTCAACTTAAATCCTTTATAAAACTGCCGTAGGGGTTTACGGCACTGTGGATCATAAGAGGCAGGACTGGTTTGCGGCAAACAGCCAGACTCTGCAGCCCTTGATTGATAAGAAGAAGATAGCTGTCTTAAGAAACAAGGAAATACCAACGAGTAACACTCTGAGTGAGCTAAAGCAAGCTAGGAATGATTTGCAAAAGGATGCCAGGCAATGTGCAAATGATTATTGGATCAAGTTATGTGAGTCCATTCAAATCGCAAGTGATAAGGGAAACATCAGAAGCATGTATGAAGGAATAAAGAAAGCATGTGGTCCAATGATCAAAAGAAGTACAAAATTGAAAACCTTGACTGGAGAAATCATAACTGATAAGAAACAGCAGTGTCAAAGATTTACATAGGAGCTTAGAGAGTTAAGACGGAGCTATACAGAGAACACCAGACAGGAGAGACACGGGAACCTACATAAACTAGTAGGGAACGTTATATATAAACACTATCCTGAACGGAGAGCATATAATACTGTGGTTAATTGAACTATGTTATGAAACTAGTCTACAAGGAACAGTGCTCGAACATTACACCGGAAAGGACGACGTTAGTGTAGTTATATAGAAACGTAATTGTGATATGTATATTACATTGTTTTGTTTTTTTAAACAGTGCGCATAACCTCATTGTGTATATTTATAATTGAATTGCACATTTTCAAGTAAATATATGACGTTATTTATGTTAGTTCATAGGTATAAGTCACCAAAATTTACTTAAAAACCTCATTTAAGTTAACACCTACGTTAGAAATGCAATTATTATACATTACTTTATCACATCACCATGTAAACATAATCATTTATAGATTAATTTGCTTAAAATATCATTTCTAAACTAACCCAACCATTGGAAAATTAATATCAATTCATTTACCAATAATACTATAAGGTAACTAACCCACTTTGCTTAAATATAATTAATTAATTAGGTTATTTTCCTTAGGTTAATTTAGGACAGCACACGAAATTACAATAGCTTGTTTAGATTAGTTAGTATCATATGATCGGTATCAAACCATCATCACAAACGTGTATAATATTTTGTATAGGTATGACGCGTGCAAAGACATAGCACAGTCATGTGGCGTGAAAACTTGTACATTCAGCCAATCATTTACTGTAAATATGTAATGTTCATTTATGTAATATTAAGAACCATATTTTAAGGACGAATGAATGTTTTAACATAACTATGGTATGAAAGTGAACGAAAGATGTATAAATGAGAGGAGTGAATGAAGACAAAGTAAACATTGATTGAGAGAGAGAGAGAGAGAGAGAGAGAGAGAGAGAGAGAGAGAGAGAGAGAGAGAGATTTAGCGGAAATTTTTTCTCCGCGCAAATCGTCTTATTATGACTTGTCTGTGTCAATCTGTGTAACCAATGTGTTGTTCAGTTTTAAGTGTGTAACTGCAATACTTTAGAAATAGTAGTAGTAAATAGAGAAAGTACTTTGAGCATCTTAAAACAAAATTGTGGTCATAAATAAAAGTAACCGACATTTATAGCCACAATAATCCGATTTACGGTGCTCGAAGTAATACATACATATAGAATAGAAACGCATACACATGTTAGCAAGTTAATTACATTGTAGTTTATTAAATAACACGCAAACAAACAGAAAAACAAACACATAAAAGTTGCATTCACCATTTGTTTCAAAGAACAGTAACTCAAAACAGGGGACACAATAACTTCTTTAAAAAACCTGAAGGTAACATTGAAAATATTTTTCACAAACGGAAGTTAAAAGGTGAAGAGTAGAACATAGAGCATACGAGTTGGTGCTAATATTATAGGGGAACATGAACATTTAAGCTCATGTGTTGTTCTCGTAACAGAGACAACTTGTAGCGGGTTGTCATTTTGGGCAATTTGAGGACAGGTCGAGACATAAGTCAACGGGCAGAAGTCAAAAGACATAGGGTCCAACGACGGAAGTCAGGACATAAGTCATAAGACAACGGTTCCGGATCAATACAATTCCCAAGAATATAATAGAGGTCTATAGCCAACTATATTGATGTGAAAACACTGTGAAAAGGCAGAGAAGAGAATTTGTTCTATCCCCAGAAGAGATACTTGAAACTTATGAGATCTTTGACAAAATTGGACAGCAAATTTTTCAGTGACCAATACGTGTTACATACGGGAGTTAAACGGTTGTAACACTACACGCAGAGAAGAGGGGAGCGTGTCAAAGATCTACATAGGAGCTTAGAGAGGTAAGACGGAGCTATACAGAGAACACCAGACAGGAGAGACACGGGCACTATATTTAGCTTGACAACAGGACACACTCGTGTCAACTAAGAGGGTATTGAGTGCTTATGAGCGAGGGTTTCCCAAGAGTATAGGAAACTCGCCTCTCGACGAGTAACTAGAGAATACCAGTTACTTTAGTTAACTGACCAAGCGTGCTGGGACTCTACGCACGCAAACTCGCCAGCGCACGCAGGACTGAATGTCCGTGGTTGATCGCGCAACTAGAAGCGTGACTGAGACTGGGACAAGGACGGATAGAGAGCAGACGTGTTCGCTAGGAACCCTATGTAGTTTATAGACAATAGTGTTAGCTGGGCTTTAGAGTCCCATTAGTAAATAGTATCATTATTTTCACCTCTTCATTGCATCTGTGAAACATACCATGTTGTTGATTATCAATGAAGTATTTCGCTCGCAGAGCTTGTTTGTAATCAGCTCTAAATAAAAATGTATCCTTTTGCAAACCACACGAGTTATTGATTCGTGTCGTGCAAAAGTAGGGAGTCCTGAATTACCTGTCGCAAGTAAGTTGCTGACAGGCAGATGGGCAGATGGGTAGAGCACTATTTGGAGCTTTACTCAAGTGAGACCAAACTAGCGGATGATGCCCTCAACGCCATAGAGGCTCTGCCAACTCTTGACCACATGGACACACTTCCAACCATAACAGATCTTAAGTGTGCTATAAATGAACTTGCATCTGGCAAGTCTCCAGGTAAGGATGGGATTCTAATAGAGGTTATCAGGAGTGGGCAAGACACACTCACTCTACAGATCCACCAGCTAATAGAGCTATGCTGGCGAGAAGGACAAGACCCACAGGATTTCAAAGATTCAAGCATCATAACACTGTACAAGAACAAGGGCGATCGGAGCGACTGCAACAACTATAGGGGTATCTCACTTCTGTGTATTGTTGGAAAAGTATTTGCCAGAATTGTTCTGCGCAGACTTCAAGTCCTAGGAGATCAAGTCTACCCCGAATCACAGTGTGGCTTTCGATAGAACCTGTCTACCACTGATATGATATTTTCTTTGCGACAAATGCAAGAAAAATGCCGTGAACAGAATCAACCACTGTTTATTGCCATCATCGACCTCACAAAGGCATTTGATTTGGTCAGTAGTGAGGGTCTGTTTAAGGCACTAAATAAGATGGGCTGCTCACCAACTATTCTGTCCATTGTGGAATCGTTCCACACAGGCATGAAGAGTGTAATCAAGTTTGATGGTGCAACTTCTGAAGAGTTTGAAATCAAGAATGGAGTTAAGCAAGGTTGTGTACTAGCTCCCACCCTCTTTGGAATATACTTTTCACTTCTACTGAAAAATGCCTTTCGTGATCAGGATGGTGGTATATACATTCACTCACGCTCAGATGGCGGCCTTTACAATGCTCAGAGATTGACCAAAATTAGGAGGGTACTGATCAGAGAGTTGCCTTTTGCAGATGATGCTGCAGTTACGACTCTCTCTGAGGAAGAATTACAATGTCTACTATCTGCATTCTCCAATGCTTGCTCTGAATTTAGTTTAACAATTAGCAAAAAGAAGACACAGACTATGTCACAAGGTGCACTTGGGGTACTATCAATCTTTATTGATGACGCCGAACTAGAAATGGTAGACAATTTTACATATCAGTGGTAAATAGCAAATTATCCCTAGATCAGGAAATTAACATTCGGATTGGTAAGGCAGCAACAACAATGAACAGGTTAAGAAAAAGAGTCTGGGACAACAGGAAGCTTACTGCCAAAACAAAAGTCCTTGTCTATCAAGCCTGTGTCCTTAGTACTCTTCTTTATGGCAGTGAAACCTGGATAACTTACTCACACCAAGAGAAACGTTTAAACAGCTTTCATATGCGGTGTCTGCGAAGAATTCTTGGTATTAAGTGGCAAGACAAAATCACAAATACTGAAATATTGGAAAGATCAGGTTGTGTGACGGTGTGTTCCACGCACTGACTTAACATAGATTAACCTCAATGTTTTAATTGTGTGAATTCCGAAGTGTACACCTGATGAGATGCAGCTAAATATGCCTGGCAATAAATCGTGCAACCTATTGTTTTGTTATTCAGACTCGTGAACATTATTGATGCTTGACTGCAAGTTAAGGAAACTCACGGATTGAACCCAGACCTCTGTCTTGTCAGGCAGCGCATCATTCATATGTCGCTGGTGGCCAATAATTTGTGAAGACCTAACACGTCACACCCCAATGGCATTAACTGCACAGGGACTCATTCATTCAGTAGCATGTCTTTTGCAGAACCTCGCTTCCATAACAACCTTCCAGAAAACCTCGCGATCATAAGTAAGATGCCCCGTGTCCGATACACCGATCTGGAGATCATCCGCCACATCCTGTACCCATCTTCTCTTTGGCCTTCCTCTTCCTCTCTTGCCAGGAATATACCTCTCCATTATTGTTCTCTCCAAACTTTCGTGAAGTTTCAAGTGACCAAAATATTTAAGTTTTCTTTGTTTTATCTTCCTAAATACTCAAGATGGACCAAACATACTAAAGTATGAAGTAGAGAAGGCTATTAAAAAGATGAATGAAGGAAAGGCTGCAGGACCTGACAAGATTTAACAACAGAGATGATAAAGGCCTTATCCAGCTTTGGCATTGATACTATCACAGAATTGTGTAATTATATATATAAAACTGGGTACATTCCCCAGGATTTGAAAACATCCATTTTGTCACACTACCGAAGAAGCCAATAGCTGTTTATTGTGAGAATTACAGAACTATTAGCTTAATGAGCCGCATAACTAAGATACTACTCAAGGTCATACAAGAAAGACTTCAACATAAAATAGATGAGGAAGTAGCTGAGGAACAATTTGGGTTCCGCAAAAACAGCGGCACCAGAGAAGCAATTATCTGTTGGAGGATGTTAATTGAAAAATATATAGAAGTTCAAAAAAGTATATATGTTTGTTTTATAGGCTACAAGAAAGCTTTTGATAGAGTACAACATGAGCGCCTAATTACGTGCCTTCAAGATATAGGAGTAGACGGAAAGGTCATCAGACTTATTTGTAACTTGTACTGGGAACAAGTTAGTAGTGTATTAGGGCGTCCAGACACATATTATGCAACCAGAATCTGGCGGGTAATGGCTGATAGGGTTTATGAAGGAAATATGGGGGTATTTTTGGGGAAAATTGTCGACTCGGTAAATTTTTTGGCGGCGTGTGGTAACGGTTTTTTGACGGGTGTGAAAGTAATTAAGGTAAAAAGTAGTCGGTGGGAATAGAAAGCGAGGGTGTGAGTACGGATGAGGGAGGGTTGTAAGTTATTTTGGTTACGTATATGAATGTGTTAGTATGCGGGGTGTAGTGATGTATAAACAAGGGTGTGATGGGTCGTGGTTTCTACTCATGGGTTGTATATATTTTGGTTACGTATATGAATGTATTAGTATGCGTGGTGTAGTGATGTATAAACAAGGGTGTGATGGGTCGTGGTTATACTCGACGAAGTAAGAGGTGGTTACTATCATCTGAACAGTGTGATAGTAGTGAAAGTAAAGGGTGATATGTAGCTTATTCACTACCATCATTACAAAGGAAAGCGTATAAAGTTATAATGGATATGGTGGTAAGGGGTGGGTATTAGTGATCAAGTAGGAGTGATATAGGGGTGGTCATAAATATAATAAGAGGTGTTCGCAATTACACACTGGTCAACCAGTGGTCAAGCAATGGTCAAGTAAGGGTCAAGTAGTCAAGTAAAGAAATTTTAGGGAAAAGTGATTGTAATGATATGGTGGTGATTAAAGAGTGGTAAATTAGTGGGCAAGCAGTGGTCAAGTAAGGGTCAAGTTGTCAAGTGAGGAAATTTTAGGGAAAATTGGTCGTAGTGATATGGTAATGTTTAAATTAGTGGTAAATTAGTGGTCAAGTAGTGGTCAAGCGGTGGTTAAGTGAGGAAAATTTTAGGGAAATATTAGGGAAAAGTGATTGTAATGATATGGTGATGTTTAAAGGGTGGTAAATTAGTGGTCAAGCAGTGGTCAAGCAGTGGTCAAGTGAATAAATTTTAGGGAAAAGTGTTTGTAATGATATGGTGATGCTTAAAGTGTGGTAAATTAGTGGTCAAGTAGTGGTCAAGTAGTGGTCAAGTGGTCGAGTGACCACTTAAATTGTAGAGGACGATGTGCCTAAGATTATGGTAGTGATTAAAGTGATCGATGACGTGGTCAAGCAGTGGTCAAGCAGTGGTCAAGTAGTCAAGTAAGGAAATTGTAGGGGAAAGTACGTATAGTGCAATGGTGGTGGGTAAAGTGAGGAAGAATCACTAGTAGTGATAATAGTACTACCAATATTAGCGACAAGAATATTAGCTGGTACGTTGTTATTATACTATATTTTTGTGGGGTGTGTAAAAATTATATCAAGTGTGTACATACAGACATACACATAAAGACAGACAAGCACAAAGACACACCCATACCATTACTACTGTCATCACAACTATTCACACACAGTTATAAAACAACCACTCAAGTACAAACACAAAGACAACCATACACAGACACACCCATACCATTACTACTGGCATCACAACTATACACAAGTACAGAAACACTGAGAGAGAGAAGAAAAACTATACAATCGAACAAAAACATAATAAAATAGAGAAACAAATAATAACATTTTCAAATGGCTTTTATTGGTATACAACATTTAAAAATGGCTTCGTTTACGATCCAAAGGGAGCAGAGGGACTTGATTATTGTAGAAAGATGTCTGGTCTTTCAGAGGCTTGTCTTGACTGTCGGTAGATTGATATAGATGGAGTGTCATTGTTCCTGTGTCTTGAGAAACTGTCACCGCTTTCAAACTGTTGTCTAGTTGTCTGGGCATATCAACAGGTCTTGACATGAATAACCACTTGGGTGTAGACATCTTGATCGTTGTAGAAACAAAAAGCCGAGTGGTCGTCTCAGTTTGTAACGACGAATTTATCTAGTTTTAAACAGTTCTGGACTTGTCTTTTTTAACCACGGAGTAACCAATCGAAACACGAGACGGTCGTTCACGTGTTGTCTGTGTCCAAATGGTTGCAGGATACGTGAAAGGCTCGAGCCACGACATTTCATCAATAAGAAATACAACGCATACAGACCACAAGTACTATTATTAATGTATTGTAGTATACGGGTATTGTACACGGGTGATCTGTCCGAGTTTCGTTGTATAAAATGGATAATGTCGGCGTGTAATGGTGGCAAGCCAAACGAATCGAAATATTCAAACTGACCTAGACCATTAAAATATAGGGCGATCCAATGTGAACCAGAGTAAGCACTGGTGTCAGTATTAACGATCAAAGCAGCTGGCTGTGTTCTATCAATGTGTCTAGGCAAATGATCTCTAGCGCATACGTTGACTAGTGGAAGGCGACGAACAAACAGATCAGACATGAGTAATTGTCTTAGTTGTTGGGTATCCATTATGCTATGTAATCTGTTAGCACTTGTCTCGTCTTGGAAACTTCTAGGACCGAATCGAGTTCGGCGTATACGATGACTTGTAGAGGTACAGTCGTTATAACGTCAAACTTTAGTTCTACTGACAATGGGCCAGATTTCGCCATTTCAAACTGTTCTCCATCTAATATACTGGGAGTCAGATCAAAACTATAGAGACAATTCCCTTGACTATAACTTTCATAATTTATACCATTCCCGATCTACTACCATTCCCGATCCTGCGACAGGAAACACCGGATCAGCTCCGCTTACGAAGTCATATATTTCCCGACCAGCAGCAAGTCGTCTACGTCCCCAAATAACATGTCTAACCGACTTAAACGTAACGAGGGTATGTTACGTTTCTTGGGTCAGACCAACCCAGCCACTGTGAAGGCAGTAATGAAATCAGCTTCCCCGGATCTCGTCCAATCAATTTGTGAATGCTGTCACAACGTTTTAAAAGTTAATGTTCCCCTGACACCAGCTCAGAAGAAGCGTCTGCAACGACACAAAGACAGTCTGAGAGCACTCACTCATAAGAAATTATCACTCAAGAAAAGGAAAGAGATTCTACAACAAGGTGGTTTCATAGGCGCCTTACTAGGCCCCATACTAAATGTGTTGAAAAGCGTGGTGGGTTTGTAATGGCCAAGAAGATGATCTTGATCGATCCCCAGTTACTAGAAAAACCCTATGTACCACCCGACACACTAAATGATAGTCTACAGGATTTGGATCGTCAGATGCAACAAGTCCTGGAAACAGAAGATCTACCACCTCGTGACAAGGCCAGAGCCTATCAGCAAACACTACAGAGGTATCGGAATCGACTCGAACAGTACAGACACAAGCCTTTGGGACTAGTAGATATCAAGGAACAAAAACCTGAAGTCACCAGTGTACCGACAGCAGTAGCCGAGACACCTCTTCAACCAACACCTATTCAACCGGCTCAAGTAGTCGAGACCACACCACCTTACAAATTCAGGCGAAGCAAGAAGAAGACTAGGATACCTACCCCCAAGTGGCAAAAATGGCCGCCCAATTAAGAAAGTATTACTATGACCCTAAGAAACCCGGAGCCTATGGTGGAGCAGCCGCCTTAAAAAGAAATACTAACCTGAAGAAAATAGATAAATGGTTACGTCATCAGGATACCTACACGTTACACAAACCGATCCGTCGCCGATTTCAGAGACGTCAGACCATAACCGGTGGTATAAATCAACAATTTCAAGCCGACTTGATAGATATGAGACTATTACAAAGATACAACGATGGGATGTCGTACCTAGTGACTTGTATTGATGTGTTTAGTAAATATGCTTGGGATATCCCGATCCAGAAGAAAACGGGGAAAGCGCTGGTGGTGGCTATGAGTAAAATCTTTGGTGATAGCCAACCGATAAATTTTCAGAGCGATAAAGGTTCGGAATTCGTTAATCGGACCTTCTTAAAATTTCTGAAAGATCGAGGTGTGCACTTCTTTACCACCGAGAATGAAGATGTGAAGGCAGCGATAGTGGAAAGATTCAATCGAACCCTGAAAGAAAAAATGTGGCGTTATTTCACCAAGACCAATACACTGCGCTACGTCAACGTGATAGATAAATTGATCCAGAACTACAATGGTTCGTATCACAGAAGTATTCGCATGGCCCCTGTACAAGTCAACTATAGTAATCAAGAAGAGGTGTGGAATAACTTGTATAAGCCGACATACGTATCGAAAAAAGTGTATTTTACACCTGGGGATCGAGTCAGACTGGCTGAACCCAAACAACCTTTTAAAAAAGGGTATATGCCCTCGAGGACAGAAGAATTGTTTACCGTCAGTCGCATAAACCAGACCAGTCCAGTGACCTATGTGGTAAAAGATGATTCGGGAGAGGAACTACAGGGCTCGTTCTACAGAGAAGAAATACAACTAGTTGGAGACAAGCAAGTGTATCGTATCGAAACAATCTTACAAGAAAGACCCAGGCGAGGTGGTGGGAAAGAGTATTTAGTGAAGTGGTATGGTTATCCCCATTCATTCAATAGTTGGATAGCTGACACGCAACTAGCTAGTTATGGAGACTAGTGGTGTGAGTGAAGACAGGGTGGAAACTATGGGGGTGCGCCCACAACCGACAGAGGGGGAAAGAACATCGATCTGGTCATTCTTTGGACAACGTGTACCGAGGCCAGAGATTGTATTTCTGTGTCAAATGGTGGTTATATATGCCGTAATTGCCGTGTCTTTGTTCAATCTGACTCAAGGCAGCGCAAACGCACCAGACGGCAAGTTGTGGGTAGCTCTAATGAGTAGTTGTTTGGGGTATATGCTACCTAATCCTAAATTAGAAAAACGACGAGTTTCTACGTAACTTTACCGAGTAATCCTGGACCAAAGGTATTTCCCAACAACCAACCCGGTCACTTTTTTGTCAAGTTGCCTCAGACCATTGATGTAACGACCCAATACGAAGTGGGCCTGGTCGAGATTCAGTTCCCCAATTCGTATTTTAATGGTTTGCCTGGGGAAATTTGGTTCCAATACTTTCCACCTAAAGGTAGTGGTATGGAACCTATAACCCTTGAATGTCCACCGGGTCCGTTCAGCAGCCCTGAAACTTTCATCGAGGAATTGAATAATTTGTGTGTAGAAACCCAACTAGACGAGAAAGTAAACATCAAATTCGTGCTAGGTACACCTTGGAAAAAAGTCGCGATGAAGATATTTGAAAAAGGCTAAAGTTAGTGACAGATTGAAGAATATATTGGGTTTTCCCAGCTCGACTCTATCAGATGATAATGTCTTATTATACGGTAATACAGAATTAGAGATGGATAACGAAGTTAAAAATATCTATGTCTATTCCGATCTCGTAGCCGCGAGACCAGTTGGAGATGTCATGGTTCCTTTACTAAGGACTGTTCCTATATTGGACCGACTGTCACCTTCAGTGTTTCGTCTTTATGATAAGCCACATTATGTACCATTAAGTCGATTCTCCTTCGACACGGTGGAAATACTTTTAACTGACGATACGGGTAAAACACTCTCATTCAACGATGGGACTTCAGTACTAACTTTACATTTTCGAAACAGGAAGCACTCAGACCTCGAATAGACTAATATGAGTTTCTACGTGACGCTGACGAGTAATGCTTTGTTACAAATATACCCCCAAAATAACGCCGGACATTTCTTTGTCAAACTACCACAAACTATTGAGCTCACCTCCCAGTACGAAGTTGGTTTGGTTGATATTCAGTTTCCCAACACCTATTTTAATATTTTGAAAGATGAGGTGTGGATAAAGTACTTTCCACCTCCAGACCTAGACGAACCACCGATGACGATTACGCTGACGCCTGGTCTGTACAAATCAATAGAAAAATTCATTGGTGAATTAAATAGATTGCTTTTCGAAGCTGAGAGATTTATCAATGAACTGCAATGGGTGCGTCTCGATGATGCCTTACAAGAACATAACCGAATGATGTTCTCTTATAACGATATTTCGAATAAGACTCGTTTCCAGTTATATGAACAGGGGGCTGAAGTTAGACTTAGTGACAAAATGGCAGAAATATTACAGTTTCCCGCGACACATGTCACCGAGACTGAACCCAGTCTGTCTGGTGTGGGTGAAGTGGATTTAGACCAGGGCACAAAAAATGTCTTCGTCTATTCCGATATTGTCACCTCGCGGGTGGTTGGTGATGTGATGGTACCATTACTGAGGACACTACCTGTTCTAGACAGATCTACCACCTCGGTATTTAGGATGTATGACAAGCCACATTACGTACCCCTCAGTCGATTTTCATTTGACACGATTGAACTTCTTATAACCGACGAGCAGGGGAAACCTATCCCATTTACAGGTGGAACTTCAGTAGTGACGTTACATTTTCGAACAACCAAACGTTTTGATCTGGGCTAACCATGGTTAGGCACGTGCCAATCCAATGCAACCCCAAACTATACGAGGACTATTTCTGCAATCAAGCTGGAAGTGGTCTCCCTGTTTTTGTAGGTTTTCGAAGTCAGCGAGGTCATAGAATTGGTAGTTTCTTTAGTGGTCTTGGTCGCACAATTCTTCCTTGGTTGAAGACTGGTGGCAAAGTCCTATTGAGAGAAGGACTGGGGACGGGTCTGCAGGTGGCTCAAGATGCCTTAGCTGGTAGAAATGTTGGTGAGTCCTTCAAAGAACACGCCAGAGATGCTGGTCAACGACTACTCCAAGGCGCAGCTCAACACATCAGCCAATCAGGTAGTGGTGTTAGGAAACGAAAACGAGCCGCCCCGCCAGGTCAGCCCAGATCAAAACGTTTGGTTGTTCGAAAATGTAACGTCACTACTGAAGTTCCACCTGTAAATGGGATAGGTTTCCCCTGCTCGTCGGTTATAAGAAGTTCAATCGTGTCAAATGAAAATCGACTGAGGGGTACGTAATGTGGCTTGTCATACATCCTAAATACCGAGGTGGTAGATCTGTCTAGAACAGGTAGTGTCCTCAGTAATGGTACCATCACATCACCAACCACCCGCGAGGTGACAATATCGGAATAGACGAAGACATTTTTTGTGCCCTGGTCTAAATCCACTTCACCCACACCAGACAGACTGGGTTCAGTCTCGGTGACATGTGTCGCGGGAAACTGTAATATTTCTGCCAACTTGTCACTAAGTCTAACTTCAGCCCCCTGTTCATATAACTGGAAACGAGCCTTATTCGAAATATCGTTATAAGAGAACATCATTCGGTTATGTTCTTGTAAGCCATCATCGAGACGCACCCATTGCAGTTCATTGATAAATCTCTCAGCTTCGAAAAGCAATCTCTTCAATTCACCAATGAATTTTTCTATTGATTTGTACAGATCTTCTGTTTCCAGGACTTGTTGCATCTGACGATCCAAATCCTGTAGACTATCATTTAGTGTGTCGGGTGGTACATAGGGTTTTTCTAGCAACCGGGGATCGATCAAGATCATCTTCGTGGCCATTACAAACCCACCACGCTTTTCAACACATATAGTATGGGGCCTAGTAAGGCGCCTATGAAACCACCTTGTTGTAGAATCTCTGTCCTTTTCTTGAGTGATAATTTCTGAGTGAGTGCTCTCAGACTGTCTTTGTGTCGTTGCAGACGCTTCTTCTGAGCTGGTGTCAGGGGAACATTACCTTTTAAAACGTTGTGACAGCATTCACAAATTGATTGGACGAGATCCGGGGAAGCTGATTTCATTACTGCCTTCACAGTGGCTGGGTTGGTCTGACCCAAGAAACGTAACATACCCTCGTTACGTTTAAGTCGGTTAGACATGTTATTTGGGGACGTAGACGACTTGCTGCTGGTCGGGAAATATATGACTTCGTAAGCGGAGCTGATCCGGTGTTTCCTGTCGCAGGATCGGGAATGGTAGTAGATCGGGAATGGTATAAATTATGAAAGTTATAGTCAAGGGAATTGTCTCTATAGTTTTGATCTGACTCCCAGTATATTAGATGGAGAACAGTTTGAAATGGCGAAATCTGGCCCATTGTCAGTAGAACTAAAGTTTGACGTTATAACGACTGTACCTCTACAAGTCATCGTATACGCCGAACTCGATTCGGTCCTAGAAGTTTCCAAGACGAGACAAGTGCTAACAGATTACATAGCATAATGGATACCCAACAACTAAGACAATTACTCATGTCTGATCTGTTTGTTCGTCGCCTTCCACTAGTCAACGTATGCGCTAGAGATCATTTGCCTAGACACATTGATAGAACACAGCCAGCTGCTTTGATCGTTAATACTGACACCAGTGCTTACTCTGGTTCACATTGGATCGCCCTATATTTTAATGGTCTAGGTCAGTTTGAATATTTCGATTCGTTTGGCTTGCCACCATTACACGCCGACATTATCCATTTTATACAACGAAACTCGGACAGATCACCCGTGTACAATACCCGTATGCTACAAGACATTAATAACAGTACTTGTGGTCTGTATGCGGTGTATTTCGTATTGATGAAATGTCGTGGCTCGAGCCTGTCACGTATCATGCAACCATTTGGACACAGACAACACGTGAACGACCGTCTCGTGTTTCGATTGGTTACTCCGTGGTTAAAAAAGACAAGTCCAGAACTGTTTAAAACTAGATAAATTCGTCGTTACAAACTGAGACGACCACTCGGCTTTTTGTTTCTACAACGATCAAGATGTCTACACCCAAGTGGTTATTCATGTCAAGACCTGTTGATATGCCCAGACAACTAGACAACAGTTTGAAAGCGGTGACAGTTTCTCAAGACACAGGAACAATGACACTCCATCTATATCAATCTACCGACAGTCAAGACAAGCCTCTGAAAGACCAGACATCTTTCTACAATAATCAAGTCCCTCTGCTCCCTTTGGATCGTAAACGAAGCCATTTTTAAATGTTGTATACCAATAAAAGCCATTTGAAAATGTTATTATTTGTTTCTCTATTTTATTATGTTTTTGTTCGATTGTATAGTTTTTCTTCTCTCTCTCAGTGTGTCTGTACTTGTGTATAGTTGTGATGACAGTAGTAATGGTATGGGTGTGTCTGTGTATGGTTGTCTTTGTGTTTGTACTTGAGTGGTTGTTTTATAACTGTGTGTGAATAGTTGTGATGACAGTAGTAATGGTATGGGTGTGTCTTTGTGCTTGTCTGTCTTTATGTGTATGTCTGTATGTACACACTTGATATAATTTTTACAAACCCCACAAAAATATAGTATAATAACAACGTACCAGCTAATATTCTTGTCGCTAATATTGGTAGTACTATTATCAATACTAGTGATTCTTCCTCACTTTACCCACCACCATTGCACTATACGTACTTTCCCCTACAATTTCCTTACTTGACTACTTGACCACTGCTTGACCACTGCTTGACCACGTCATCGATCACTTTAATCACTACCATAATCTTAGGCACATCGTCCTCTACAATTTAAGTGGTCACTCGACCACTTGACCACTACTTGACCACTAATTTACCACCCTTTAAGCATCACCATATCATTACAAACACTTTTCCCTAAAATTTATTCACTTGACCACTTGACCACTGCTTGACCACTGCTTGACCACTAATTTACCACCCTTTAAACATCACCATATCATTACAATCACTTTTCCCTAATATGTCCCTAAAATTTTCCTCACTTAACCACCGCTTGACCACTACTTGACCACTACTTGACCACTAATTTACCACTAATTTAAACATTACCATATCACTACGACCAATTTTCCCTAAAATTTCCTCACTTGACCCTTACTTGACCACTGCTTGACCACTAATTTACCACTCTTTAATCACCACCATATCATTACAATCACTTTTCCCTAAAATTTCCTTACTTGACTACTTGACCCTTACTTGACTATTGCTTGACCACTGGTTGACCAGTGTGTAATTGCGAACACCTCTTATTATATTTATGACCACCCCTATATCACTCCTACTTGATCACTAATACCCACCCCTTACCACCATACCCATTATAACTTTATACGCTTTCCTTTGTAATGATGGTAGTGAATAAGCTACATATCACCCTTTACTTTCACTACTATCACACTGTTCAGATGATAGTAACCACCTCTTACTTCGTCGAGTATAACCACGACCCATCACACCCTTGTTTATACATCACTACACCACGCATACTAATACATTCATATACGTAACCAAAATATATACAACCCATGAGTAGAAACCACGACCCATCACACCCTTGTTTATACATCACTACACCCCGCATACTAACACATTCATATACGTAACCAAAATAACTTACAACCCTCCCTCATCCGTACTCACACCCTCGCTTTCTATTCCCACCGACTACTTTTTTACCTTAATTACTTTCACACCCGTCAAAAAACCGTTCCCACACGCCGCCAAAAAATTTACCGAGTCGACAATTTTCCCCAAAAATACCCCCATATTTCCTTCATAAACCCTATCAGCCATTACCCGCCAGATTCTGGTTGCATAATATGTGTCTGGGCGCCCTAATACACTACTCAAGTTGCGTCTATTAGATGCGGTAATAACTATTCGTCATCTATAGAGATAAAAAGAGGAGTACGGCAGGGATGTGTGCTGTCCCCAAGCCTCTTTACCCTGTACACAGAAAGAATTTTTAAACAAGTTGAACTGCCTGGACTTAACATCAATGGAAGAATCATAAACAATCTTAGGTATGCTGACGATACCGTGTTACTAGCAGAAAGCGAGCAAAAGTTACAAGACATAGTGAAACAAGTAAACAGGCATAGTGCAGAATGCGACTTAGATATTAACATCCAAAGAATTAAAACATTGATAATTATCAGTGGAGAGGAAAGGTCAGCAATGAACATCGCAGTAAACGGGGAGATACTAGAACAAGTAACAAGTTTCTCTTATCTTGGACATATAATAAGAGATCATGGCAGAAGTGAAATAGAAATCAAAAAGAGAATATGAATGGCCAAAAATGCTTTCAGCGGCTTAAAATCAGTATTAACATCTAGAGAGATTAACAACGCATTCAAAATAAGAATTGTCAAATGCTACTTATATTCAGTGTTGCCATCTCCCTTTAATGAAAAAGCACTAAAATAGACCCAAAAAAGCTCTAAAAAGCACCAAAATATTTTAGGAAGCACCCAAGAAAAAAAAATAAAAAAGCACCAACTGTCTTTTATTACAAATGTAATGTTTAAAAAAAAAGCTGGGAGCAGCCACCTTGGTGGAATTTCGAGGTGGTGAAGGCTTGGGTGGATAAGCGTAGTGCTGTAAGGAGATGGCAAAATGCCAAGAAGAACAGAGCTGGTCATCCTAGTCCCTGCATGCACTTAGAAATAGAGATGCACACTAAAGTAAGCTATTTCAAGAAACTGGTCAAGGTGGTTAAAAGCGAAAAATGGGCAGAGGTGTGTCAAAGAGTAAGCACAGACAAGTCACTGAAATTGTTCTGGCGACTACATAAAAGCATGAGTGGGGTAGTCAAGAATAACAGCATTTCTGACTTCCAAGGTGCTGACCTCATCTGGCAGAGGACTGACGAGGACAAGGGCAAAGCCCTCTTTGAACACTATCTAGAGCAGAGCAACCAGACAGACATGGGAGGCCGAAATCTGGCAAAGGAGGTCACCTCAGACAGATGCAAGGCCCAGAACACTTCGGATGAAGACACAGTGACAGTGAAAGAAATCAAGGCTGTACTTCGACGATCAAAAAACAGCGCTCCAGGTCCTGATGGCATAAGATACGACGACATCAATAAGTGTACCGACAATGAGCTAGAGAAACTAGCAGACATGTACAACAACAGTATAGGGAGTGCTAGCATCAAGGAGGAATGGTTACACAGCTATCTGATTCCCTTGCCGAAGCCTGACAAGACCACAAACAAATTCAGGGATATCGAATTATAACCATGCAGAATACAATAGGCAAGCTGCTGGAGAAGGTAATTGCCAGGAAAATATAAAGCCAGCTAGAGAGGCAAGGTGTTTTCCCACCTACCCTGGATGGGTACCGTCCAAAAAGAGAAACCTGGACCAATGCAGCAGTCTTTGCCCATGATGTCTATGAAGGTTTCCACTCAGGCATTGAAACCTTTGCTGCAGCGATTGATCTTGAGGACGCATACAACAGAGTACCATTGGATCTTTTAATGTTTCAGCTTCTTGAACTAAAAGTAAGTCAATTCCTCCTTAGTTGGATCGCTGCAGCCCTCTTCCAACGGAAAGTAGTTTTTAGATGTGGCAGTTGGGCTTCGGAACCAACAATAATATCCTGGCCTACCACAGGGATCACCATTATCTCCGGTACTGTTCAACGCCTACACAGTGAGAATCACCAGTGAGAAGATCACTGGAGCTGGCAGGACATTGTCATATGCCGATGATGTTTTAGTGTATCGTCAGGGTAAGGATAGAGAGCAGGTTGCTGTGGAACTACAAACCGAACTCAATCGCATAAGTACTTGGTGTGATGAAGCTGGGGCAATGGTCAACCCAACAAAGGCAACATTGACTTGGTTCTCGTTGAATAATCATATTGTCAACACTCCAACACCAATTGTAATGCTGTGTTCAGAGACGGTGGAAATAACGCAGGCAATGAATTAGCTAGGGATACGGTTTGATCGAAGCCTTGCTTATAATGTGCACATAGACCAGGTGATAACAAAGGCCAAGCGGGGTTTGGCTGCTATGCGGGTGATGGAGCCAGCAAACTGTGAGCAGCGCCATCTATGACGTCTGTACGAGGGGCTGGTCATGTCTGTTTTGGAGTATGCAATGGCAATCCTGACTCTCAGCCATAAGCAGATAGAAAGGATGGAAAGGATACAGAATGAAGCTATGCGCATTATTCTTGGATGTACAAGAGATACAGCTTGCAGGGCGATGCGCTACCTTCTTGATTTTCCAACCATTGAAGAGAGAATACAAGGTTGCAGTGCACGCGCCTACCTCAGAGTTAACGCAAACACACAACATCCACTGCATAGTGAAATTAGGAAGGTGAAGGGCAGCAGGTTAAAAAGAGGACGGTCGTGGATGGGTCAAGCCGAAGACATTCTTCAACAGGTGTGTTCACTTGAGGACTTAGAACCTGGCGAGGAGTGGGTGCATGTGCCAACAGACTTCTGCACATCCTTTTCACTTTGCATCCAACTAGATAGGAAATGCAGACAAGAAAATCCGGTTGCTGTGGAAGCTGAAGTACAAGCGTTGATTTTCGAGAATTCGCTAGACAGTGACGCGGTCATCTACACAGATGGGTCGGTCGTCCGACATGTGAGAAGCTCATGGGCCTTTACAGCTCGGGCCGGAGGGAGAATTGTGAAGGAGGACTCCGGTGCTTTCACTGAAACCACAAGTAGCCTGACCATGGAAGTAATGGCAGTAAGTAAAGCAATAACATGGCTCGAGACACAGACATTCACTAGGGCTTGATTCCTTAGCGACTCAATGAACATGATCAAAGGGTAGAGGAGGGGTCGATCCGAAGAGAATGGTTGCTGCCTCTGGAGCGGTCTCGGCTGGCAAAGATTAGTTTCATCTTCGTGCCAGGGCATGCGGGAGTACAAGGAAATAAGCGGGCTGACAAGCTCGCAGGTGAGACTACTGTGGAGGACGGACGCGCCATGGACCAGGCTGACATTCTGAATGCTCTACGAGAAGTAAAACTTTTGCGAGAACCAAGTGATGACTGTGAATCTACAACAATGGCCAGACTGCTAGAGCAGCAAATTAAAAGAGGGGTGGCCAAACAAGAACACTACGCTGGAAGCCAAAGAAGATTGATAAACCAACACAGAATTGGCGTCATTAGCCGCTGCACGCTGCGGGATTTGCTGAGGAGGGGATCCGAGCACTTATGGACTGAATGGTTCGATGTGCAATGAGGATTATCTGTCGACTAACTAACTAACTAACTAACTAACTAACTAACTAACTAACTAACTAACAAATGTAATAAGGTAGCACAGTATAATTTATTATTATCACTTCATATTACAATGAAGTTTATTTCAGATCCGCCAAATCCCAATCAGAACTACTTTCGAGCCAAAAAAGCACCAAATTGCAATACTATTTTTTGGGAAATCACTAAAACAAGCACTGGTGGTATTCATTCATAATGATATAAAATAGCACATAATAATTTATTATTATCACTGAATATTAGAATGAAGTTTATTCCAGATCTGCCAAATCCCAGTCAAACAGCTCCTCTTCAGGTTCTGTAGCTATTTCCTGCTGTGTTTCCTCCTGCGAAGGTGAGGATGAGGAGGATGATTGAAAGAAACATGTATATGCCTCCTGTGATCCAATTTTTCGCAGAATATCCTTAGGTAGTTTATAATCATGACAGCATTTGCCATATCTTTTCATTCCATATCTAATAGTTAAAACAGCTGTCAAACTCTTGATGTTCAGTCTGTCCCGCAAATTTGATTTTATAACTCCCATCTGACTGAAAATACGCTCCACGTCCGCATTAGAATGAGGTAAAATGAGTACAGTTAAAGCTAAATCTGTAAGATCTCGGAAAGGATTTTCACCGGTGGCATCCCTGTATGAGGCTATTTCTGCCCACAGTCCAAATGTGTCAGAGGTCTGTGTCCACTGCAAATGATGAAGTTTTCTCCACTGGAAATCGATGCGTCATTTTAGCAAGATCCAATACACAGGGCTTCATTGGCTGTAGATATTCACTTCCACTAAGACATGACATGGGCTGCAACACTCGAAAGCTATCGGGCAAACGTAAAAGCAGCTGTGTCAGCAGCTCTATTAAAGACTGGATGCACCTTCCACGAATTTCCTTCTCACCAGGAGCCTGGTAGCCTTCTATTTCTTTCTCAAACTCATAACCTAGATTGGGATTAGGATCTAAATAATCTTGAATAGCATTGATTGACTCTTGCTATATCAAAATGAGTTCTGAGCTCGACCCACAGCTGCAATATTCTGACAATGGCAGATTGAATGGACATCCATCGTGTCTGGCTTAATTGAACAACCTTCAGCGGATATTGTCCATCATTTATTGAAGCAAAAAGCTCCCTGTACTTTGCTTGACGAAGACTTGAGTGAGAAAACCAGTTATATGTTTCTTTAATCATGTACTCTATGTTCCTGGGCAGACAAGCAGCTGCAGCCTGTGACACTGCCAGCTGAAGGGAATGACACACACACCCAACTAGTACCAGATGGGGAACTTCGGATTTTAATTTTGTAAATACTCCATTGTTTACACCTGTCATGACAGATGCATTGTCAGTACCGAGTGCAACTAGTCTTTGCAACTCAAGTCCATTCTTGTTTAAACAATCTTTTAACGCATTGCATATTGTCTGCGCGTTGCAGTCACTCACTTCGACTAAACCGTATTAAAGGGAGTTAAATTACTTGAATATTTGCGGTAATATACCAAGACTGCTTTACTCCCTCGTTTCAGTTCAAATTCGGCTTTTTTAGTGTTCCCAAAATGATTTTTAAAATAATTTTTACCCACCCCAAAAAAGCACACACAAAAAAAAAAAAACACCAAGGAAATTTATGAAGCACTAAATTTACGCGGCCGCGCTAAAAGCAAGATTTTCGCACTAAATTACTTGAAAAAGCACTAAATTTAGTGCGAAAAACAATAAAATGGCAACACTGCTTACATTCAACGCTACTGAATGGCGCGGAAGCCTGGACATTGAACAAGCAAATAGAAGGTCGAATAGAGGTCCTGGAGATGTGGGTATACAGACGAATATGTCATAGAAACAAAAACAATCAAATGCAGAGGTTCTATAAAAACTGGGAATGAAGGGAGAGTTGATGAAAGAAATAAAGAGTAGGCAAATGAAATATTTCGGCCACGTTAAAAGACATGATAGTCTTATAAAAAGCCATACTCGAGGGCAAAGTTGAGGGCAAGCGAGCAAGAGGTAGAGAACGATACAAGTGGGAAGATAACATCAAAAGATGGATGAACATCCGCCTGTAGTCAGGACGAGAGACAGGCAGTGTTGGAGATCCATTGCAGCCAACCTTCATTGTGGAGACGGCACCTGATTGATTGAATAGCCAAACCTCTTCAATATTAAGCTCTTGAAGTATGCATGCATTCGTTCTTTTCTTTATCCAAAATATTCTTAGAACCCGTCTATAACATTTATTCAAAGGCGTTTATGCGCTTTTCAGCTGTTTAGTAAGAGACCAGGTCTCACAGGCGTATGTTGCAATGGGAAAGATGCATGCCCTTAAAAATCAAATGTTTGCAGTTCTATCTGTCCCACCCCACGATTTATTAAGTTTATTTTTGGTAGTCTTTGAAGAGCTATATATATATATATATATATGTGTGTGTGAGAGAGAGAGAGAGATAGTGTGTGTGTGTGTGTGTGTGTGTGTGTAAATGCGTGCGTGTTTGTGTGTGTGTGTGTCTTTTAATTTCTTTCATTGTGTCACCATTGTTGGTAATCAATGACCCAAGATATTCAAAATTCTCCACCTCCTCCAATTTTTCCTCATTAACATATATTTCTTTCTCCATAGTAATTTTATCTGTCTGCATTATCTTTGATTTTGTTATGTTCAGATGTAAGTTATGATTTTCACTATCCAATTAGGTTGAGGTTATTAGGTGTTCTATGCCATTCTGTGTTGTGGATAGCGATACTGTATTATCAGCATATCGAATCTCTGGTATGTCATGACCACCAATATTTAGGGCATCATATTGCTCCCTGTTTATATAATCTCTGACATTTCTCATTATATTTTTGGCGTGCAGGTTAAACTAATAGGAGAACAGCACACAGCCCTGACGGACTCCTTGTTTGATGTCAAACCAATTTGATGTCTCGCCATCATTGTTGGTCTAGATAGAGCATTTTTATGAGTTGTATTACATATGATGGAAAGCCCATACTCCTCATGATTTTCCAAAGCTTCTGAAGTTGTAGCACGGGGCAACTACTTGTGTTAAACAATTATACTGAATGAGTTACAGTACAAAATATACTGAATGGGTTAAAGTACAAAATATACTGAATGAGCCACAGAACAAAAATATACTGAATAAGTTACAATACAAAAATATACTGAATGAGTTAAGTACACAGATATACTGAATGAATTACAATAAAGTCTTAAATTGTTTGAGCAATGAGACATTATTTATCGTATGTAGCAGTCATTTAATTTTTACAGAAGAATTAAATTAAAGCGGTATCACTGTTATTGTTTAAAGAGACACGTAAAGTTCAATTAAATCATAACTGGCAACTGATATTTTTCACTGTTATCATCATTATCAAGTGTCTCGCTGATTGGCATCAATGATCACGCTTTTCCACATGTGAATTTCAGCACTAGCATAATGTTCTATCTTACATTTTTTTTTAAAATTTGGCAGATCATGCTTGAGAAATCTGGTTGTCTCAGTGACCACTGACAATGTATGTTTAGCCTTTGTGAAGTTGTGTGGTAGACATATCTTTCATAGTGACTTATTCCTTTTTGGTTACCTGTTGTGTAAGCTTCTGGGACTGAAAGAGTTACTTTAAAGTTGGAGAGAGAGAGCGAAAAAGAGTTACCGTAAAGCTGGAAAGGGAGAGAAAGAGCTAAGTTAAAGTTAGACAAGGAGAAAAAATTTAAATTATATATGAAATGAGAAATAAGGAGGAAGAGATAGAGAAGGAGAGAGAGAGAGAGAGAGAGAGAGAGAGAGAGAGAGAGAGAGAGAGAGAGAGAGAGAGAGAGAGAGAGAGAGAGAGAGGAAAAGAGTTAAGTTAAAGTTTGACTGAGAGAGAAAGAGTTAAGTTAAAGTTGAACTGAGAGAGAATGAGTTAAGTTCATGTTGGATAGGGAGAGAAAGAGTTAAGTTAAAGTTAGACATAGAGAGAAAGGGTTAAATTTGGAGAGACGAGAAGGAGATCGAAAAAGTGTGTTAATTTAAATTTGGACAGCAAGAGAAGGAAAGCGTTAAGTTAAAGTTTGACTGAGAGAGAATGAGTTAAGATGAAATTGGAGAGAGACAGAGAGAGAGAGAGAGAGAGCGAGAGAGAGAGAGAGAGAGAGAGAGAGAGAGAGAGAGAGAGAGAGAGAAAGAACGAACGAACAAACGAACTTTATTTTCAAAGGGTAACAAATTGTGCACGCAGACCCGTCTTACAATCGGCTCTTCCAATCACTCATATTGCGTTCATCAATAGTGCATAGTGCATGATTCATTCACATAGAAACAAAATACAGTGTACAATGAATGTTGTTTACCATGTTATGACACACATCCCCCACCCATTCAACCATCCACGACACACATCCCCTAACCACCCACACACACCCCGAAGTCACTCATACATGACCCCACCCATCCATCCATCCACCACCCACACACACCCCCACCCACCCATAGATACACAACCCAGGTACACATACATGCATCAACCCACCCATCCCCCGACTTACACACTTCTCCCCACCTACACACACCTCCCAACCCATTATCTCATAACCCAAAAACACACACCCACCCACATATCATCCACCACCCAGCCAAGCACACATCCCCCACCTACACACACATCTCCCCGTCAACAAACACATCCAAACCTACGCACACACTTGAAGCACCCACTCACACATTTCCCATTTACACACATTCTCCCACCCACACAATCTCCCGCACCCACTCACACATCCCGTACCCACCCACACACACATCCCCCACCCTCCTCAAACCTACACACACTCACCCACCCATACATCCCTTAACCACACATCCCCCACCCACACACACCCAACCATACACACATCCCCACACACATCTCCTCACCCATACACACATCCACCACACACACATCCCCCACCACACACCCATCTTTCCACCCACCAACACATCCCCATCCCCACCCACACACCCATCTCCCAACCCACACACATCTTCCGCCCGACACCCCCAACACATACCCCCATCACAGACATATCCTCCCACCCACACATCTCCCACCCACACACACCCCATCCATACACACATCCCCCTACACACATCTCCCCTCCCATACACACATCCCCCGCCTACACACCCATCTCCCCACTCACCAACACATCCCCATTCACCCACACACACCTCCCAACTCACACACACATCCCCCACACCCCCACACATACATACATCCACACCCACCCACATATCCCACTACCCACCAACACCCACACACCCCAACAGATCCAAACAATACCCACACACACACATTTCCCCACCCACACGTCCCTGGTCCACACACACACATCCCCATACACATACGGACACTCCCGAAAATTTTCCACCCACCCTCGCATCCCGCACACAAACATTCCTCACCCACACATCTCCCCACTCACCCACACATCCTCATTCGCACACGCATCTCCACTCAGATACACACATCCCCCACCCACACACATTCCCCACCCACACACCCATCTCCCAAACCACACACAATCTTCCCACACCCCCGCACATACCCCCACCACACACACATATTCTCCACACACACCTCCCATACATCCCCCACCCACGTACACACATCCCCGACCTACGTACACACATCCCCCACCCGCATAATCACACCCCACCCACATATTTCCCCCCACCCACACACCGATCGCCCAACCTACACACACATCTTCCCACACCCCAACACATACCTCCACGACACACACATCCCAGACCCACACATCCTCACACACACACACACACACACACACACACACACCTTCACATCTAGACACATACATGATGCCTCACATACTCACTGAAACTAATATGAACAGACTTCTACAATTTACACACCCATACACTGAGCATCATGAAAAAGAAAATCAAAATTGGGAGAAAATTTGGAATAAATGGAAAAACTTTTAAAAAATGTGAAAATGACAAAAATTATGTTATACATTGTGCAACGTAAAATGTAGCGATGCAGTTGAATAACATAATTCCTGGAATTGACATAAACACGATGAATTAAGCAGTGAATATGGTAAATGTTAAATTTAAGTGGCAATTAAATTTCTAATTTGGAAGATGAGGATACAGAAAAAATATGGAATAGCATGTCACATGACACGCGTAGGCTCAACTCTCTCTCTCTCTCTCTCTCTCTCTCTCTCTCTCTCTCTCTCTCTCTCTCTCTCTCTCTCTCTCTCTCTCTCTCATACACGATCTATCACTCCCCGTCTCATACTCACTCTCTCACTCACACTATTTTTCACACTCTCTCTCACCCGCTCTCTCTCTCTCTCTCTCTCTCTCTCACACACACACACACACACAAAATACAGACATACTCACACATACACACTCATGCACACATACATACATACATTCACACATAAACACAAATACATTCGCACACACATATACACACATACGCACATACATACACATACACCCACGTACACACATACTCACATATATAAACACACACACATACTCACATATACATCCATATACACACGCACATACACACTTACACACATATATACGCACACATACACACACTTACACTGTCACGTACACACATACCCATACAGACATACCTATACACACATGCAGACATGTACACACATAAAAATACATACTCACATACGCGCACCTACACACAAGTACACACAAAAGCACCACAAATTCCCACACATACATACACACATATACACACGTACACCCACCCACACACACATGTATATATAAAGAGACATAGACGCGCATACACAAAGACACCCACATACACGCATAGTCACATATACACACCCACCTACACTTTACACACACACATATACACAGACTATTATCGTGAAAATCGTGAAAAAGACAATAATATTGTACACATGGTGTAAAAAAAAATAGTGATTCAATTCAATGAAACACACATATAAAACACACATATAAAACACAAACATAGAGACACATATACACACCCAACCATTCACCCACACTCATACTCACACATCTAGACACATACACGCTGGCTCACATGCATCACTAAATCTAATATGAACAAACTCCTACACTTTACACACACACATATACACAGACTATTATCGTGAAAATCGTGAAAAAGACAATAATATTGTACACATGGTGTAAAAAAAAATAGTGATTCAATTCAATGAATAATATAATTCCCGGAATTGACATAAGCGTCATGAAATTCGCAGTGCACATAGTACATGTTAAAATCAAGTGGCAGTGAAAGTGATAATATGAAGGATGAGTATACATAAGAATGTGAAATAGCATGTCACATGACATGCTTGCACTCAACTCTCTCTCTCTCTCTCTCTCTCTCTCTCTCTCTCTCTCTATTTTCTTTCTCTCTCTCTCTCTCTCTCTCTCTCTCTCTCTCTCTCTCTCTCTCTCTCATACACGATCTATGATTTACCGCATCTCTTCCACATCTGAAGGTGCTGCGGATCTGCGCGCACTCTGATCAAGCCAGCTCCAGTTCCAGTTGTAGACGTTCCGGTTTCCGGTTACGAGCGGACGTGTTTTCACAAGCTCTCCCAATTTTTATAGAATTTATCAATGGTTTGCCTATTTCAGTCGAGATGCTGTGTATATCATAGTGTTAGTTATAAAACTGGATCTAATACGAATTAATATCTTAAGTTTATGTAACTGTTGTTTAGTGAAATGAGGATTTCTTTGAAAAATGGAAGGTAAGGTCATTCAATTTTGAAATCTACCAATTATCGATTAATGACAACGTGTGATTAAACCATGCGTGACTAGCGCGTGGTAAGTCGCCAAGCACACAGTATCGCAAGTGCCTGATCAGTTCTGTGTTCTTGTCTCAATTATCAAAACAAACGAACCACAACAAATGACCTCAAATCGCCAGCGGCGCGTCTAGACCACAATGAGTTCGCTGCATTCTTCAAACGGGTTTGATCACATGATTCAGTAGTGTCATCGATAGGAGAGGCCTCTCTGGAGGTGACTGGTGTTAAAACAAGATCCAGTTTACGATCGGCCGTGAATGAACCATACACACTAAACAAAGAGAAGGCGGTGAAGACTAAGCTAGCCAAGTGTGTGAACCCAGTCGGCCGAGTCGTCCAATACACCAACTATGGCCAATGTGTTACAGTATCCTTTAATAATACACTCCATTAATGAGGCATTTCGAGCGTGCCTCATCAATTATTACGAGCCTGATCGAATTCAACACAGACAAGATAGGAGCGGGACCTACGTTGAAGACCTGATTACGACACCAGTCCGTACAATACACTTGTATCATTCGAAGAACAAATTATTAGCTCAGGTCAGCGTTAAAAACATTAACTCTTGGCTAAAATTAGGCTTTCTCGAGCTGGAGAACTCAATACATACAATCACGAGTAGAGACATATCAAAGACACAAGATATCATCAACATACTCGTCTCGAGTGAGGAATCAGAATCTACACAGCCCACAACTACAACTGTGGACATCACAGCAGACAATATTTCTCAACTAATACATATAATGAATGGACAGGACAATACCATCAACACGAGGCCAGATACCCCATCAGTGCTTTTTACCATTGAATATCCAATGGAGCACTTCCAAAATAACGTAGAGACCAACTTAAGAGTAGCAGAAGAAATACCAGCCTTAGAAAACACGCCAACTATCAATAGACAATCGTGCGATTGTCATAAGCGCATTGAGATAATAGAACAATCCTTAAAGGCGCTAACTGCTACCGTTACAGCGAACATTGAAGCTAATAGCAAGACCAGCAGTGATTGCACTGATCTCAAAGCAGAAATCACGCTCCTGAGAGAGGAAAATCTGTTGCTAAGAAAAACAATAGAAACTTTACAGCACGAGTCCACCACCAACCCAACTGAACAAGCGTGTAACTCCCAAGCAGCTGTATCAACTTCGGAGAATCTTGAAGCCCAGTTTCACCAAAAAACAAATAACTAAAAAAGACGCGAAAAAACCTCAATGTGCAGAGGAAAATAAAACGCCACAAGTAGTTTATCCCATTGGTGTAAAAATAAGCAACAGATTCGAAGTTCTTCAAGAAAATTCGTCAGAAAACGTACAGACAACACACAACTCCAGACAACAGACAACGTACTGCCAACAGACAACACACGCCTCCAGGAAACACAGGGAGAGTCACATGGAAACGTACAGACTGCTGCTAAATGGAGGAAACAACGGGCAAGGCGTAATGACAACCAACATTTGCAGACAGCACGACCCGACTGTACACGCATTATAATAGGCGACTCTCTAATGAAAGGTCTATACAGTGACCGTATGGCCACTTCAGACAAAGACATTGTTTCCATAATTCCATTGCCTGGGGCTGGTGTTTATCGGCTAACAGACAAGATTAGGAGGTTGGATGTAAATCGTAACGCTAAAAAGGCAAGCGTTCATATTGGTATTAATGACACCATGAACAACCAGCAAATCACAGCATCTCAACTGCTGGCGCTTTTGAACGGATTACGTCATACTTTTCCTAACTCGTCCATTTTCTTCTCCTCCATCATATCACCGAGTTATGGATTCCAGCGTCGTCTAGCTGACAATAAATAACAACATATTGCAGAAGTTTCGTTCTCACAACAACATACAGTTCATCAACAACACACCGGTGTTTACTTCACAGTCTGGAGCACCTAAAAAGCGACTTTATAAGGATCAAGTACATTTGTCTACATTGGGCACCAGCTTGCTCGCCAAAAATATCAAATACCCAGAACGTACTAAACCTACATCTAATACTGGATCGCGTAGGACACTTGTAGCTACACCACCTCAAACTCAAGCCAGGCGACATACTCCCGCCACATCAAGTACCAATAGGCCAGAAGAGAGCAGACCACTCATAACCACGACACCTGATATCCAAGCCAGACGGAACATTTCCACCACACTAAATCCGTACAATATGCACTCTTTCACACAGGAGGGTGATAATAATTATGAAGATACGTTCCCTATAATCCATAGCAAGGATCAATCCAGCAGTAACAACAACGTGCCACCACATCCTGTTAGCTACGAATCAGAGCCTGTAGTTGGAAGTCGTTACACATCCGTGAGAAATCAACAGTATCCATTCCATTGTAACCCAGAGTTGTTATACCTCACACGTTTTAACCCAGCTTCACTTCGTCAGGCACTTATGATGTCGCTGTACCAAGGACCAATACAGCCTGGTATTTACTAGCAATTCAGCACAAAGCAAGACCGGATCTCGGTACAAGACAGAGCCTCTCCTAGAAAGTTTATGTGCATACTTGGTTATTGTCTTATATAGCAACGTATTGGATTGTACGTGGCTATAAACATTGACTCGTATTGAAGTCACAGAGATTGACACTTAGTAGGATATCTTTTATAATACTTTTTATCGCGTTTATACTGGGAGTGAGGGGGTCTTCACTGATAATCCTTACTGATATTTATACGTATTTTGTGTGTGCGTGTATATTGATAGAGATATTACTGTTTCTCTGTACTTTAGAGTGTGTATTGTTATAAGGGACGTAAGTTGTATTCATTTTGTGTAAAAAAAATCATGATTACGCATTGTTAAAATGTCTAATAAGTACGAACACTGGCTCAGTAATAATGGGATCAGAATCGGGCATTTAAATATCTGCCATCTATTAGGGAAGCTGCCTGAACTATCACTTATAGTTAATCAAAATTTTCACATGTTCGGCGTTGGCGAAAGTCGATTAAATAGCAACATCTCAGATGACGACATCGCTATCAGAAGCTTTAAAACCATTAGAAGAGATCCCTATCAGAAACAAGAGAAGGGTATTACAGTTAATATTTCTAACTCGCTTAACGCCCACTGTAGGCTAGATTTTGAAACCTGTCAGATTGAGTGTGCATGGCTTGAGGTTAAGTTTCAAAATCGCATACCCCTAGTAGCTGGCCATCTTTATCGAAACCCCAGTGCAGGAAATATCTGGTATGAAAAATTCACCACTATCATGGATGTATTCTTTAGTAATGCTAGAGAAATAATACTGCTAGGCGACTTCAACATAGACACTAACAAATCAAACAAAACATGGGAAAACATAATAGAGTCATATAACTTCCAACAGTTAGTCAAACAAGCCACTAGAATAACAAAATCATCTGCAACACTTATAGATCATATCTATACTACGTGTGCTGACAACATCACAGCATGTACTGTACTTATTAATGCAATGAGCGATCACTACCCAGTATGTTGCACGTGGTATAAAAGAGGTACCAAAACACCGAAACACAAACATATAAGTATAAAATATAGAAATTACAAAAATTTCAATCAAGATGCCTTTTTACAAGACTTGCTCAACCCATCTCTGGACTATGTTTACTAGCTTCCTGACCCAGATGATGCTCTGGACCACTGGCTGAAGACCTTTCTAAGCATATTTGATAAGCATGATCCTTGTAAGGAAGTTCGTGTTAAGCATCATACTAAGCCCCCGTGGATCACACAGGAGGTAGTTGAACTTATGAGAGACCGGGACAGGGCACATAAAAATAGAGATCTAATTACGTACCGTAATCTGAGAAACAAAGTTCAATATGTTATTGGAAAGGACAAGAAAAACTATTTTAAGAACTTAATAATAGATAAAACCAACACTAAAGATATATGGAAAGCAATTAATACCTTGACAAACAAACACAAATCATAACAATCGTTACCATCAAATCAGGTTACATGTGATCAATTCAGTAGATTCTTTCAGTCTGACATAAACCAACTGAAGGTTGCAAGATCAGATGCGGCTCATGATATATCTTTATTATCATCATTCTGTGAGAGCAAATGCTATGGAGACATTCTCACAAACATACCACTAATGAAGATCACTGAAGTATTTACTCATCTCAGTAACCTAAAAAAAAAACAATAACTCATCAGGACTAGATGAAATCAGTAATCGGATCCTTCGCTATGCTGCACGGCGATCTACGAGTCACTAACTTTTATATATAATCAATGTCTCACCAAAGGTCACTTCCCATCAGCTTTTAAAATCGCTAAAGTGTATCCTCATTTAAAAGCTGGTTCATTAGACGATGCGTTATGAGTATATAGGCCAATTTCCATATTATCCTCTTGATCCAAACCGCTAGAAAAGCACATCCACAAGACTACACCAGAGCACTTAGTTCGCCACAAACTAATAGTTGACAGTCAGTCAGGATTTCGGCCAAAATATTCCTGTCATACGGCACTAACAAACATGATGAAAACTGACATCAAAATATTAACAACAATACTCTATGTGTAACGATGTTTATAGACTTAAAAAAAAAAGCATTCGAGATGATAGATCATACTATCCTAATTAAAAAACTAGAAACAATGAAAGTAAGCTTTAATATAGTAACATTAATAAACTCATTCTTATTAGACAGAAAACAAGTAGTATCACATAATAAACCTCTATCCCAAGCCATTACCATTAATACTGGAGTACCTCAGGGGTCTATACTTGGCCCTCTGTTATTTGCCATTTATATAAATGATCTTCCCTTATATCTGTCATCGTCCTGCGATCTATTTGCAGACAACTGCACAGTATATACAAACGCTATTGATCGTAATGTGCCAGAATTATCCTTGCAACAGGAAATAAATAGTGTAGTTAACTGGAGTCATGCAAACCGCATGCAAATTAACATTTCTAAAACAAAATCTATGTTAATAGGAACCAGGCAAAGACTTCACACTCTAAACTCGCAGATAACTCTTCAGCTGCACATTGGTAGCACGCCTATAGAAAGTGTAACAGAGCACAAGGCACTGGGTCTTATCATAGATCAAAATCTATCCTTTAATTCCCATGTTCATGCTCTAGTTAAACAATTAGCCAAAAAAGTATACCACTTGCCAAAATTAAAAACTTCCTCGACGAAAACACAAGAAAGATATTCTATACTTCCCACATACAAACACATATTGATTATTGCTCCACAATCTGGGATGGATGCTCCAAATCAATAACAAAACGCCTTTATTCACTCCAGAAAAGGGCAGTGCGTCTAATCAATGGTGATAAGTTTACAGACAATTCTAACCTACATGAACGTCTTCAGTTACTGCCACTCTACAAACGCCTACATTTTAATAAGTCTAAACTAACTCACAAAATCCTATTTCAAAATGCCCCAAGCTACCTTTGGCCATTGTTTAAATATAACGCAAGACGTAGCGAACGAATAAATATACTTCATGTCCCTGAACCTAGTATAGACTTATATAAAACAAGCTTAGCATACTCTGCCACTCAGTTGTGGAATAATCTTCCACAAGAAATCAAAGACACCACCAATCATTATACATACAGTCGCAACCTGTTTGAACACTACCTCAGGACAGACTACATGCCCCCTTAAAAAAAAGTCATATATTATTGATTATTTCCATGCGTTTTAATGCTTATTGTTCTTTTGTTGTTAAAGAATTGCTTCATAAGAGATGTTGAATGAAAGAATGCATGAGAGGAAATAGAGAAGAAGGGCAGAATGTCAGACGGACCTGCTTGCCCAATTCTTAACCCTTTGAAAATAAAGATTTTCGCTCTCTCTCTCTCTCTCTCTCTCTCTCTCTCTCTCTCTCTCTCTCTCTCTCTCTCTCTCTCTCTCTCAATGTCTCAATCTCTCTCACCAACACTCACTCACTCTCACTCTCTCAAACTCTATTTTACTCTATCTCTCTTACAGACAGACACACACTCTCTCTCCCACTCTCGTTGTCTCATACGTACGCTCTCACTCACACACTCTCTTAATGCTCTCTGTCTCACTCTCTCACTCAAACATACATAGTGAAACATGATATACATAGTGAAAAATGATACCAGTAGGTGACTTATGGAGGCATATAATCGGTATGGAGTAAAAATTGAAAGAGTTTCCAGTTAAATGTGTAGGAAGTCATTGGAGTTTTCAGATCTATTGGAAGGTCATTCCATAAGTGGGCACCAGAATACGCAAAGCATGTTTTGTATAAGTCCAATCTAGGTTTTGGAGCATATAATAAATTTAAGCGCTTGCTTTTCATTGCATGAGATTGAATCAAAGGTTAAAGATACTCTGGGGTATTTTGAGATATTACTTTATTCACAAATTTGGCTTTGTTAAAAAGGAAACGCTTTCGAAGTGGTAGAAGCCTTAAACGCTTATATAAATTTTTACTTTCAGCGTGCTTTGTGCCAGAAAATAAATGTATAGCCCGCTTTTGAAGAGAACAAAGTCGATTCATATTAGATTTAGGGCAACCATCCCAGAATGTGGAACAATAATGGAGATGTGATTGAGTATAGGATGTATAACTTTCGCGTGCTTTCGTCCAGGAAGTGCTGAATTATAACAAGATGGTAAACTTTTAGTTCTATTGTCTTGGTAAGGGCATGGACATGAGAACTCCAATTTAAATGTCTGTCAATTAAAAGACCTAATGTTTTATGTTCATTTACATTAACTATAGGTATCATGTCTATGCGGAGTTCGAGCGTTGCCCCAGTTATGGCTAATGTCTGGCGTATTTGTCTGGTCGTAATTAGCATGGATTTGGTTTTGTCGATGCTAATTTGCATGCGGTTTTTATTGCTCTATCTAGTAAGATTATCAATTTCGTTTTGTAAATAACTTTCTAATTCACCACGGTTCTCCTGACTAGCATATATAATACAATCGTCTGCAAATAGATCGCTTGAAGTATTTAGATATAAAGTAAGGTCGTTAATATAAACTGCAAAAAGTAGCGGACCTAGTATTGAGCCCTCAAGCACAAATCAAATCAACTTTATTTTAAAAGGGTCACAAATTGGGCACGCGGGCCGGTCTTGCATTCGGCCCTTCCAATCACTCGTCTTTCGTTCATCAAGAGCCTTATACATTTACATAGGAAGAAAAATAAACATTGTGAAATGAATGTTGTAAACATAAACAAGGCAAATTACCGTGTTATGAGGCCCATCACCCACCTACCCATACATCACCCCACCCAAACACACACCCCACCCACCCCCCCCCACCCCACACACACACCCAGGGACACATACATACCCCACCAACCAACCCATCCCCCTCCCGAACATCCCCCAACCACACACACTGCCCTCACCTGTTCCCCAAACCAAAACACACTTGCCACCCACAAACAACCCCCACCAACCCACACATCCCACGCCCACCCATATACACATCCTAACCCACACATCCTCTCCCCATCCACACCTCCAACCACCCATCCCCCAGCCACATCTCTATCGACCACATATTCCCCACCCACGCACACACATCCCCCACCAACCCGCACATCACACATCCACTCACACATCCCCAAACCATACACACACATCCCCACCAACTGACATGTCCCTACCCCCCCCCCCCACAAACACACATCTCCCTAACTACCTATACATCCCCAATCCACACACACACACCCCACCACCCACACATACATACTCCACCCACCCACACATGCCCTAACCCAATCCCCCACTACACACATCCCACAACCGCATATCACATACATCCCCTACCACGTAATATTCCCAACCCATGCACCGTACACACACATATCCCTCACCAACACATCCCGCATCCACATACCACCACGCATCCCCACCTACAAACCACACACATATCCCCCACCCACATACCACACAATATTCACACGCACACCTACACATATACCCTTACCCATCCACCCCACATACCCCACACCACAAAAATCCCCCACCCACACACACATACCCCACCCAAACAATATCCCCAACCAACGCACCACACACCTCTCCTCACCCACACACGCATTCCCCACCCATCCACCAACACACACTCACTCACGCACACATCCTACACTACGCACCCTCACACCCCACACAACCACCCCCAACCAAACATCTCTCGATCACAATACCCCTACCCACACACATCCTCCACCCACTCACGCATCCCACCCCGACGCATACACATCCCTAACCCACCTACACATCCCTAAACCACTCACACACCCCCACCCACACATTCCCCATCCACGCACACATCTCCCACCCACACACCCCCACCACCTACACATACGTCCCCCAACCACCACACATCCCCTACTCACCCACACATCCCCTACTCACCCACACATATTCCCCACCCATACAAACATTCCCCGCACCCATCACACACTATCCCCCACCCACACACATATCCTCACCCATACCACCACAAACATACCCCCACCCACACACCATGCATACATCCCCCACCAACCCACCGCACACATATCCCAAACCCATACACCATACACTTCTCCCCACCCGCCCTTGCATCCCCAATCCACCCACACAATCCTCCTACCCACACAACCCTGCCACCCACACATACTTCCCCAAAATATCCACACATCTCCACCTACCCACACATATCCCCCACCCAAACACACATCCCCCGCACCCGTCCCATACACATATCCTCCACACCCATTCCAACACCCCTACTTTCACCCCCACACATCCATCCACACATCCCACCAACACCCACAAATATCACTAACCACCAACACCCACACACCCCAACCCATCCAAACGCATATCCCCACCCACACATACCCCACCCACACACCCCACCCACACATATCCCCACACTCACACACATCCTCCACACCCACTCATACATCCTCACATCTAGACACATACAAAATGTCTCACGTGAGCATTGAAACTAGTATGAACAAACTCCCACGTTACTCACACACATACACTGACAATTGTCATGAGCAGTCTCATAAAAATGTTAAACATGGAGAAAAATGTGTACATAAACAGTGTGTGACCAGTGTGCACACCAATATTAAGCTGTGTGGGTCTTGATAGACGGTTGTTAAAGGACACGACTTGCTGTCTGTCGGATAACAATGACGTAATTAGGTTTACCATATTGGCACTAGTTTTCATTAGTTTCAATTTGCTAATTAGAATATCTTGATCTACCATATCAAACGCTTTTTTGTAGTCTACTAACATTGCTCCACAAATATTTCCATTGTTAATGTTAAAATGACCAGATATCGGTCATTTTGTTAAAGCGCTATGACAAGAATATTTAGGTCTAAACACAGATTGCCCGTCAATTATTAGGTCGTTGTTAATTACATGATGTAATGTTATTTATTGAATGTGTTTTTCTAATGGCTTTGATAGCGACGATAATAAGGAAATAGGTATATAATTACCCTAGACACTATTATCATTTGAGCGATTTTTAAGTAGAGGATCAACTTTAGCTATTTTTAATGCAGCTGGAAAATAGTTTTTGACCAGACGTTAATAATATATGAACATTAACGACTCACTATGACTGCGAAGAATTCTATTACTGACACCATGTAGGCCGTGTGAGTTTGTTGCATTGAGGTTTGAGAGATATTTATATACTTCTGCACCCGACATCAAAAGAATCTCATCGGAAATATTCCTAGTGCACTTCTCCTCACAGAATGATGACAGTGAACTTAAATTACATGATGATTTTGGTATTGAAGACTTTACATTCTCTATTACTGATTGAAAGAAACAACTGAAATCCTCGAATGTTATAGAATTTGGTGTTGCTGACTCTGAAGAGTGTTTCTTATTGGTTAGCGAATTAATAGCTTTCCATATATTTGTGTTATTTGATTTATCTACAATCAAAGTTTTTAAATGATCTTTTTTTTTAATCCTACAAATTTCATATTTAACTTTATTTCTTTATCTGCGGTAGTTGATGAAGTCTTTATTTTTGTGTGCTGTATCTCGCTCTCTAATGATTTACAGAACTTCACTAGTGACCCATGGATAATTATGTTGATTCTTGACACGAAATTCTTTGACTGACGCATGTTTATCAAACATACTGTAGACTGTTTTCGTCCAAAATGCTAGTGTATCGTCTGGATCAGGAAGTTGGTAATCATGATCAAGGGCTGCATTTTTTAAGTCTTGGAAAAATAGCTCTTGGTTGAACGTTTTACAATTTCTAAATTTGATGCTTGCATGTTTAATTTTAAGAGTTTTGAACCCAAATTTTGACCATGCACAGCATACAGGGTAATGGTCACTAACTGCACTAACAGGAACATAACATTCAATAATATTAACTGGACAGGTAACATATATATGATCGATTACAGTTGAGGGGGTGTCAGTAACCCTCGTGGGACGGTTTATTAGTTGTTTGAAATTGTATCATGTGATATCATCCCATGTCTGGTTGGGTTTACTAATATCTATGTTAAAGTCACCTAGTATCATAATTTCTCTACCTACTGTAAACACTCTATCCATCATTGTAGTGAAGTAGTCATACCAGCTGTACCCAGCAAACGGATTCCGATAAAGGTATTTAATGAGAAACGGTTGCTGGCTGGCTGGCTTCACCTCTAACCAACCACATTCTATCCCTACGGTCTCGAGATCACTTCTGCTGGAAATGCTGAGAGAATCGGAGATGTATACAGCAATACCTGTCTTTAATTTTTTTATTGGAATCTCTCCGAATTACTTTAAACCCCTTTAGAGAGATTTCAGAGTCGGTTATTTTATCTTTGAGGCGACTTTCTGTGATTCCAAATACACGTAACTGTTTGCACAGTATTACCGAAAGCTCGGGTAATTTATTGAGCAAATGAAAGATGTTGAGATGGCCTATATGTAGACCATCTTTGTTGAGCCACCGAACGTGATTAGCGAACATTACATAGTAAAAGGAATATGTCGCTTGTGGTATACAATGTCAGGATTTTTGTAACTTTATGTAGTAGTAGTTAAGGCTACTAGAGGGGGCAGAAAGATGTCTGTGATTGAGTGACATCATGAAAGCTTGGTGCAGGGCTGCAGGATTGTACTGCATTAGCTGCTGAAGTTGACGGTTCCACTGATAGGAGTGTAGATTAACCTCCAATGAGGAACGACTGCTATGAATGTCACTGGAGGTGCGTACATTGGAAACAGGCATCGGAGACACAGCACCATTGTTTAACAGTGTCCCCTTTGACCCGATAGAGGGAGATTGCTTTACGGTCAAAAGAGGAAAGCAAATATCATATTTAGCATCATTGGGATTGGCGCATGAGTTGCTATTCAAGGCATAGTGTTCCTGGGGTGTAGACAAAGGTGGTGTGGGAAGAGAGGGAGTGTTTTCTGAACACTCAAAGAGGACTGTTGCCGGAGGTGAAGCCTTGTTTACTCCTGTCACTGATGCTGATTGTTGTGCACGTTCGGGATATTTTATGTTCTTCGCTAGTATGCTACTTCCTAACTTGGAACAATGCATTTGATCCCGGTATAGTTATTTTTCATGGGAGCCCCCGACGGGGATATAAAATACGGGGTATTATTAATGAAATTCATGTTGTTATCTTTACAAAACTTATATAGAGTTAGATTGGCAGCATCGGCAGTACGACGCTGGAATCCATAACAGGGTGGAATGATTGGTGAAATGAACATAGATGATTTAGGGAATTTATTACGCAACAACACCTCCAATGTAGCTAGTTGTGAGGTGTTTATGCTCTTGTTATTCATGATATCGCTGACACCAATATAGACTGTTACTTTTTTAATTGTGTCGTTCACTTTGAATTTTCGCAGTGTAGATGTTAGCCTATCAATGTCCGCACCTGGTAGAGGGTAGATCGAAGTTGGTTCACTGTCAGAAGATGACATGCGGTCACTATAGACTCCCTTCATCAGTGAGTCTCCAATGATGACATGAGTTACATTATCATCTAGTTCTGTCACTCGCTGCTGGCGCTTCCGTTTGGATATATGTTGCTTTTGGTCACCGTCGCTTTACTTGTGTTGTTGATTATAGCTGTTGCTTGCTTGAGATTGCTGTTGATGCCCAGTAGTGGTAGCTGCTAAGTGTTGTGATTCTTGATCTGTTGTTGAGGAATCTGCACTTAGGTTTGGAACTTGTTGCTTATATATGGGGTATATGGATGGTGTGCGCTCTACAGGTTTAGTACTGGTGTTGTTTTATGTGGAAACTGTCTCTGTGTCATTAAGTGGCGAACATCCATTAGCCATACACACCTCAACAGCACCATGTTTACTGCCTGTTTCTGCACTTTTGTCCAGTGACGGCGCACTCTGTAGCTTTAAGGTTTGTATAGTTTCCTGAAAGATTTTCTTCTCTTCTTTGAGGAGGCCGATTTCGTTCGAAGAAAAGCGTTTTCTTCTGTAAGCACAACAATAATATTAGTTGTGTTGCTGGAAATATTATCTTTTAGCCTGTCCTCCAAGGCCTGAATAAATTCACGACAGGTATTGTGGCTGTGTGATTCGGCCAAAGAAAGAGTGTCTAAAGGTGTATTAATTACACATTTGTCAGATTGCGCTGCTTTATCACTAAGCGACATAGATGAAGATGGCGTTATTCGATTTATAGAATGAGACGACGTGTTCGTTAACTTTTGTCCCGTGGAGCGCTTGGACTAAGTTGATGGCCGCAAGCCGGGGGACATTTTGGCAATATAGACAGCTGCAATATGCACAGCATAAACAAGTATAAAAGTACAGGCCTGTCTGTAAAGCGTGCGTCTCACTAATCACGCATGGCAAATTCTCACGTTGTCTTATCTCATCTCATCTCAACTCATAATGTTCCTCTTGTACCTTGTGGTGTCGAGAGTGCCCGATGATGGGCTTCATATATCGATATTCCCATGGACGCTGCTATTCCCTCCGTCCAACGTTTACGTGGTCGGCCTCTTCCTCTATTTCCATCTGGTCTGTACATCATTGCTTGTTGTGGTATGCTGTTGACTGGTAACCTATGTGCATGGCCACACCATTTGACTTGCTGCTTTCTAATAAAATCTAGTGCTGCTATAATCCCCACTTTAGTCCTGCTTTCTTCATTTCTGATCTTATATCTTCTTGATACGTTGAGTATTATTCTCAGGAATCTCATTTCTGTTGTGATTTTACTTTTCTCTTTTTCTGTCATTGTCCAGGTTTGGGGCATTGGTAACATAGAGTTGGTAGGAAGATTGTATTGTAAAGTACTTTCTTAGTAGTTAATGATACATGTTTGTTCTGTAGTATTGTGCCATTTGTCCAATGAGTTGGTTTGCCTTATTACATCTATTTTTGATCTCGTCTTCTGATTTGCCATTTGATGATATTACAATTCCTAGTTAGTTGAAGCTCTTTACTTGTTTCAAATGATGTTCGTTTAGGTGAATTGTTGTTGCTTTTTTTTTCTTCTTTAGTTATAGTAATTACCTCTGGTTTGCTTGTGCTAATTTTCATGTTATGTTCCCTACACATTTCGTTTAGACTATTCATGTGGTCTTGTAATTCAGCTTCTGATTTTGCTATTAATGCTTGGTCGTCCGCAAACAGGAGTTCTCTAATGGTTAGATATGCAGATGGTTTTCTTCTGTGTTCTCGTCATGCGGTATTCTTGCGGTCTTTGTTTGGCTGGTTTCTTTACATATGTTGTCTATATATGTTATGAACAAGAGAGAGGACAGGACGTCGCGAATCGAAAATTGGGAACGATAATTGGTAACGTTCAAAAATGAATTACCTTACGGCCACATTTCACAAAGAAATCCCCATTTCACCAAGTAAACACATTCACATAAATTAAAAATGCTTTAGATCCAATTTCGAAGTGAACACAATCATATACACAACATTTCGATTGATTTAGAAAAACCATGATAGATGTTGGTAACTATTTAAAATTCGGGAGAGTTAGTGAAACACTACCGTTCTCGAGCGGACCAGAAACCAGAAGGAGAGAGAGAGAGAGAAAGAGAGAGAGAGAGAGAGAGAGAGAGAGAGAGAGAGAGAGAGAGAGAGAGAGAGAGAGAGAGAGAGAGAGAGAAATTTAATTTAAAGCTGGCACAAACAGAGAAATGCAGATTCAGAAAATGGCCGACAGCTAGTCTTTTGGCATCCCAGGCGGCTGCCTTATGTGCTGATACATGTACGGGCTGCTTGTGTTTGTCAGACAGCTGTCTGTTCAACAATGAACTGCACATTTAATTGAAGGATGGCAGTAGTATGTCAGGTGGTAATCAGGTATAAAATATGAATCCAGATCCATCTGATGACGTCATATTTTACTATACGAAGGGTATTCTTCTTCTTCTTCTTTCGTTCGCCTGAAACATGTCTACAACTGCAATGTCGTCTCTTGTATGAATCTAACAGTCTTTTTTAGTTCATTCAGCGGTCCATAGAGTTTATCTTCCACTGTTGTCTCTCTAGGCCAGAAAGTTCGCCTGGATATGGTGCTGAAGTCAAGTGTCAGGTGACAGTTGAAACTTGCCAGGCTCAAGTCTGAAGGTTCCAGGCGGCATCATACGGGTGCAGGTGAAAGTACTCTTATCACCTTGTTTACATACAGACACTAAGGACATTGATCTCTGTCGAGTGGGAGGATGAGAATGTCCAGCAGACTACTCTCACCCAGCTAATTGTTCCATGTCTGTTAGTCCGTCTGTTGTCTGTCGGTTGGGCAGAGTCTGAATCTCCAATAAAGATTCTAGATTCGCTTTAAAAAAAAAAAAAAATGTCCGTTGTCAACCTTGTCGGTTGTGGTCGGCACAATGTATTGAAGTTTTAAAGAATTTTACAGATAAAGTGCCGCATCCTACTGCTGGGATATGAAAGGATCCTTCTTTTGACGGCGAATATAGCCGGAAGTTTCGACAGAGCATCGACATAGAACATTATGTTTACTATGAAGTCCCTGCTGCTGTTGGGCTATACCAGATAGAACCACGGCGGGCCCGAACGAATATTTTCAGACACCTCGGCAGGCTTTTCGTTGAGCTGTGATCGAGTATGTTTGCATTTTGGGCTAGATCCCGCCTAAGTCACTGACACACCCGTACATATATCCTATTTATTCTCCTTGAGTATTTCCCCACCAAAATTGTGCCCCGTGATCCCAGGGCACTTTCCCTAACCATTGGACACACTACATTCGTGTAGGACACGGAAACTTGGAATCTTGGATCTATGGAACCCTGTTGTTCGAACAACCTACGCGAGAAATAAAGACCAGAGAACTTGCTGTGAGAGGGTTGTGAATTCATGGGACAATATGGAAAACGATGATCTAGGATATTTATATTTGTGTTGATATTGTATGGACTAGTTTTCTCTCTAGATTGTGTGTAGATGTTTATGAGTTAATCGTCAGATATTTTTTTCGGTGCTGTTATGTATTGAGTTATTAAATTTACAATGACAAATATGTTGAAGAACGTCATGTTGTATGCGTGTCAGCCAGAACGACCCTGCAGGAAATAGGTCCTGAGGTCGAAGAGAGAGTGACAGTGAGTCCGGGGGAAACGGAGGAGGGTTGGCAGGGAAAGACATATTTAAAGCCAGGGCTATGAAATATACATGAGAAAATTGAGACAGTTATTTGGGAACCTCCACATAGCTTGTTACAATTGATGTAAACGAAGGGTATGAATCCATGTTGATGACATCACAAACCGGATCCATTTCCGACCACATTTTCAAAAAAATTGGCGGGTAGTTTCTTGGGTCTGGTTGTCACTTGGTTGACTACTTCCAGTTGACTTCCGGTCCCAGGGGCGGGCGGGGCAGCGGAGACGGGCGGCGGCGGAGATGGGGCGGCGGCGGCGGTGGGGCGGTTTCGAGTCTCATAAAATACATGTCTCGAGAGGATAGGTGATTAATATTAGTAGCGAGGCCTATCACTATCGTAAGCATACTTTAACCGGAAGCCATTTTCCGCGCTTTAGCAGAAGGGTTTCGTCTTGTCGCCTCATCATGGACTATTACCATACCCTGTGTGTATCTGATTGGATATATTTAAATAACTCGTGGCAATAATGATTGCCATCTCAGCTTCCGGTAAAATGGTCAGTCTATCATTGTGCACATAGCCGATGGTTAGATTTAAATTTGTCTTTGACATAATTTCACTATTTGGCATACCATAAATAATTATAATTTTCTTAGTACAATTAATAGATATACGTTAATTTAAGTTGCATTTTGCGAATTGTGCATCCAAAGATACATATATTTGGAAAGTTTCATTGAAATATATGGGTTATTTCTGGTAGAAAAAAAATTATATTTGCGGACATGACAAATTCCTCTTTGTGATTGTAAATCCACATTGTCGGCACGCAAAATAAATGTTTTTAGTACAATTAATAGATATACGTTAATTTTAGTTGAATTTTCGAACTGTGCATCCAAAGATACATATATTTGGAAAGTTTCATTGAAATATAAGCAATATTTCTGGTAGAAAACAATTAATCAATTATTTTTGCTACCATGATTAAAATTCCTCTTCGTGAATGTAGTTCCACATTGACGGCGCGGGAAAAAAATGTTTTAGTGCAAATAATAGATATACATTAATTTTAGTTTGATTTTAGAATTGTGCATCCAAAGATACATATATTTGGAAAGTTTCACTGAAATATACGCGTTATTTCTTGTAGAAGAAAATATTTTTGCGGACGTGATTAAAATTTCCCTTTGCGATTGCAAATCCACATTGTCGGCACGAAAAAGAAAATGCTTTTAGCGCAATTAATAGATATATATTAATTTTAGTTTGATTTTAGAATTGTGCATCAAAAAATACATATATTTGGAAAGTTTCATTGAAATATTCGCATTTTTTCTTGTAGAAAAAAATTATCTTTGCGGACGTGATTAAAATTTCTCTTTGCGATTGGAAATCCACAATGTCAGCATGCGTGTCACTTTTTAAAAGAGAAATTTTTTTAGTTAAATTTATAGAAAATTATTATTATTTTTATAGACAGACAGACAGACAGATAGTCGGGAACGGGAGCTTATATGACTACTTATATGAATTAAATGAGATGCTCCCCACCAGGAGCTGGGCGAAGCCGGGCCGGGTCAGAAAGACAGACAGACAGACAAACAAGCAGACAGACAGACAGACAGACAGACAGATAGACAGACAGACAGATAGATAGATCCCCGCCAGGTGCTGGGCGAAGCCGGGCCGGGTCAGCTAGTATCCTATAAAAAAAGAATACATTGCCCGGCTGCTGTTTGTGGACAATTGTTCTGTACCTGATATGTTAAGGTAAGTCCAAACCATTGTGGCGACAAATGATCCAGGGAAAGACATCAATGAGGCAAGTCTATGTAGTAGCGTGCATCGATTAAAGAAAGTAGTTCTTGATAAAAAAAATACCTGTTAATTAAACAATGGCCATCACTTATTGCACTCTTTTAGCAGCCATTCTCTATCATTTTCAATAGTCTTCCAGTCGCATCGACTTCCTCACTAGTTGGGCATACACCTTTAGAGCCAGTATCTTCTGCACCAGTAATTTTACCATCCATTTCAGAGTGCAGTAGCTTGCCATCACCAATGAAACTTAAAGGAGACTGTGCAAGCTGTGTCAACAAGCAAAGAACAATTTTGTATCTGTCAGGTAAGATCAGACGGTTAAAGGAGCGGGTAAGAAATCTTACAACAGCTCCACCTAAACAGCTTTCAGTGAAGAGATTGAATGCTGCAATCAAAAGAAAGACAGAATCAGCGGAGGCTTGGAAAGAGAAATTCGTAGCTATGAAGGAAAAATGTGAGGATACAGAGAGAAAACTAAGACAGTTGGACCCATTGAGGCAGAGAATAACAGAACTGGAAACTGAATTGAAAACCAGCTTAGATGAAAAAATGAAATTAGTGGCGAATAATAAGCGACTGGTGAAGCTGAGAGAGAAAAGTGAAGAAAAAACTAAGATGCAGAAGAAGAAGCTTAATGACTTCAAAAAGACTACCGCCATTGAAAGGCAACGAATGAAAAAGCAGCATGAAAACAAATAAGAGAGTTAAAGAAAACTGTTGCAGAAACACATGCTGCTTATGAAAATCAGATTTCATTATTGCAAGAAGAAGCTGAGGACCATGACCAAGATCTCAGTATAATTCAAACCAAGAGTAAAAGGACGTATAATGTCATGGTCCGCCTGTGTGTTTATAACTTAGTATTGTATAATGTTAGCGTAAATAATGTAAGTAATTTGTTGAGTAGCATAGGGCAATATTTTTTTGCTAGATCTATTTCAGATCTGCCATCTGCTAGCACTGTAGCACGGATGGCTGTGGAAATTGGTGTTCTTGCTGAAGTACAAGTTGACCATGTACTTGACCATTGCAAAAGTGTCACTCTCGCCTGGGACTCCACGACAAAAGGTTGAATGCACATCAATGAAGTCCATGTTACAGTGCTCATGGAAGATGGTAGGACATTTCCACTAACAATGAGTTTGAGTTATCTTTCAGGTGGAGCGACAGATAACATCTATGACAATATCTCCCAGTCTCTGTCAGATATTTGTGACACGTATATCTGTGCTTTTGGTCTAACTGAGTCAGAGTCAGAGGTAAGAAACAGAATCTTTAAGAAAATTCGCTGTAGCATGTCTGAAAGGGCCCAAGTTAACCACATCGTGCACGAGAAACTGAAAGAGAAGTTGGGGGATTTTGTCGAGCTGAAGTGCAGCGTTTACCCCTGGATGGACTGGCCACTGCTGCTAGAAAATCACTTCATCAGATGGATGTACGAAAGGTGAGATGCCATGCAGATCACACCCCAGCCCTAGGATGCCGTGCTGCCAATGCGATATACCAAGTTTCTCGATTGAGGTAATTCTTACAGAGCTTTTATGTCAACATAAATGTAGATCTTCTATTGAATTCTGATTTACCTATCAGGCATCATCCTGCGCTATGTGGGGAATAGACTCCACATGATGTTCCACATGGCAGCCATCTTACACACTCACCGCAGCGCCTTCGTAGAATTTATGATAGCCAGTAAGACCAGAGACATGTGCAAACGAATTCTGATTGGCTTGACTGACCCCATCATCCAGGTTCAGTTGCAAGTCCTTGCATTGTTCTCAAAGTATTTGACAGGACCATGGATGCGGTTCTTTTATGAACTAGAAGGAGGGCCAGGATATCAGCTTGGAGTAAGTATGACTAAGAATTTGGATGAGTTTTATGAAAATACATGTTCAAAATCATAGTGTTTCTAGTCATGAGTCATTTCTATTTTTTATCTTGTAGTCACACTGGATGTTTAAAATATGAAATGTGACTGATAAATGTCTTGGCGCAAAAGGCGCAAAAGGTGGCACCTGACATGTCTTGGCCAGAGTATGTCCCATTTATTTGTAATATTCTTTTCATCCAGGCTGTGGAATTTCATCCTTGTATCCAGCGATTGAAAGCCTTACTTGAGAAACCAGAGGACTTAATCAACACCACAACTGATGTATTTGGGAAGGAGATGAGGGATGTGCAGCCAGAATTACAACGCTTGGAGATGGTCACTGAGGATGAGTTCGTGGAGACCGTGAGAACGTTAACAGAAACTTTTATTAACACTCTTAACAGGCAGTTAGGTGATAGTGCAGATGAGTCTGGTGTATCATCTCAGATGACTGAAGCGTCAGCTTCAGCTCCCATGCATAATATGCATGCTGAGCGTGTTCTAGGAATGATGGATGCCTTAATGCGGAGAGCTCCGATTGCTAGGCTTGGGTTCAATGCGGCCAAGGTGAGGGCTCAGAAAAATAAAACTTTTCAGTGGCTGAGGTCTTTCTCAGAAGATGAGCAAGAGGAACTAGTTAAGTTTGCTATGCAGCAAGAACCAATGGTTAGCCGGAGAATGTTAGAGAGAAAGAAAGTTATGGAAACTGCAGTACATAAGAAATATGAAAACGATAGGAGAGTCAGTTTCGAATAGGAGCTGAAGACTGAAGCTGAAAGTCAGGGATTAAATCCATCAGTAATAGATTTAGATATGTTTAGCCAGTTAAATGTTGAGACCAAACAGAGACTGAAGGACTTTATTGTTGATAACAATGCTTTATCTACTGTGTTGTTGCGTCATGTGTGGCAGCTTGATGGAGAGGACCGTGTCTATCTGGAGATGATCAGGGATGTAAGTACCCATGAGTTGAGAGGTAAGGTATAACAGAAATCGACCTGTGGTGCTGGAAGGAGGCTGAAATACCCTCCGATGACTCCTCCAGTATAGACATGGACTCCTTCAGTATGGACATGATTGAGTTCTTAGTAGATTTCGCTGTACTTGATTTATCATTTCTGTAGCCTTATTGCCGATCATCTTGATTACTTATGTTTGGCATGATCTGTAAATAGTATTTGGTTAGCATTTAGATTGTTTGGTTCTTGATTTTTTTTTTTTTTTTTTTTTTTTTTTTTATTGCTATGTTCTCACTGGTCTCCGGGGTAAGTAGAACTTGTGTATAAACATTGTGGAACGCACAGGGCAAAGAAATTTTCATGCCCACATTTCTATGGTGAGTTGAGTTTATATATGGTTATGGTTTTCAGATGTCTTTTAAACATTTACAATAACCTCAATTTCTATTTCATTCCTCAGAGATGTCAATAATTATTATTGTATTTCTTATACGTGTTCGTGTACAGCATTCTATTAATATTTATTAAGATGTTTTCCTTCTTTTGTTTTTCTTTTCAGGTTTTTTTTTGTGGGGGGGGGGGGGCGGTGTCTTTTGAGGTTGTTTGAAATAACCTCAATTTCTATTTCATTACTCAGAGATGCAAATAATTATGAATGCACTACTTATACATGTTTATGTACAGTATTCTATTCATATTTAAGATGTTTTCTTTCTTTTCAGGTTTTTATTTTTCTTGTCAGGATTTTGTCAAAATTGTCAAGATGACAATATTTTGAAACACATACCATTTCTCTAATTTCTTTTTATTCATCTTATAATGTTTACTTGTTTGTAAAGGTAATGGGCGTGCTATGAAGGCTGAAGTGCCCTTGCCTGTCGAGACAGTGGTCTGCTTCCGTCGGCAGCATAGGTAACATTTATCAAATTGACACCTTTCTACGGTGATTTGAGTTTATGGTTTTAAGATCTATTGATGATACTGTTTTAAACATATACGTTAACCTAAATTTATTTCATTCTTCAGAGATGCAAATAATTATTAATGTACTACTTATACATGTCATTTTATTCGTATTTATTAAGACACATTAACAGATAACTTGCGCGACTTGGATCATCAAATGCAACATGTCCTAAAGAACGAAGATCTACCACCTTGAGAAAAAGCTCGCGTGTAACAACAGGCTTTGCAGCGGTATCTGAATCGACTTGATCAGTACAGACATAAACCGTTAGGGACAGTGGATATCAAGGAACAAAAACCCGAAGTCAGCACTTTACCGGCTTCAGTAGCCGAGATACCTCTTCAGCCGACGCTGGCTAAAAGTCAACAAACACCTACTCAACCAACACCGACTAAAAGTCACGTAGTCGAGTCCAAAATAGTCGAGACAACGCCACCTGACAGACTCAGGCGAAGCAAAAAGAAGAGTAAGATACCTACACCCAAGTTGGAAAAATGGTCTCGCAAATAAGAAAATATTACTACGACCCACATAAACCCGGAGCCAACGGCGGAGCCGCCACTTTAAAACGGAATACTAAATTGAGGAATATAGAGACTTGGCTATGCCATCAGGATACGTATACTTTACATAAACCGATCCGTCGTCGTTTCCAGAGGCGTCAAACCATAACCGGTGGTATAAATCAACAGTTTCAAGCCGACTTGATAGATATGAGAAAATTTCAAAGATACAATGATGAGATGTCGTACCTAGTGACGTGTCTCAATGTGTTTAGTAAATATACTTGGGCCATCCCGATCAAGAAGAAAACGGGGAAAGAGCTAGTGGGCGCCGTGAGTAAACTTTTTGCTGATAGACAACCGATAAATTTTCAGACCGGGCTTTTTAAAAATTTCTGAAAGATCGAGGTGTGCATTTCTTTATCACTGAGAATGAAGATGTGAAAGCCGCGATAGTGGAAAGATGCAATCGAACCCTGAAAGAAAAAATCTGGCGCTATTTCACCAAGACCAATAAACTTCGCTATGTCGACGTGATAGATAAACTGATCCGAAACTACAACGCATTGTATCACAGAAGTATTCGCATGGCTTCAGTGTCTGGAATCTTGTCTTGCCATTTAATCTTCAGTAGCTTCCCTAGGCAGACTGTGTGGAAGTGGTTTAATTTCCTACCTAGAAAGAGCATCCATGCCCAGTATCCACACTCTACTGATGAAGAATCAGATTCGCTGGGCTGGTCACTTGACTCGCATGCCAGATCACAGGCTCCCTAGGCGAATTTTTTTTACAGAGAACTGCGTTGTGGTGGACGCTCCCAGGGTGGCCAGAGGAGGCGCTTTGAAGACACTCTGAAAGTTTCACTGAAGGCTTTTGGGGTTTATCGTGACACCTGGGGGGCTGCGACCGGAGACCGAAATTCGTGGCGTGCATCATTACGCAAGGGTGCAGTCATATGTGAGGCAACCAGGACTGCAAAAGCTGTGAAGAAAAGGCAGGACAGAAAAACCACTGCAGGAAATCCTCCTCCAGAAACGTCAAGCATTCCTTGCCCACATTGTCAAAGAACATTTCGAGCCAAAATAGGCCTTATCAGCCATCTTAGAACCCACGGCTCCATACCTTCAACCCCACTGGATGAAATGAATGGTCATCATCATTCTTGATGGACAAACAACATAACATAAACAACAACATTCGCATGGCGCCCGCGCAAGTCAACTATACGAATCAAAACGAGGTGTGGACTAACCTGTATCAGAACACTATCGACAAAAAAGTGTATTTTACACTTTGCGATCGAGTCAGACTGGCTCAACCCAAACAACCTTTTAAAAAGGGGTATATACCCTCGTGGACAGAAGAACTGTTTACCGTCAGTCGTATAAACCAGACCAGTCCGTTGACGTATGTGCTAAAAGACGATTCAGGGGAAGAACTTCAAGACTCATTCTACCGAGAAGAAATACAACTCGCCGGAGACAAGCAAGTGTATCGCGTCGAATCAGTCTTACAAGAACGACCCAGGCGAGGTGGTTAAGAGTACTTAGTCAAGTGGTTCGGGTATCTAAAGTCATTCAACAGCTGGGTCTCAGACCTAACCAGATACTAATGGAAGAAACCAACGTGGAAACTAACTCACAAAATACCATAGAATGAGAAAGAAACTCATTCTGGTGTATGTTTGGTCGGCGAGTGCCGCGACTAGAGATTGTCTTCTTCTGTCAACTGGTCATTATATACACCGTCATTGGCGTATCACTATTCAATCTGTCTCGAGACAGCGTTGACGCAGCCGAGGGCAAGTTTTGGATCGCTCTGCTAAGCAGTTGTCTGGGTTACATGTTACCAAACCCTAAAATATGACTTTCTACGTGACATTACCGAGCAATGCTTCGCCGAACATGTTTCCCAAGAACACTCCAGGTCACTATTTCGTCAAGTTACCACAGACTATTGAGGTGAATGAGCATTGCGAAGTGGGTCTGACCGAAATTCAATTTTCCAACTACTACTGCAATGTGCTAGAGCAAGAAGTGTGGATAAGATACAACTAACCAAGCAGAGGAAATTCCAGAAAACTGTGTCCCCCAGGTCTATACAGCTCACAAAACGCGTTTATAGCGGAGCTGTATCGAATAATGAAAGAGTCGGAGGTCGATGATCAGACGCAAGTCAGATTCTATTTTGACAATACCTCAAAGAAAGTCATCGTGAAAATATTCGAAGCGGGGGCCGTGGCTACTTTTAGCGAAAAGTTGAAAGATATATTAGGGCTTCACTCCTCGAAGATATTGCATGTCAACCCATTAATGGAAGGCCAAGTGGCAATAGACCTCAATAACGACCTACAAAATATCTATGTCTACTGCGATCTCATAGCGGAGAGACCAGACGGAGACGTCATGGTCCCACTACTAAGGACGGTTGCTATCATGAGTCAGCTATCGGCTTCGGTGTATCGCGCCTACGACAAACCTCATTACGTGCCGCTGTGTCGGTACTCCTTCGAAACGGTGGAAATCCTTTTAACCACCGATACGGGCACAAACATCTCATTCACTTCCGGGACTTCAGTGCTGGCGTTACATTTTCGAATTCGGAAGAGATCAGACCTAGAATAATGAAATACGTGGCGTCACGTCGAAATCCCAGACTGTACGAAGACTTCTACTGTAATCAAGATGGACATGGCATGCCGGTCTTTGTGGGTGGTCGAAGTCAGAGAGGTCGTGGTATCGGCAGTTTCTTCAGTGGACTCGGTCGAACGATTCTACCCTGGCTAAAGACTGGTGGTAAAGCCCTACTCAGAGAAAGGCTCGGGACGGGTCTGCGAGTGGCCTAGGATGCTTTGGCTGGTAGGAATGTTGGGGATTCCTTCAAAGAACACGTCAAGCAAGCCGGCCAGCGTCTACTGCAAGGAGCTGTCAACCACGTTAGCCAATCAGGTAGTGGTATTAGGAGAAAGAGACGTGCAGCGCCACCTGGTGAGCCCAGTAAACGTATAAAACTGACACACGCACATCGTCGAGCTCAAAAGAAGAAGCATCAGCACTCGGATATCTTTGCATAATGGCTCTGCTTCACCCTCATTCCTGCGAGTGTCTTCATTCTGGTCTGGATCTTTTTAGTGTGCCACCCACGCAGACCGTCGCAGAAGAGGGGCAGTTTCTGGAGATACACCCTTTAACGTCACTAGCCCCCGGCTCACCTATAGAATTTGCCATCTCTGGTGCCAGTGAAGAGTATCTGGATCTGTTAAACACTTTCTTACACGTCAGAGCTAAAGTCACACTACCCAACTGTGACAAATACCACCCACGGCCGATGTCGCTCCTGTCAACTAATACCTGCACAGTTTATTTTCTCAAGTGGACGTCTCACTCAACGACACGCTAATCACCCCCAGTGAAAATACGTATCCTAATAGAGCCTACTTGGAAGCGGCATTGAACCATGGGGAAGAAGCCAAAAATAGTAATCTCTCAGCCGCCCTCTAGTACTATGACACGGCCAAATTCCCGATGACACGCACGGCGAAAACAACACAGGACTACGAACACGACGTCAACTAGCCAGCGAGAGGCAAGAAATAGATATGATGGGTAGACTACACGCCGACATTTTTGTGCAAGGCCGCTACATGATAAATGGTGTGGATGTGAACATTAAGCTGACTCCGTCCAAGGCCATCTTTAACCTCTTGGCCCCTGACGGGGCGCTTGGTTATTCATCTATTATAACGAATGCCACGCTGGTAGTTCGTAAAGCCAGACTGAATTTGGCCATCGCGCTCGCCCACGAGAAAGCCTTGATGAGAGCCAACGCAGAATTCCCATTCATGCGTGTGGTGCTAAAAACATTAGCTATCCCCCAGGGTATGCTATCTCACACACAAGACAATCTGTTTATGAGTCAAATACCCATTCGCATCGTGATTTGACTTGTTACATCAACAACTTTCAACGGTTCCTACAGCTATAACCTGTATAATTTTCAAACTTTTGATTTGACGTATCTGAACGTAACCGTCGACGGTCGAGCTGCCACCAGCAAACCACTGACCATGGACTTTGAGCGCAACCAATACGTAAGAGCGTATTTTGGTACTAACCTAGCCATGGGTCTAGTGGGCAAATACGCCGGCAACTCAATTCACTATAACCAATTCAAGTATGGCTATATGCTGTACGGCTTTGATCTGAGTCCCAGTTTACTGGACGGAGACCAGTTTAAGATGCCGAGGACGGGGCCTTTAACACTGGAATTTAAGTTCAACACACCCACCCCAGAGCCATTACAAGTCAACGTCTACGCCGAACACGACAGGATAATTGAAGTCTCCAAGACCAGACAAGTGCTAACAGATTACGCTTCATAATGAACACGCAACATATTACCAGAATACTACTAGCTGATACGTATGTTCGTTGACTACAGATCAAAGTGTGCGCTCGAGATCAGCTACCCAGACATCTAGATAGAAGCAGACCAGCGGCTGTTATCGTAAATACTGATCCTAGCTATAAACCAGGTTCCACTGGGTCGCCATGTACTATGACGGGTCAGGCAAATGCGAATACTTTGATTCATTTGGTCTGCCAACCTTACACAGTGACATGTACAATTTTATTGACCATAATTCAGAGACACCACTCATGTATAATACCCGTATCGTACAAGATGTGTTAAGCACCGCCTGTGGCCTCTACGCTATCTATTTCATCTTGATGAAAATTCGTGGAGCGAGCATGACCCGCATTCTTCAGCCCTTTTCAAACAAACAATGGGTCAAATATCGACTAGTAGATCGCCTAGTCGCGCCATATGTAATGCGGCTGAGTCGTTATAACCAGTTTACACACTAGTATATAAACCCGACTCGGGTACCATTAGCTCATTCTGAAGATGACTACAGAACTCAAAACAGCTAACTCGGTCTACATGACTTGTAATGGTGACATTGTTAGACCAGTGGGAGATGGCGTCAAGGCCATATTTGTCTCATCCTACAGAGGAACGAATAAGTTACACATCCGTCGATTCTTTGGTGTATCCGAGAACAAGCTTCCTGCCTCATTGGGAATGACATTTACTCATCATGAATATGAACAGCTGATAGCTATGCGCCGCTACATCCTAGCTGACTTTGTTAGACTCAGCCAGCAACCTATTAAAGTCAGTACACAAGGCACTAACCGAAGAAAGAAAGTCCAAGTCAAAAAGGGCACTAAACGAAGATACTCAAGTCAAAAGACTCTACCCAAGCAGGCGTGTGATCAACCCCAGATGTGTGATGTACCTCAGATGTGTGATCAGCCTCAGATGTGTATCCGACAGTTAGATGTGTGTCTACCAAGTTCAGATAACAGCCCACGGGAGACCCAGATAAGTATGTGAATAAACAATATGTATAAATTTTTGAAAATAAAAAATGAAGAAAAATTAAAATTTGCGTTATCTTGGTTTGTTTCTATGTGGTGTTTCTGTGCTGCCTCTGGCAGATCATTTGTTCTTTTTTCCATAATATATTCCACAGCTACAGTCAACATAAAGAAACAACATCGCGCACTATGAAAGATGACAACACGACAACCAAACAAATAAACAAGAAAGACGACAACATGAAAGACGAAAACATGTCAATCATACCACTGAATAAACCAACAAAACAAATATTTTTCGTTTCATAACTTTTATTATTCCATTAAAATCATTTTCGTTTCCACAACATTCAATAGTTTTTTTTTTTTTTTTTTTTTAAAATACCACTCAATTTACACATGTGACTTTACGCATCAGTGACATTAGGTGACAGGCAGTCTTTTATTTTTCAATGATATAGACACAGCACAAGGATAGCGCACACATATGACCACAATGAGTCTTTCAATTATATATTCACAGTACACCACAAGTTTAATAGCGCAGCCAGCAAATAGTAGAAAAAGGTAGGGGAAAACATTAGGGAAAAGAGTATTTACATATTATGGCACATATTTACACTTATATATCTAGGGGTGACAGGATATAATTATCTGCGTGTACTTTTCTTTTGATGTAGAAGTATGATAAACCCTCTTCGTGTTGGTGATACGTGTAGACAGAGGAAGCCTGTGTCTTAATGCCTATATTTGTCCCTCCAGTCGCTGTCTGGGTGTCAAGTACATTTAGAGAAATTTCTCTGTCTAGGTGCGTGTTGTGCTGTTTTGTGCTGTTTTGTTAGCCCTTTCGTGCTGGTCTTGGTATAGTCTCCAAAACAGTGATATGTATTGCTGCATAAGGAGTCCATCCCCGTTCCCTTATACTCTAGCTTAAATAACCCAGGGGTTCTTTTGTCGAAGACTCGCTTAGCCTTACACGCGTCACAAATAAAATCCCGTTGATGGCTATCACAGACCTCAGACGGAAACCAGGAACTATAGACTCTATAAAATTCTTCACGAAGCTCCGGTCTGACGGCCTGTGCTAGGATTGGTTTGCTAAGAGTCAAGTAGAGAGTGTCTGTGTCCATCTCACACAATTGAAAATACTCCCTAGCTATAAAGCTATCCAAAAAGTCATAATAAAACTCTAGCATGCGCAACTTTGCGTACTGGTACACAAAGAAGCCCATTTGCTGGGGTAGCTCCCGTAAGGTGGTCTTTTTCAGAGACTCTACCTCAAACACATCATCTGACAACATGATCATTTTCTTAAACAGAGGCTGATTCACCAACTTTGACGTGCCAGCCTTGTTGGTTAACGTTTTGCCATAGGCTGCATTTCCCAATAGTTTCATTGTCTCAGCCTTAATAGTATAGGCCGGATCGAGGTCACCCTCACGTCTGGCATCAGACACATCTTTACCAAATCTTTCGAAACATTTCTCAGGTTTGTACTCAATGATCTTGTATTTTGGTGACCTCTAAACCACGTGTCAGATACCATTTTAACAATGGTGTGGCCAATAGGATCTTTTCCCCCACATAGCTACCTATTAGAGTCCGACGTGAGCCGTTCAACAGCTTATGGGTCTCGGCATACTGCCTCATGAGCTCGCCAATGTCGGCTCTAGACACATCAGTGTTTTTAAAGATGGGCGTCATCTCTGAAAATAGCTCTTTATACTTGTCTTGTACGTGGATGTCACACTCTATTAACCCAAACAAAGTCTCGTTTTTAACAGCCTTTATGATATTTTCCTGGTCTATGGCCTCGTAGCGATGCCAGGGTGCGACATATGGGAATGTGCTTTTTATGAAGCTCTTAATGGAGCTATTAGTCTTTTCAAGACTCTGCCACTCACATTCCCACATCTCCACGAGTGTGACGTTAACCTCTTTTTTCAGGTACTCTCGAATCTCAAGCGTGTTAGCATACAATTCTGCCAAGGGTTTCTGGATCACCGGGTTAACATCATGACCACGGGTCAGCACACATTTTTCATGCACGTGGAATAAGCACCCGTGAAGCTGGTAAACGGTTCGATCCTTTTTATCCCACCCATAAACTCTGATGTGTATTTCTCCTAGGGACATCTCCCGCCCATTAAACTGGGATTTTAATTCTATGTCTAGACTATGTTCTACCCATGCCAACCACTCTCTGCACTGGACGTTATAAACTCTAGTTTTATGGGGCTTGAACCCATCTTCTGCATTTCGTATCACAGGAAAACCCGTGGGCATGTTCTGTGTCAAAGCCCACAGGTATAGAGCGTTGGCATCTTACCCTTTCACACTCTCAACTAGCTTACCCCCGCGAATCCTTGTCTTACCTACCTCATGATATCTATAATATATGATCGAGGGGCCCCTACAATATTTTGTCTAATTTTGGTGTGCAGCTCACTCTCCTTATTGGAGCACAGGGTAAAGTAGTTGTTTTTGGGTATGGTTTTAAACAAATATTTTAACGTCACCCCAGGGACAGAAATGGCATCCTTGAAAATATCTACACCTAACCCTTTGTAAAATGCCACTTGTTTGTCTAATGCCCCAATAAAAGGCTTCACGTCTTTATTGTTGTACCAGTGCAACAAGTCTGCCAGTGTCGACATATGGTTCTCGCTCCATACTCGTTGGCATTCGTCGTATTCGGCAACTGAAATATTGGAGTTTTTCAGCTGCGAATGAAATGCTTCGTGTGGGGGTTAGCGAGTCTCATCTAGTCTATCCAAGGAGGTGATATACTCATAGCAAAACACCCCCTTCGTCTCATTGATGTAATACGCCGCTAAATATATAGAATAACCAATCCCCGGGGCTAAATAGTTTACAATATCTAGAAATCTAAGCATTTGGATATGGCCATTAAATTATTATTCCTTTTCACTACATAGTTAAAAGGGTCATCAGTGGCAGAGATGAAGGACTCTATCAGATAAGGTTTCATTAAATTAATGTCATACCTCCCTGAGTTGAACCCCAGGACCGGCAACACCCGAAGGTATTCATCTAGCTTAGCCACTAGCTTGTGTTCATTTATAGGCTCTAAGGCGGCACACACACAATCATGCTCTTTCCGTAATTCGGCATACGCTGCATCAGCGATTTGAGTCAGATAGTCAACCATCTTCCTCACCAAGTCCTGAGGATTACCCGCTGTGATGTGGCAGACGGGGTCATTAGAGGCTATCGACCAACTAAGGGGGACATGCTTTCCTAAAAATTTGGTGGACTTGATTTCCCATGGTAAATTGCTTCTCACAAAGTACGCCTCATAGTCGCATGCCGCTCTGTAGGGGTAGATATAATTAGTATCTACCTTGACCCCCAATGAGCTAATGGCTTCCCATACAGTTTCAGTCACGGAGTACACACCTGCTTTATAACTGTTAACAGTTATTCCACCACTACAGGTCTGAGTATGTCTATCCATCTCCCAGAACGCATTCCACAATTTCCCACACTCACTACAGCCGAATGACTTGGCTACTCTATCAATATTATCAATATACATGAAATGATCCTCATATAATAGCACTCTCATAATTTTAGAATGTTTCCCACTACTACGAAGTTTGGGGACCAGTACCTGGGTCTCATTGAACTCAAAAATATCTAAATTTACCTTAAAGCAGTTGTCTATTGCCGGCATGTCAATAAGCCTAACCCTAGGGAAGCTGTCTAACGAAAGTTTTTGATAGATCTGCCACTAGTTAGCTAAACGATATGTAGGTTTCATAAGAGACTTAGTTATTGCTCCGTTAAATACCGCCAGACATCGAAAGAAGAATAACATGTCATTGTACGGTGTAGAGTGATTGGCATCATGTTATTAAAATATTGATACCATAATTGTGTCTTAATTTGTCAGGTAAATCCTCTAAACAACACACTATTGGGTGCTCATTTATGTGATACATATAAAAGCTAGTCGCGGGGATTGCCTCTACCATGTACTTAGTGTCAGGTCTGTTATGTAGGCCGTAGTTACTGTCCTGAACTATTTCTATAAAATCGTCAAAGTCTTTTTCGTTGTTAACTAGGTTGGGGACCTCAAGCTGGCATGCATGGTTAGACGATGAGTGGTAAAATCTAAGTTCTCCTGTCTTTTTATGACGTAAGATCATGTTATGAGAATAATTTACCTTAAACCTACATCTCTGACTTGCAAATATTGGTCTTAAAGTCTCGGTCCAGTCAATTGGTTGTGTTGAGTCTGGTCGATGAAAAAAATTGTCGGTCGGTACATATTTGTGGATGTTCTGATGTGTCCTAAGGTAGGGCCAGACGTCTCTAAACTTCTTCTGGACTTCAGGGTCGCGGATGATGTTTACGGTCCTTAGTACCTCATCTACTTTCTCATCTATCTCTATGCTGGCTTCCTCTGTCTCCACTTGGTCACGCTTCTGTTTTTTTTTAGCTGATTGTGTGTCTAATGGTCCTTTTCTTTTACGCGATGAGGGTGTAGTATCCGTTGTTGATGTTGATGGTGTAGTGGTTGGTGCTGTAGTATCTGATGGTGAGGGTGATGTCTGTTGATGCGTTTTCATGTATGTTTTAACATATCCTGCCTATTGTATAAGTTGCAACACATGTGGCATGAGTGCATTGTGGTAGTGTGTACTGTCTTAAATGGGCGAGTAAGATTGCGATTTTCCGTAAAGTTCTTACCACAGATACGGCAGAGAAAGCCGGATTTTTTAATAGACGCCATAGTAGAGCAAAGAGTAGTAATTGATGATAGTGCTGGTGAGATAATAAAATCGATAATATATATGGTGATAGCTCGCTTCCGATTGTTGTCAGTATTGTCTGGTTTCGGGTAGTATATAGCACAATAGTAGTACTTCTACCACTATTTCTCGTATATTAAATAATGACGTGTTATGCATTGCTACAAAGATTATAGTGAGTAATATCTTTCAATCTTCTTTTACAAGTGTATGTGTGGGACGTCAAACAGCTGTGGAAAAAAGATATTTAACAAATAGGTTACAAGCACTATTTTGATTATATGGATATCTAAAAAAAATATTTAACATTTTAAGATATAGCAAAAATTTGGAATGTTGCATGACGTGTAGTAGCATTAGCGAAGGTGTTGCTCTGTTAGTATTTTGTTTGGTAGACTCTTTATATAATAATATATTACTTCAATGGAGTGGCACAAGATTTCCGATTTAGTTAGGACATCACATACTACTACATGCTTATAAAATTAATTTATATTATAAATCATTTATATAGTAAAATATGACCTAACTGAAGTGGCACCTCATTTCTAACTTAGTTAGGACATCACATACTACTTATGACCCATAATATAGAACACTGAGAAACGACAGCATAAATACCTTTGTGTATGATTGATTTTTCGTTTTAAGCAGTTGTCAATTGACCACCTCTTTTGTCTGTTGTAGACGGTGTGAAGCTGGCTGTAGAAGGACGTATAGGATCCATATAGCATCTGAATTTTTAAAATTACACAAAATACGACACATTTTTATTTCTGATATACACAAAGCAAGGGAAGTAGCACGCGACAGAGAAGCTAGTCAGATAGCGGGATAGTAAGTGAGGCAACCACCACAGCCCATTTTCACTCACAATGTGTGCACATAGATCCATACAGTTAGCTCATATTATTCCTGCCGAGTACACAGAGATCACTACAGTTAACCCATATAAACATATGCACAGTACGTGTTACATTTAGTGGATGACATACCTTTTTGTGTGTATTAGAATCGATGTGGTCCAGGTTTAAATGAATGACTTGTTAATTTCTGTAAAAGAACGAAAAAACTAGCTGTTAGTAACCAGAGATAAAACACATAGAATGTACTACCATCATCTAGCAAAGATCACATGGAATGCCACCCACCACGCTCCGACGCTCTCTCTCTCTCTCTCTCTCTCTCTCTCTCTCTCTCTCTCTCTCTCTCTCTCATGGAATGCCACTACCACACATCACGCTCCGACTCTCTCTCTCTCTTTCTCTCTCTCTCACACACACACACACACACTTGACGGCAACAGTGGCAGGGAGTAACTGATTATAAGGAGGATGACGATGATTATGATGACGTTATGACAGCCAACGCGAAATATGATGATGATTACTGCGGTAATGTAGTGCACAGAGGCAACCGATTTGGCAGCAGATTGCCTGACACGACTGCCAGTCGTTCAGAAAGCACTAGGCAATCTTACCAAGAATTTACAATCACAAAAAGAATGGTGGGGTCGAGTGCGATGCCGTGTAAGTGTCTTGACCCTTAACCGTCTTTTAAATGCTATGCAGTAGACCTGACTGCGTCGCCATGTATTAGATAGACGCGCTATGACCACCCACGCTTACAAATATGGCACATGATGCTGTTGATAGCACAAAATGATGATGATTACTGAGGTAATGTACTGCACAGCGGAAATCGATTTGACAGCAGGTCGCCTGACACGAATGCCGGTTGTGTAGAAAGCACTGGCCAATCTTACCAAGAATTAACAAGCACAAAAAGAATGGTGGGGTTGACTACGATGCCCTGTAAATGTATTGACGCTTTACCGTCCTTTAAATGCTATGCAGTAGACCTGACTGCGACGTCATGTATTAGATAGACGAGCTATGAACTCCCACGCTTACCGATATGGCACATGCTGTTGGTGATGGCACAAGATGATGTTGATACGTCTACTTGACTCCGCCACGTGTCATAGTTCTAGCATAGCGGATCGGTACGCCAAAGAGAAAGAATGCATTGACCACTATCGGCATGACACATGATGATGCTAGTCTCTTATATGTGGTGTATATACGCTATTTGGAGGGAGCGTTTACCAAAATAGCTTTGCTTGTCTATCTAGTTTCTGCTTAGTTTCAATCAGAAGAAACCATATCTTGTGCTTTTTTATTGTATTTTTTCTTCTGGCAAATAAGCGCACCATTTCTAATTGTAACATTCTTAAGGCAACCTTCAGTACATTTGCTTGACCGCAGCGAAATAATGACTGGCCGGCGACCGTAGAGCTATAATCTGGTAAGCGGACACAAGGGCGACCCCGCGCAGAGCAACGTTGATTCTACCTGAGATTGGCCAGGGTGACGAAGGCTGATATTAATAGAAGAATGCCCACAGCGGGCTGTCTGCTATTCATTAGAGGCAGCGTGTTTCAGCCTGCGTGTTTATCTATAATTAAAATCAGAGCTGGTTAGTTCGCGTTGTATACGGGGTACAGAACACAGCGGTTCTAAAAATTTAGGAAGGGTTTTATAATTTAGTTGGTTTTAAATATAAGAATATAAATATATTTATTTATTTATTTATTTTATAAAGCTTATGTAGGTTGAACCAGTGGGTAAGCCATATATACGAAGTTGCCTGGATGACTTGGCCACGTGGCATGCGACGCCTGTGGTGATCGAGTGAGCCGTATGGCACCTGTTGGATGAGACATATGAATAATTATGATACTCACCACTTCTTTTCTCTCTCACTCTCTCCGTCGGGTTGTGAGTTCTGCGATTCGTTCCCTTCTGTGTTCAGCAATATTGAGACTTAGCCATTGTGTATGGCTGTTTTATAGCGCCAAGTCACGTGACACATTATAGCTATAGCCATAACCAGTTTAAACCGGTCTATTGCTACATAGATATCTGCTGACATGGCAATTTTACCACGAAAAATACACTGTAGAATGCAGATAGCGTGTTCAGACATGTTTTAGCGCTGACTCACAGGTTGACCGATGACGGACAGGGCAGATAGCTATGATGTCAAGGTCGGGCACAACGGTTCTAAAGTTACTGAGGCGTGTGAGCAGTAATGTGTGAGCAATATAGTGAAGTAATGAAAGGTAGAAAGACATAAAGAAATAAAGAAAAGAATCAGATAAAGAATGAAAGAAAGAAATTAAGAAAAGAGAGAAAATAAAGAAATAATGAAATAAACAGGGCCTCTTAGTATATCTTAAGAATCATTGACAGCAAAGAGACTTTGGACTTTTCATCACTCGACTATACATCACATAGTTGAACTTTGGATGACCTTTACTTGTTGTAGCATTTGCTACAGTGCAATGAAGCGGGGACAACCTATTCTGTTTATTAAGGGGATATAACTGTGGGGTATTATTTCATTACATATTTTTATGATTAGCTTAGCACGTTATTACTTATATAATATGAGAATAATATTTTATATTCACATTAATATTCACCGCTATACATACAAGAAATTTAGCCGATTATTATTTTATTGCGCTTAATTTTTAATAATAATGTATGCCTGTCTAGTATATTTTTAAACCAGATTTTCACCACGCGCTTAGAGATGATACATAGGTATGGACTTCTACAGAATTAACTATCATCGCGGAAAGTTTATTGATGCAATCCAAGTCTGGATACTCGAGGCAACTCGAGTGAAGGTCCAAAACATTTTTCCAATCTGTCATATTGACTTCGGTCTCCTCATCGAAAGGGTCGATATCTACACGACTGGGGCTCGATCACACCACGTGCCCGGTCACCCACCACCGCCATCGAGGTGCCCCGGTTCGGTTCGGTTCGCTCCGGATTCGCGCCGACGTCCGGACTGGTTCGCGCTGGTCCGGCCACCCGCCGCCCGCCCCCGGTACCGGAGGTCAACCGGAAGTAGTAAACAGGAAGTGACAACCAGACCCAAGAAAATACCCGCCAAAATTTCAAAAATGTGGTCCGTTTTCAATCTGGAGCCATACCCTTCATATAGTAAAATAAAAATGACGTATCTATGACGTATTGCTCCAGATTTGAGGTGTAGTTACAACGTACCTTACTACGGATGGCCTATTGTTGAGGCTCTGACGATTTGTCTTTTCAATCTACCGTTTCCTTCACGAGTTCACATGGGGCAATGATGAGCATTTTGTGAGGTTTTTCACTGGCACAGGAATGGAAAAATTATGGGGCGATCCGTTGTTGTGAAATTTAACCGTACGATTACTACTGCAACCACTAGAGAAAGAAAAAGTTAAAGTTGTACAGAGAGTGAGTTAAATTACAGTTGGACGAAGATGTTAAAGTAACCAATTTTTGTCTATATCCTAACAGGTAAGACAAGGACTTCAGAACACATACAAGTTTGTGGACAACATGAGTTCATCAACAGCATCAATGACTCCTTGACATGTCAGCGCTGTAGAGAGGGAACCTACAATGATGCCCTCAATCATAACAGGACATCTTGCCAGGACTGTTCAGAGTTCAGTTGCGGAAAACTCCCTGCCAGTTGTCATACAGGAAATGATATGTTCAAGAACACAGATTCCGGAATGAGTATTAACAGAATTGCTTGTCTTGTTTCTATTACTTTTGCAGTTTTGGTAATTGTTGCTTATTTGATTTTGAAACGGTGGAAATGTGTGTATAATCACAAGCAAGGGAGAACTAAATATATGTATTTGCTGGAAATTCGCCTTTCTTTTGTGGTAACGATACATTTGGTATTTTCCTTCATAATGAGTGTCTTTGTAACAAACACTACTGTAGGAATAATAATTATTAGCATTTTAACTATTATTCTGTTTCTAGTGGCTTGCTACGTGTTGTACAAGTTTTGGAATCAAACCAGCAGTAATAATGGCAACTTTGTCACAAATAATGCTTCTACAGAATCCACACAGGTCATGGAGAGATTGACATGTTTAGATGTTTAAACACCATGTTCTTAGACACGGCTGATGTAATCAACACACATGCTATAATAAGATTATAAAAATGTAATTTAATCACACTGATCGTGATTGTGGCAAATATAGTTTTCGTGATAGCAATTATTATGATTAATTTTTTAAATGTTTACTGATTCAGATTGTTTCATCTCTGTTCTGCCCAATTCAAAAGCAGAAGTCTCACATAAAGATTGATTGATTGGTTGATTGATTGATTGATTGATTGATTGATTTAGGAATCGACATCACAGCATTCGGGACATTCCCATAAAACGCTCCGTCCCCATCCTCAGCAGCATCTCACATAAAGAACAGCAGAGTAATCAATAACAACCCAATTCCCCGTGGTGAAATCCCACTTCAAGAAGCAGAATCATACACCTGTTTAGGAATCGAGAGGACGATAATGGGGGAACAGATAGAGATATTAACACAAGAATACAAAGGACAAGAGGAGCTTTCATAGCACTAGGAAATCTGTGGAAGTAAAAGACAGTTATACTTAGCATCAAATTTAGAATTTTTAACTCAGTATTAAAGCAGTACTACGGTATGGGTCAGAAAAATGGAGAGCAACAACAAGAATTGCAAATACACTATAAACATTCACAAATTGAAGCCTGCACAGTAATAAAATGTTGCAATAGAATCACCAACGTAGAGCTCATGGAGAGAACTCAACAAACTCCAGAGTACCAAGAGGTGAGAAACAGACGCTGGTGGTGGTTAGGACACACAGTAAGCAAAGCTGAGACAATATAGCTAGACACTCTCTTGTCTGAAACCCACAAGGTAAATGAAATAGACAAATACCTAAAGACACACAGAGAAGAGCATGACAGACAGAGATGAATAATATTGAGAGGGCATGGAGGGAGCTGCAGGAGGTAGCAAAATATAAGACAGCTGGACGTGGTTTGGTTGATGGCCTGTGCCCCAGGCTTTTCCTCATAATGGATTTGCTAGCCAAGCAATAATCCATTTTATGCCTATGGGTCACCTTTTCCACATGTGACAATGCTCACTCAATGAGATTTCGATACCGACTTTCCTCGAAATGGATTTGCTAGCCTAGCAATGTTCCATTTCGTGCCACTGGGACGCTTTTCCATTTGGGTAATGTAGCAGAATGAATACCATAATTGTTATTGGCTTAGGTGTGCAAGATTAAAGCACGCTTGAGCATCCTGATAGAACAGTTAGAAGATGCTCAAGTCGTGACGTAGGTTGTTTTGGGTAGGGACCACCAAAGCCGAGACGAGACAAGACAACATCATTTTTAGTGGTCTCTGGATTTTGTATCGGCCATCATAAACCAATAAACCTGTTTTAAAATGAATACATCAGAAGTTACTTGTTGATCCTCTGTACACGTACTGTTACAGATGGATTTTTGGTGCCGTGACCAGGTTTCGATTTTTTTTGCTTGGAGGTCGTGCATAACGCGAAGTACAAGAATCAACATGGTTGCCTGTAGAGTTCTACTAAACTGTTTCTCATCATAAATACTTGAAGTAACGGGATTCTTGTGAAAATATTATGAAGTTTGACCTGCCATTATTACAGCTGTTGGGTAACCTTGCGTTTGAAGGTCAGCCAGTTACATACTAGAATTGTCCGGGTCCAGGAGAAAAGAAATCTCAAGACAGCTATAGACAACTCGAATTAAATAGAGAACTCGTTTTGAAGGAGCTGTTATCTTCCGTATATCAAGATCACTTACGAACTCAAAAGCCGTTATACTCATTGAACCTTCACCTGGAGTACCTGAAGAAATACGACACAGCTTATATTGAGACAAGCCTATCGCTCCGTCGTTTGGAAATTACGAAAAAGTACAAGCGCGTTTGCTCATCCTGAACTGAACTCTAGCGTATCAGAATGTTTTTCAACAATCAAAGCGAAAACCTCAATAGGGAACCCTCGGAAGTGGTTAGGCAAACTGGGTTGCCGGCTTGCTGAAGAGGGGACCCAAATTAAGTCGCTTTATCGAGCTAGAGTCGCTTTCAAGTCGACGCCTTGAAGAGCCCTGTTAGGGTGAAAAGAAACCTCAAGACTGGTAGGGGCCCGTCCAGGGGCTGAAAGTAGCGAAACCTGAGACGTTGGAAGAAGGATGTCACTGAAGTTACGTAATCGGTTGGATGGCTTCAATTAATACGGACTCCAGAAGTTTGTGTTATACGTGAACCTTAGCAAGGAAAATTTTCAGCTAACGTACGTGAATTCACTTTTCTCTTGGATCAAGGGAAGACATGGTCGACGGTAATTAGTTAAAGTGTAACTACTAGGAGAATGTTTTTTGTTATGTGATGTAAATAAGATCATTTAGATAAATTGTTATAAATGTAAGGTTGCTTGTATAAGTGTATAGTGAAATATTTCAGCATGGCAGAAGAACAAAGTTCACTGGCACAAGTTTTGACTGGGATAGGAACGGTAATAGGTAAACTCAACACAGTCATGAAACAACAAGGAATGGCAGCTGAAATTGTTAAATTTAGCGGACAGGCGAAAGATTTTAAGAAGCGGATAACTTCAATAGAGAAACATGCATATTTGGTGTCGGCATCAGATGAAGAAAAAATGAAACTTGCTTATCAGACGGCGACAGAACCGGTTTCTGATCATATCAGAAGGAAATTAGAAGCTTGCGTAGATGAGACATGGGAACACTTCAAGGACGATTTGGCACATAAATATGCTGAAATCACGGACCCCCAACATGCGTTTTCAGTGTTAAGACAATCCAAACAAAACACTGGAGAAACGGTATAATTGTTTAGTGATAGGTTGATTAACCTGGCTGAAGAAGCATTCTTAGGACAGAACGTACGTGGAGAAGAGGTGGAGCGGATGTTGGTCGGGATTTTTGTAGATGGTATAAAGTCAGACGGACTGAAATTTAAGCTGATGAGGGAAAATCCTGAGAGGTTATCACAAGCTGTAGATATAGCAGTACAAGAGGAGAACTTGAGACGTAGATTTAGATTGAGAGTAAGACGGGAAATAGGAACCAGTCGAGAAGACAGGGTTGAAGAGCCCATGGAGATAGGACAAACAAGGTTCGGATGGAATAGGAGAGGAATTATACAGACATTACAAGGAAGTAACAGAAATGCTTATGATGGAAGAAGACAAATGAGAAATCCTACAAGTGAGACGGTAGGTAACACAAATAACACAAATATAGTCTGTTGGGGTTGTGGCCAAAGGGGACATTTTTCCGCTTTTGTGGTAACAGGCGTGTCCAGTCGAATACACAAAATAGAAATGGCAATAGCAGATTAAATGGGATTGTTGAAGATAGACACAGAAGTTTTACAAGTCCAAGAACGCAGGAAAACCGGCGCCCTACCTATTAAATAGGACCTGTAGTAGGAGGGAAAATAACAAGGTCCCAAGATTTAAAGAATATTTTAATAACAGGTATAGTAGGAGGAGTAGGGAATGCTTTCAACTAGATGAAATCAAACAGTTTACAGAGAATAAAACAGATCCCAGCTCATGTATAATAGAAATAGGAAAATATAGAGTTCGTACATTAATTGATTCGGGAGCTCAGGTTAGTGTAATCAAAGAAAGTTTTTTATACAAAATAATGAGAAATTGCAGAATATTTAGGAGTCATAATAATCTTCACTCTGTTACAGGACAAAATTTACAAGTAGTTGGCCAAACAATAATAAATCTTAAATTAGGGGGAACCAACATAAGACATCTTTTCCATGTAGTGAAAGATTTAAATAGAAATATGCTTATAGGTAGAGATTTTTTAATAAAAAATGGCGTAAGACTTATGTTTGATCTACATAAATTAAAATTCAAAGACGTGTACGTAGATTTAGAGGAGGACATGCATATATCAGCACTGGTTAGAGTTAAAATGTCTACGACGTTAAAACCACAGTCGGTTAATTTGATACAGGCAAAGGTAAAAAGAAATCCGTATTATTTAGTAGGACAAACAGTTAGAATCACTGAATTGCAAAGGGAGGTAATTGATGAGCCTGGTCTAGAAGTTCCGGATGGAATAATATCATTAGATAAACACTTAACTTTTCCAGTAATGATTATTAATAACACAGGTAGAGAAATTAAATTATACAGAGGGTGTGTAATAGCCAAAGTAGAACATGATATTAATGACATATTAACAACAGATAGAGTAGAAAAGCCGAGAATAAATTATTCAGAAACTCCTAGTGAAAGAATTAATAACAGACACAGACGTGAAAGGAAAGGGAACGTACAGAATGATGAATTGATCCATCCATTCAGAAGACATACATTCCAAATACATTCAGTGGTCAAAATAACAAGAGAACAAGAATTGTTAGCACAGTTAAAAACTCCACCAGAAAATAAGAACATATTATAACAACTTATAAAAGAGAATCAGGATGTGTTTGCAATTAATGACTTAGAATTGGGAAAAACAAAAACAGTTACGATGGAAATAGATACTGGAGATCATCCACCAATCAGTTTAAAACCATACAGAACTCCTCTAAGGAATAGAGAAATTGTTGAAAAAGCAATAGAAGATATGCTAAAAGCGGGAATCATAACAAGGTCCAAATCAGAGTGGTCATCTCCGATAGTAATTGTGACCAAAGCGATGGTTCACATCGATTCTGTTGTGACTACCGGGCGTTGAATAAAATCACTAAGAATGTGGCGTACCCATTGCCGGTGATTGATGATATTGTAGGTTTACTTAATGGGTCTACCTTCTTCACTACGTTAGATTCAAGATCAGGATTTTGGTGTATACCTATGTCCCAAGATGCCCAGAAGAAGAGTGCTTTTTGTACACACGTAGTTTCTTACGAATTTTTACAAATGCCTTTTGGAGTACGTACGGCGCCTTCTCATTATATGCTATTAATAAATCAAGTATTGGAGGGCATGCAAAAGTTTGCATTGGCATACATAGATGACATTTTGATTTATACAGCAGGAGATGTACAAGATCACCTAAAACATGTAAAATTAGTATTCGACAGATTAAGAATACATGATGTTAAACTGAAGCTCAGTAAATGCGAATTTTTAAAAACAGAAACAAAATATTTGGGGTATATTATTAATAGAGACGGAATTAAACCAGATCAGGACAAGGTAAAGGTTATTAGAGAACTACCCCCTCCAACTAACGTAAAAGAAGTTCGTGCGTTTATCGGAACCTGTGGGTATTATCGTCGTTTCATTCCAGGGTTCTCAAAAATAGCAGAGCCTATTGCTAACTTAACTGGCAAATACGCTAGATTTAAGTGGGATGATGAATGTTAAAAAGCGTTCGAGTTTTTAAAAAAATAGCTTAACAGTAGTACCACTATTGACATATCCAGATTTGAATAAACAGCTAATATTATATACAGATGCTTCAGATAATGCTATAGGAGCGTGTTTGGTTCAACCATATGAATTAAAAGAATCTGGAATACCAGGGGTTAAAAATGAAAGACCAATCTATTTTTTATCACATAAACTTAGCAGGTCTCAGCGCAAATGGTCGACTATTGAGAAAGAAGCTTATGCTATTCATTATGCTCTGCAGAAACTTAACTACTATCTACATAACGCAAATTTCATCATTAGAACTGACCACACACCTTTAAAATCTTTATTAGAAGCTCCAGTGCAGAACAGGAAAATACAGACATGGGCGTTGAATCTACAGGGATACAATACTAGAATAGAATACATACCAGGTAGGAACAACACATGTGCAGATTTATTGTCCAGAATTCCGTTTCCACAGTCATCAGGAAACACGGAAGACGAAGGTGAACCGGAAATAGACGACCGAAACTGGCAAGTAAATATATTAGATTCTGCCATAATAAATAGAGAAGATTTTGAGAGTTTACCGTCGGATCAAGAGTCTGAACCTAGAGCAGAAGACCCACATTTAGCACAATTTAATATGAAAGAAGAACAAGAGTTAGATCCAAAAGTTTTAGAAATAAAACAGAAATTAAAAGAAACGGATGAGAATAAGTATAAGAAGAATTATTTAGTGTTGCAAGATGATGACCAGTTATATTACATGAATGAAAGAAACGAACAGCTAAGGAAATATATTCCAAAACATTTGGAAAGTGAAGTTTTAAAGGCGTATCATGATGAGAATGGTCATCTCGGTCGTGATAAATTAGTGAAAGCACTTACGAATAAATATTATTGGCCGAATTTATTTAAAACTGCTTGTAAATATGTCGATACGTGTGAAAAATGCAGATTAAGGAATATGAAAACAATTAAATGTCCCTTTCAAGATACAGATATTCCTCAGTTTCCTATGCAAAAAGTTAGTTTAGATATATCAGGTCCTCACCCTAGAACACTATCGGGGAACGTATATTTAATTCATATGGTAGACATCTATAGTCTGTGGCCGGAAGTTTATGCAATCCCAGATAAGAGCGCAGATACCATCATTAATATTTTTTACAGGAATTCATACCAAGATTTAGTTGCACACAGATTGTACTCACGGATAATGGTAAAGAATTTGTGAATAAGAAATTTGAAAAGTTATTAAAAGATCTGAATATAAACCATATGAAGACCTCATACTATAGACCTTCTTTAAATGCTAAGAACGAAAGACAACATAGAACATTGTACGACATTATAGCAAAAATTGTCGATGAACATGAAAAAGATTGGGATCTATTCCTGGGACCTGCGCTTAGCGCTATACGCACAAATCAAAATGAGAGCACAGGGTTTTCACCATTTTATTTATTACACGGGAGAGAATCAATATTACCTATCGACAATCTGTTAAAACCAAGACGTAAATATATGGGGGAAGATTTTCAAGAAGTCATTATACAAGAAATGCATAAAGCGCATGTAAGGTTAAAGAACAATATAATTAAAGCTAGAGAGAGACAGAAAAGATACAGAAACGTAAATACAAAATTACAGGAATTCAAAGTAGGTGATAGAGTTTATTATAAGAAGCATAGAAGGAACTCTAAGTTTGATGCTCGTTGGGTTCCAGGTTATTACATTTTAGAAAAGCTAGGAAATGTATCGTACAGTATAAAGAACCAGATCACGGGACATATAGCAAGGGCACATGTAGAACACTTAAGAAGAGATAAGGATGATAAGGAAAACAATAATTATAATAATAATTATTATTCAGACGCCGTATACTTAGATGAACAAGTCGTCAGAAGAGCTACAATACCCCCAGATTTTAGAAAAGATCCAGTACAAAGTCAATTAATAACAACTCCAGTTTATGATGATACTCAGGGACAGACAATACCGAAAACGCTGATAAAAGAAAAAAAAATACTTATGAGGCTTATTATGATAGTTTAGAATCTATGGAAGAAGTGGTAGATGCTCCATTTAAAAATACTAGACAAGCAGCGAAAAGGAGAATAGAGAGACAGAGAGAAAAAGAAGTGAAGAGACAGAGAAGAATTAGAGAAAATTCATCAAGCGACGAATATATACCCCTATTAGAAAGGTCGTTAAGAAACGATGAAAGAAAAATTAGATTGGGTATAGAAAAAAAAAAGATTGGCAGCTGCTAGTAATAGACATACAGATGAAGAAGAAATGGATGAAAATTCAGAATCCAATAGTAGTATGGAAGAAAGTAATACTTTACATGAGGAAGAAGATATTGATGTGGAGATGGCACTTATTCAAAGAAACTTAGAGTTACTGAAGAAATGGAAACATGGGAGATAAATTGATAGAAAATACTGCAGATAGCAAGATATAAAGTTGATGATTTAAAAAGGAAAGTGATAATTGATGATGTATATAACACAATTGTTATAGAAAAGGGTACTAGTGATACTTATAATGAGTTGTCTTGAGGAGTAGGCATGACACTATATATTTAGGTATTAAGATAGCTAAGATGGATGTAAATTCGAGTGTGGTATATTTTTACTGTAATCTTATTGCCAATTGATTTTATGATTTGACTTCTTGAGTTTTCTTAAATAGATAAATAAGTTATTGTTAGTCCATAAAACAGACTAACAATGAATAGGATGTATGTTATATTATTCTGTTATGTTTTTCTTTGAATGAGTTGATACCTTTATTTGATATGAGGGGAAAGATAAATGATGTGTAAAAACTTGGGGGGGGGGGGGGGTATGATGTCCTGTTGTGATTTTATTTCGCTTAACCTATAATTTAAGTGAATTGTCTTGTGTATTGAATAAGAATTACCTTGTTTATAAAGATGTTAGAAATTAGTTAAGTTAAGTTTAATTTACAAACAGTTATGGTTTTGTCCAGTATAAAAACAATACACGGGGCTTTATATAGAGCCCTTCGTTCAGAAAATGGTTAATAAACTACTGAGGTCTAGTAGAGAGACACATTCTCTTTGAGAATAATAGGTTCATTGGTATATTTAGTTAGCAAGTTTGCTGTGATAATTAGCATAGAGAGGTTGATGATGGCTATGAAGTGTTGGAAACATATGCTGGGGTTACTACACAAATAAAATGGTTATGGGGAAGTTAAAAATAGGAGCTGCATTAAAGTCAGTTTTGATTGAATATATATGGATTAGATGCCATATTATATACGTGAATAACGTTTAAAGATGCTGTGATAGTGAGACAAATATAAGAAGTTGGTTGATAGAAAATAGAAAAAAAAGGGGAGGCTGTGAATGGCAGTGCATAAGGTTGGGTATATGGGTTAGATAAACAAGGAGGAGTGTCATGGGTTGTGAGGGGGAAAATATAGGAGCTGTGATAAACAGCGTTAATTAAATTATAATGTTCATGGAATATGAACATTGGTTCGTGGTTGAAGGTGAGATAAGTGAAATATAGACAAGGTTGTGGATGGCAATATAAATATTAAGTAAAAACTTGGATCAACTTAATTTATAATGAACAGAGATGTAATTTCATAAGATATATTTTTGAAAAACTTTCTACAAAAGTTTTTTCGTTTGCAAGAGAGGTAAATGTGATTGTTGTTGACTATTTCTTTATACTTTTCATAAATTTGGTGCGCACCCCTTCTTTTTCCTAACTACATCTTTTCTGTCTATCCTGTGTTGTGTGGAGGAAGAATGAGAAATTTCATAATTACAAGTGTATACTAACGATTGTTACGAGCCATTCTTATGATATATAAATTTTGTAAAGAAATTTTGAAGAGCCAGAAACGAAGAAGAAGTATAACTTCATAGTGGTTTGCTATGTGGCACGGGGATGAGGTACAATTGGAAGGAAATATTTACATAAGATAGAGTTAGTTTGGGGCTTAGAGAAATTATGGGGGGAGGAGAGAAAGTGTAGGAAAAAGGGGTTAGGAGTTAAGACTTTTGAAGAAGAAAAGTCTTTTTAAAGAAAGGAAGGTGTAGCAGAATGAATACTATAATTGTTATTGGCTTAGGTGTGCAAGATTAAAGCACGCTTGAGCATCCTGATAGAACAGTTAGAAGATGCTCAAGTCGTGACGTAGGTTGTTTTGGGTAGAGACCACCAAAGCCGAGACGAGACAAGACAACATCATTTTTAGTGGTCTCTGGATTTTGTATCGGCCATCATAAACCAATAAACCTGTTTTAAAATGAATACATCAGAAGTTACTTGTTGATCCTCTGTACACGTACTGTTACAGTAACCCCCACTCTATGAGCTTTCAGTGCTGACTTTTCTCGTAATGGATTTGCTAGCCGAGCAATAATCAATTTCCTGCTACTAGGACGCTTATACCTTTGTTGATGCCCATACGATACGGCTATTTGGCTAGCATATCCACAACATGGAAAGGCCGAATCGTTACAGCATTTAATTTTCTCTGACTCAGAAATACCAAACAGCCTGACTCAGAGACAACCCTCGGCCAACAGCCTGACTCAGACACAAGTCATGGTGTGACAATCAAATCTAACATGACAACTAAATAGCAAGAACAAAAACATGCTTGCATGCATATTAAGAAACACAGAATGTTTCTGTGAATATATTCATAAATGAAGCATCAACTACTATGAATGAAATAAAACATAAACAAGACATGCAAAAACACGGTTTCTTACAGTGAAAGATAAGAGTTAAGCAGTGCATATATAATTATTATTATTAACATAACATTATGGTATTCATGCAGTCAATCGTAATATTATTTTGGGGAAAGTCTACTGCAAATTAATTCTGGATTGTTTTGTTGTATATTTAGTGTTTTGCTCAAGATCTTATACTTAAACATTTTACAGTAAACTTGCATGAGAAGAAATGTTCTGGTGTGTTAGTTGTGAGCTGTGTATGTATGTAGTTTTTATTTAGTGCAAAGAATACTTTATGTAACATCTGATCAGTGCAGGTGTGGTTGAATGATTAAGTTATCCTGTCAGTACTGACGTCTTCATTGACTCAACCAATCTCTCCATGTTGAATTCTAGCTTTGATCAGTATTTGACCGCTAGGATGTCAGTGTTACACATGTTAGATTTGTTTGTGCATAAATTCATCCCAAGTGTTGTTCAGAAACTAACGCTGATACAAATTCTACTTATGTTAGTAATGCAATGTATCTTACAGACTGTTACATGACGAGTCTTAAACCAAATTAGTGATCTGAACAATCTGATTAGGCCGTAATCAGGCCAATTGCATCAGTCTTTGTTATTTAGCAAGTCGATGTCAGGTCTTAGTTAGATATGACCGAGCTACCGTATGCCAGTAGACGGTACTACCTGCTTCTGTTAGAGCCACATGTTGGGCGACGCTTACCAAACCCTGCCAACGGCTTCGGGCGGAGGAGCGCAATTGGGAGGGTACAAGCCTTATCCTAGTGCGAGGAAATGCAAACTAAAGACTAAATGTCATGGCAGGGCAGGCCAGGCCCTAAGCCTTGGTTGGCAACTGGTCTAGGAATGAAGCTCTGACAGGCGGACAGTTAGAGCATTGCTGTGCTGATCCGGCAGCTTCTGCAGCTTGTCTTGTTCCTGGCGTATTGGTTTACCTTTCCTCTGGAGTACACTAGACAGGCCGAGAGAGGGATCATGCTGCATGGGCAACACATGGTCTCTAAATTCAGCCCAGGCTTTGTGTTATGGAGAGGTATAACTCCAGTTTACAAACTATCGTCTGTCAAGACGGCAAGGTGCCAGTCAGTCAGTCTATTTAGCAAGTCATTGACCCCTTTTAAGGTCATGAGTCACATAGGGCATTTGGTGCTAGCTCTATATTTGTATAGGCTAATCGGCACTTGAGGGGCGATGTGGTCAATGTCACGCCAGCCATCTTTACTTCCCTCGACATTTCCTGGTACCCGTGCCATGTTGGCTTGAACTGGGAGCCGGCGTCAATGTACACACACATCTGCCTCAATGGGGAATCGAACATTGACTACCGGGCTGACAGTCAAACATGCTAGCTACTGCATACTGTATATTAGTGCTTATAACATGTCTACTTATATTAGAATACTGCATGTCATTTGTGTATTAGTGCTGATAACATTTCTACTTATGTTAGAATGTTGCATGTCCTTGTGTATTAGTGCTGATATCAATTCTACTTATGTTAGAATGTTGCATGTCCTTGTGTATTAGTGCTGGTAAAATTTCTACTTATGTTAGAGTGTTGTATGTCCTGTATGTATTAGTACTGATAGCAACTCTACTTTGGTTAGAATGTTGCATGTCCTTTGTGTATTAGTGATGGTAAAATGTCTACTTATGTTAGAGTGTTATATGTCCTGTATGTATTAGTACTGATAGCAACTCTACTTATGTTAGAATGTTGCATGTCCTTTGTGTATTAGTGCTGATAACATTTCCACTTATGTTAGAATGCTGCATGACCTTTGTGTATTAGTGCTGATAACAATACTACTTATGTTAGATTGTTGATGTCATTTGTGTATTAGTGCTTATAACAATACTACTTATGTTAGAGTGTTGCATGTCATTTGTGTATTAGTGCTGATAACAATACTACTTATGTTAGAGTGTTCCATGTCATTTGTGTATTAGTGCTGATAACAATACTACTTATGTTAGTGTGTTGCATGTCATGTGTGTATTAGTGCTTATAACAATACTACTTATGTTAGTGTTTTGCATGTCATTTGTGTATTAGTGCTGATAACAATACTACTTATGTTAGATTGTTGATGTCATTTGTGTATTAGTGCTTATAACAATACTACTTATGTTAGAGTGTTGCATGTCCTTTGTGTATTAGTACTGATAACAATACTACTTATGTTAGAGTGTTGCAAGTCATTTGTGTATTAGTGCTTATAACAATACTACTTATGTTAGTGTGTTGCATGTCATTTGTGTATTAGTGCTGATAACAATACTACTTATGTTAGAGTGTTGCATGTCATTTGTGTATTAGTGCTTATAACAATACTACTTATGTTAGAATGTTGCATGCCCTTTGTGTATTAGTGCTCATAACATTTCTACTTATTTTAGAATTTTGCATGTCATTTGTGTATTAGTGCTGATAACATTTCTACCTATGTTAGAGTGTTGCATGTCATTTGTGTATTAGTGCTTATAACAATACAACTTAAGTTAGAGTGTTGCGTGTCCTTTGTGTATTAGTGTGTTGATAACAATACTACTTATGTTAGTTAGAGTGTTGCATGTCATTTGTGTATTAGTTCTTATAACAATACTACTTATGTTAGAGTGTTGCGTGTCCTTTGTGTATTAGTGCTGATAACAATACTACTTATGTTAGAGTGTTGCATGTCCTTTGTGTATTAGTGCTGATAACAATATTACTTATGTTAGAGTGTTGCATGTCATTTGTGTGTTAGTGCTGATAACAATACTACCTACTTATGTTAGAGTGTTGTATGTCATTTGTGTATTAGTGCTGATAACAATACTACTTATGTTGGAGTGTTGCGTGTCATTTGTGTATTTGTGCTTATAACAATATTACTTATGTTGGAGTTTTGCATGTCATATGTGAATTAGTGCTTATAACAATACTACTTATGTTGGAGTGGTGCATGTCATTTGTGTATTAGTGCTGATAACAATACTACTTATGTTAGAGTGTTGCATGTCATTTGTGTATTAGTGCTGATAACAATACTACTTATGTTAGAGTGTTGCATGTCATTTATGTATTAGTGCTGATAACAATACTACTTATGTTAGAGTGTTGCATGTCATTGTGTATTAGTGCTTATAACAATACTACTTATGTTAGAATTTTGAATGTCCTTTGTGTATTAGTGCTGATAACATTTCTACTTATGTTAGAATTGTGCATGTCATTTGTGTATTAGTGCTGATAACATTTCTACCTATGTTACGGTGTTGCATGTTAATTGTGTATTAGTGCTTATAACAATACTACTTATATTAGAGTGTTGCATGTCATTTGTGTATTAGTGCTTATAACAATACTACTTATGTTAGAGTGTTGCATGTCCTTTGTGTATTAGTACTGATAACAATACTACTTATGTTAGAGTGTTGCGTGTCCTTTGTGTATTAGTGCTTATAACAATACTACTTATGTTAGAGTGTTGCATGTCCTTTGTGTATTAGTGCTGATAACATTTCTACCTATGTTACGGTGTTGCATGTCATTTGTGTATTAGTGCTTATAACAATACTACTTATGTTAGAGTGTTGCATGTCCTTTGTGTATTAGTACTGATAACAATACTACTTATGTTAGAGTGTTGCGTGTCCTTTGTGTATTAATGCTTATAACAATACTACTTATGTTAGAGTGTTGCATGTCCTTTGTGTATTAGTGCTGATAAGAATACTACTTATTTTAGAGTGTTGCGTGTTATTTGTGTATTAGTGGTTATAACAATACTACTTATGTTAGAGTGTTGCTTGTCATTTATGTATTAGTGATGATAACAATACTACTTATGTTAGAGTGTTGCATGTCATTTGTGTATTAGTGCTTATAACAATACTACTTATGTTAGAGTGTTGCATGTCCTTTGTGTGTTAGTGCTGATAACAATACTACTTATGTTAGAGTGTTGCGTGTCATTTGTGTATTAGTGATGATAACAATACTACTTATGTTAGAGTGTTGCATGTAATTTGTGTATTAGTGCTTATAACAATACTACTTATGTTAGAATATTACATGTCCTTTGTGTATTAATGCTGATAACATTTCTACTTATGTTAGAATGTTTATGACCTTTGAGTATCAGTGCTGATAATATGTATAGTTATGTTTGAATGTTGCACGTCCTTTGTGTATTTGTGCTGATAATATTTCTGCTTATGTTAAAATGTTGCATGTATTTTGTGTATTAGAGCTGATGACAGTTGTACTTATGTTAGAACTAGACGACCTGACCCGGCTTCGCCCAGGCCCTGGCGGGGAGCTTCTCACATTTCATATAAGTTGTCATTATACATTCAAATACATTTCTCTAAGCGTACAGAGTACCTGTTCGGCCCCTGCTCCCGTTCCCGTTGCTCGTCTGTTTCTGATGCTCCCGTTCCCGTTCCCGTTTCTTGTCTGTTTCTGAAGTTCGTAATGCCTTGTCTTTCTTGCTTGAGGAAAAATTGTTGATTTTAAACTAACTAACTAGTTAAGCTGGAGCCGCAGTAGTGAGAACAACATCTGCACAAAATTTCATCTCAATCGGATGGACCGTTAGGGAACGCATAAAGGACAAACAAACAAACATTCTCTTTTATATATATATATATATATATAGATGTTGCATGTCCTTTGTGTATTACTGCTGATAACAATTCTACTTGTGTTAGAATGTTGCATGTCATGTGTGTATTAGTGCTGATAACAATTCTGATTATTTTGAATAACGAAGATTGCACGATTTATTGCTTGGCATAGTTCGCTGCATCTCTTCTGTTAAATACTGCAGGAATCACACAACATAAAGTAAAATAACTAGATAAATCATTCAAGCTGAAATATACACATGTTCGCTCAGTAATTTCAATTATCTACCATGGTAATTCTAAACTGGCTATCATGCCTGTCTGTTTGCACAAAACTGGCCTATGTAGATTGATCATGATAGTTTCTGCAAACTTTAGCAAACGACTATTTTGTGTATTCAAAAACACGTGAAAGGCATTGTCTCTATCAAGCACATGACTGGTTTCCAAAACGTGCCACGCAATCTATGACGCAGGAGGTTTGTGGTGTGTCGGCCTGGCCAGGCTCCCATTACCTGTGTGTAGAAGTTTTTCCCTCCAATTGAGTATGTGTTCAACCACCCAGTTTAACGCCGTGCTTTTCTGCTGATGTAGGTAGACTGAAACCTGCATGTGAATGGTAAATGCAATTGGATGTAGTGTTACTGTTATTGCTCCAATTATGCCATGTGGTATAATATTGTTACAATATTCAACAGATTAATTGGCAAACCTAAACATACACAAAAAAGCAATACATCTGCCATATTTTATTTCCATTTGGATTCATGGGTGATGTGGTTAATGTTGTACCCACTGGCATTTTGAGAATTATGTAACTGTTTTAATCATGAAATATGGTAGTTTGTATACTCTGCTTGCCAGGTAACATTTACAGTGTCAGTGTACTTAGTTTTCAGATGGACAAAAAATAATCATGATTTGTTTTCACATGTACTTTTGCACTAACCACATTTTCGATCAAGATGGCACATGAGATTTCAGTTTTTTTAAACCATTGAATAAGATACATAATTTCATGTTTCTACCCATCCATCATGTGCCACGCCAGAAAACGTGGGCGGTCATGACTCACCATTTCACTCGATCACCAGAGTCATGGATAAGCTCAGTGTTCTTGTCTCGACCATGCCATATGGCCAAGCCATCCAGGTATTTACTTCTCAGTCTTCCCCTTGGTCTGTTCCCTGCGATCTTGCCAGCTGTCACCAAGTTCTCCAATTCATTTCTTCTCATAACATGCCCAAAGAATGTTGACTGTCTACGACTAATTTCTCTAATCAGTTTACGATCTTCATTTGTTTCTTGTAGGACTTGATCATTGGTTTTTCTGTCTGTCCATGGTATTCTTTGCATTCTCCTCAGAAACCACATTTCCACAACCATAATATGTTGTTCAGCTTGACTGCTCATTATCCAAGCTTCACGTCTGTACAAAAATACAGGCTCTGTGTAGCACCTCAACACTCTTTTTCTAGTTTCAATTGACATCTTTTATTGGTCAGTATGTTTTTCATCTTGCTAATGCTACTTTCGCCATGGCGATTCTTGTTCTAATCTCTTTAAGGCTTCTCTGATCAGATGTTGTGACTGTTCTGAATAATTGTACTAATTCACTTGTTAAAGTATATGCCCATTTAAATGTGTATTACATTGTGGTATTTTCTTCTTCCCAGTGACAACCATAATCTGTGTCTTCTTACAATTCAGTTCTACCCTAGTTGTTCACTGTGTGCAACAACCACTTCTACTAACTGTTGCAGATCCTGCTCATTGGCTGCAATCAATACTGTATCATCTGCATATCAAATGATATTGATAGATCATATCATTATATGATAGATCATACTATCCTAATTAAAAAACTAGAAACAATGAAAGTAAGCTTTAATACAGTGACATTAATAAACTCATTTTTATTAGACAGAAAACAAGAAGTATCACACAATAAATCTCTATCCCAAGCCATTACCATTAATACTGGAGTACCTCAGGGGTCTATACTTGGCCCTCTGTTATTTGCCATTTATATAAATAATCTTCCCTTATATCTGTCATCGTCCTGCGATCTATTTGCAGACGACTGCATAGTATATACAAACGCTATTGATCGTAATGTTCTAGAATTATCCTTGCAACAGGAAATAAATAGTGTAGTTAACTGGAGTCATGCAAACCGCATGCAAATTAACATTTCTAAAACAAAGTCTATGTTAATAGGAACCAGGCAAAGACTTCACACTCTAAACTCGCAGGGAACTCTTCAGCTGCACATTGGTAGCACACCTATAGAAAGTGTAACCGAGCACAAGGCACTGGGTCTTATCATAGATCAAAATCTATCCTTTAATTCCCATGTTCATGCTCTAGTTAAACAATTAGCCAAAAAAGTATACCACTTGCCAAAATTATAAACTTTCTCGACGAAAACACAAGAAAAATATTCTATACTTCCCACATACAAACACATATTGATTATTGCTCCACAATCTGGGATGGATGCTCCAAATCAATAACATAACGCCTTTATTCACTTCAGAAAAGGGCTAATCAATGGTGATAAGTTTACAGACAATTCTAACCTACACAAACGTCTTCAGTTACTGCCACTCCACAAACGCCTACTTTTTAATAAGGCTAAACTATCTCACAAAATTCTATTTCAAAATGCCACAAGCTACCTTTGGCCATTGTTTAAATATAACGCAAGACATAGCGAACGACTAAATATACTTCATGTCTCTAAACCTAGGATAGACTTATATACAAGCTTAGCATACTCTGCCACTCAGTTGTGGAATAATCTTCCACAAGAAATCAAAGACACCACCAATCATTATACATACAGTCGCAACCTGTTTGAACATTACCTCAGAACAGACTACATGCTCCCTAAAAAAAAAAAAACAGCAACAAAGACAATAATAATGGTAAATTATCTCGAACGACAACTAGCCAGGGAAAAAAAAAACACATTCCCATATGTGTGGCACGTTACACCCGCCTTGGGTATTTATGATGCCTATGTTAAACATTGCCTCAACGAGTCATGTATTATTGATTATTTTTCATGCGTTTTAATGCTTATTGTTCTTTTGTTGTCAAAGAATTGCTTCATAAGAGATGTTGAATGAAAGAATGCATGAGAGGAAATAGAGAAGAAGGGCAGAATGTCAGACGGGCCTGCGTACCCAATACTTAACCCTTTGAAAATACAGATTTTCATTTGTTCGTTCGTTCGCTCGTTCGTTCGTTCGTTCGATGTTTCGTCCTCCTATGATGATTCCATTTATATCTTCTACATTTCTGAAAATATTTTCACTGTATATGGAAAACAGATCTGGAGACATTATACATCCCTGTCTCACACCTCTCTTAATTGGCTGATATTGTCCCACTTCATTATCAATCCTTATGGCAGCTTGTTGTTTCCTGTATATGTTTGTTTATAAGGCTAATGTCTTTCCAATCAATTTGTAGATCTGCAAGCATATCTACCATGTCGACATGTCTTACTCAATCGAAAGCCTCTGTGTAGTCAATAAAGCAAAGATGAATATCTTTGTTTACTTCTATAGAACGCTCAATAAATGATCGCAGCATATATACAGCATTTACTGCACCCTTTCCTTCTACAAACCCAAATTGTTCTTCTCTTTTTTTTTTCAGGTTGTATTTTCTTCCTCACTCTTTGCATGATAATTCGTAGCAAAATCTTCGTGATGTGATTCATTATACTAATTGTTCAATGTTGATCACATTCCAATCCATCCATCCATCATGTGCCATGCCGGTAAGCGTGGGCGGTCATGTTCTGCCATCTCACTCGATCACCAGAGTCGTGGATCAGCTCAGTGTTTCTGTCTCGACCATGCCACAAGGCCAAGCCATCCAGGTACTTGCCTCTAGGTCTTCCCCTTGGTCTGTTCCCCTCGATCTTACCAGTTGTCACCAAGTTCTTCAAATCATTTCTTCTCATAACATGCCCACAAAATTATTGTGACTGTCTACGTCTAATTTCTCTAATCAGTTTACGATCTTCATTTGTTTCTTGAAGGACTTGTTCATTGGTCTTTCTGGCTGTCCATGGTATTCTTTGCATTATCCTCAGAAACCACATCTCTACAGCCATCAGATGTTTTTCAGCCTGCCTGCTCATTGTCCAAGCTTCACATCCATATAAAAGTACAGGTTCTATGTAGCATCTCAACACTCTTTTTCTCGTTTCAATTGACATCTTTTTATTTGTCAGTATGTTTTTCATCTTGCTAAAGGCTACTTTTGCCATGACGATTCTTGTTCTATTCGCTTCAAGCATCTTCCATCAGATGTTATTACTGTTCCGAGATAATTGTACCTATTCACTTGTTGAAGAATATTCCCATTTACTTGTATATTACATTGTGGTATTTCGTTCTTCCTATTGACGACCATAATCTGTGTCTTTTTACAGTTTAATTCTAACGCTAGTTGTTCACTGTGTGTAACAACCGCATCTACTAAATTTTGCAGGTCCTGTTCATTGTCTGCAATCAAGACTGTATCATCTGCATATCTAATGTTATTGATGCATTGTCCCCCATTGTTGATTCCCTCCATATCCTCAATATTTCTGAAAATACTTTCACTGTACAGGGAAAACAGATCTGGAGACATTACACATCCCTGTCTCACACCTCTCTTAATAGGCTGATATTGGCTTACTTCATTATCAACTCTTATGGCAGCTTGTTGTTTCCAATATATGTTTTTTACAAGTCTAAGATCTTTTCCATCAATTTGTAGATCTTCAAGCATCCTTATCATGTTGACATGTCTCACCTTATCGAAAGCTTTCCACACAACATGATTTTCTTGGCATCTGTAAAGAAGGTGGTTTGCCATTGCTTTCCTTCCTAGCAGTGACCATACTGGTCAGTGACAGTAGCCATTGTCTCCTAAAAAAAGAGATCCTCTGCCTACCGTCGTGAAGGTGGAGACCATAACCTACAACTATCTGTCGGCTGCTACCCATCTTCATCCACCACCTGCACCCATGGCTTCACGTAACCCTGATCGGGGGGCTAAACGGGTACTCCACCTTGCCCAAGGGTGTCCCGTAGGCTAGCGGAGGGAAAGAGGCGCCTTACTTCTCCTTTGATAGGGGATACCCCTACCCCGCTAACCACATTCCAATGCTCCTGATTTATTTGGGATTGCAACAAATACAAAATTACATAATTCAGAAGGTATATCTCAGGTGTCATATATTGTGTTCAGCAGTCTGATGACTTGATCTATTTCGTATTCTTCTAAATCATTAATCATTCCTATTGTTATGTTATCTGAACCGGGGGTCTTACCAGTTTTCACATGTTTAAGAACATTCCGAACTTCCATCTTCAAAATTGGCGGTCCTTCATTATTAATTCGAATATCATACTGTTCATCTCTGTTTTCATCATAAAGGTTTTTCACATAATCTGACCATACATGTAGAATCTGATCTTTTTCTATTATGATATTGCCGTTGTTTGGTTTTAGAGAGCCTGCTGATGTACTTGTTCTTTTATTAGTAAGTTTCTGGATTCTATTGTGCACTGATTTGGTATTTCGACGTTTGTGTTATTTTTCAATTTCTGTACAATTTTTCTCAAGCCATGCTCCTTTTTCCTCCTTACATAATATTCGGACTTGTCTGTGAATTTCTTCATATTTGGCAGGATTATTTTTGTTGAATCTTCTTGTTTCCATTAGTTGTAAAATGTCTTCAGTCATTCATTTTTTTTACGAGCCACCTTCTCGAATTTTGGAATCGTTGTTTCTGCACCCAAACTGATTGAATTCTTCAATATTTCCCATTGATCATATACATCTTGAAATAGGATCAAAAATATTATCACCACAAAGTACTATAGGCAGTGACAGTTGACTGAATCATAAAAAAGGCACTCTTTTCCTCATTCTGCTTATAGGTTGTCTTCTGCATCTAATTTTTGTCTAGGGTCTCAGTTGTTTGTAACTGTCCTAATCTTTAACAAAGTTTGATATAACAAATTGTCTGAGATATGGTAAATTGTAGTTCTTAGTGGTAGCCGGTCTTGCCTAGTGTGGTTGGGTTACCTGCAGTTCTGTGAGATATTAGCCTTAGCACATACTAGTTTATGTCATGCGGTAGGGTGGCCTTTTTGCCTTACCTTCTGAGAAAATTATTTGATCCCCATTATACTGGATTTGAATACCGATTCTACAACCATTGAGGGTGGAACCCAGGACCACTGTGTTGGTATGTCAACTAACCTTCAGTGTAGCCACGGTTACTTATTCATTATATAATGTGCCCTTCCAGATGGCATAGCGCTGATGATATTCTTTCATGCGACTGTATTAGGCTATGCAGCATAGTTCCTTACCACAGCTCATTAATGAAGGTAATAATAGTCACGCGGTTTGCAACAGGCTCAGACATGTCAGTGTTTGCTGTCCCAGTTGTTGTCATGAAATGAGGATGTGAAGGATGGCTAAGTTTCTTGAAGGATTTACTTTATGCAGATATAATGCACTGCTCACCCATCATCGTTCACCATATGTCTCTCTTGTGTTCACCATAGTCTTATGTGCAGTTTTGTGTTGAACATGTTTTGTTGATTACATTGCACAGCAAAAGACAAATAATGGGACGCAAGATCAGAGTTAACATTTGTAGAATACACAGTTTTTTGAGATTGAATTCCAAGATGGTGATGAGTGCATTAAAAACATGAGACAAAGAGCATTTAGAGCAAACAGTATATATCAAGCAGAATAGGAGACTCTAAGACGTGAAGTCTCTAGTCTATTGAAAGCTTAGTAGGGGACAGTATTTTACCAGTGAGAGGTAATAATTCAATTACTACCAATTCTCATTAACCGCTCGCGTTTGCTTGCGGTTAAGAATCACTGTCATTGCACCCACATATCTTCATACATACTCCAGTCTTCCCCCATAGATGACACAAGGAGAATCTCAGCACAGTGCACAAATTCTGTAGCACTGACATTGATCAGAATATGTGTATGAGCATCACACATTCCAACAATAGTCCTGTTGTGGGTAGGCTTTCTAAATTTGAGCTGTAGCCGGGGCAGCAACATATTCGGCCAGCTCTTTTATATTTCCAGCTGCCAAGGGATTTGTAACATACACAGGGTCCTCAAAATGTTCACCCTTATCCTGGAATTCTACAAGTTTGATGCACTGCCCCAAGATTAGGGGCAAGTATATATTCCTTTTCTGATATTTTTTTTTTTTAAATTGCACAAATTTCAGACGCTGAAATGAACCAAGTCTGCATGAGCTAGAGATGGATGTTATCTCCTATGAGCCAATTTTTTTTTTTGTGGGTGGGGGGGGGGGAGGGGGGGGGGTGTTGAACTGTTCCCAAAATAACCTGCAGATATGGAAACCACAGAAACATTCTCGTATAAGGGAAATCGGCGTATATTCATGGGGACTTTTGTATCTATACACAGCCACTACCTGCTGCCATAAACACATCATTTCTTATACTGTACTTGTACGGAATACTTCCCATGCTACAGTGTATTTACTATAAAGGTATTTTAGGCTTTAGCTTAACAAACAATTTGTGTATTTAAAACAAGTTTTAGCATAAATATGTGAATTTACATTTTAACATCAAAATGTAATAAAGTAATAAAGTAAATACAGCAGTTTAACAAAAGCTCATGAATAAAGGAAGTCTAACAAAACGTGTTGTTTGTTCTTCATTGAAAGAGAGAGGACAAACTCATCTTTTAGTCCTTGAATGAGTTCGGAGATGGTTGGTTAGATGTTTCCAAGCTCAGATATATCTGTTTAAATGAGTTCGGAGATGGTTGGTTAGATGTTTCCAAGCTCAAATATATCTGTTTAAATGAGTTCGGAGATGGTTGGTTAGATGTTTCCAAGCTCAAATATATCTGTTTAAATGAGTTCAGAGATAGTTGGTTAGATGTTTCCAAGCTCAAATATATCTGTTTAAATGACTTCAGAGATGGTTGGTTAGATGTTTCCAAGCTCAAATATATCTGTTTAAATGACTTCAGAGATGGTTGGTTAGATGTTTCCAAGCTCAAATATATCTGTTTAAATGAGTTCAGAGATGATTGGTTAGATGTTTCCAAGATCAAATATATCTGTTTAAATGACTTCAGAGATGGTTGGTTAGATGTTTCCAAGCTCAAATATATCTGTTTAAATGACTTCAGAGATGGTTGGTTAGATGTTTCCAAGCTCAAATATATCTGTTTAAATGAGTTCAGAGATGGTTGGTTAGATGTTTCCAAGCTCAAATATATCTGTTTAAATGAGTTCAGAGATGGTTGGTTAGATGTTTCCAAGCTCAAATATATCTGTTTAAATGACTTCAGAGATGGTTGGTTAGATGTTTCCAAGCTCAAATATATCTGTTTAAATGACTTCAGAGATGGTTGGTTAGATGTTTCCAAGCTCAAATATATCTGTTTAAATGAGTTCAGAGATGATTGGTTAGATGTTTCCAAGATCAAATATATCTGTTTAAATGACTTCAGAGATGGTTGGTTAGATGTTTCCAAGCTCAAATATATCTGTTTAAATGACTTCAGAGATGGTTGGTTAGATGTTTCCAAGCTCAAATATATCTGTTTAAATGAGTTCAGAGATGGTTGGTTAGATGTTTCCAAGCTCAAATATATCTGTTTAAATGAGTTCAGAGATGGTTGGTTAGATGTTTCCAAGCTCAAATATATCTGTTTAAATGAGTTCAGAGATGGTTGGTTAGATGTTTCCAAGCTCAAATATATCTGTTTAAATGACTTCAGAGATGGTTGGTTAGATGTTTCCAAGCTCAAATATATCTGTTTAAATGACTTCAGAGATGGTTGGTTAGATGTTTCCAAGCTCAAATATATCTGTTTAAATGAGTTCAGAGATGGTTGGTTAGATGTTTCCAAGCTCAAATATATCTGTTTAAATGACTTCAGAGATGGTTGGTTAGAATGTTTTTAAGCTTAGACTGTCTGTCATTTACTGCCAATATAGTACCTTGCGGTGTAGGGCAGGGGGGTCTTGAGCCTGAGGAATTAAGACCGCTTGGCTGTGTAGTCGCCATGAACTGTGCAGATTAGAGTTTTCTTTTTGCCCCCGACAGAAACAAATTCCACACCTTACCGAGGATATTATCTTCCATTCAGTTTTAATATTAAAATTGTGCACAGAAAAATGGTTCATGTGTTACAAAAAATAAATAGTAGTGCACATTTTAATTAGCTTTGTGGCTTAATGACTATGATGTTGATAGACATTTTTTTCATGCCCGCCTTCCCTAGAATTTGACTGTCCTGGGTCTGATCCCAACTCTCCTACTTGGTAGATGATGCTGTTTGAAGCTAGACTTCTGCCTGACCCACATCGGGGCACACAAATTACTATATACAGCAGCGACATGTAAGAGGAGAGTTATTACTATAACTGAAAGGTGTATAAAATTCTATACTCATGACTAATATTTCTCATGCATCTTGAAATGATCTGATATCTCACCTAGATTGATTGTGGCTGAGAGATTGTGGTGTCCACCTCATACATAGAAGGTACAAGGTTTGATCTTGGCATAGGAAAGGACTGGAAATTTGTTCCATGAACCAGAGGTACCTTATATCACACATCTGCCTCATCTCTTGAAGAAGGAGAGCCTGTTCAGATGAAGGGGAAAACAGGAGGTCTAATACAAATTGTGCATGTTAAAAATCCCATGGCAGTTGGACATGGTAAATAGTAGGCTGTAAGGTCACTGCCCTAGCAACATTGTTAGGAAAGAAAACTGGGTAGATAAAGTCTGTTATCTTGGAGGGAAACTATCTCGAGAAGTAAACCTGACACAAATGTGGGCCAAAGTCGGACACACCCCTTGAGGTGCATGACTAGGAGTGATGCCCTTCCCTTGAAAGAGGAATGAAGAAGATTTCTTTCACACCCTTGTAGACTTATACAGTTTTAGAGGCCAGCAAGAATAGCCACCGCCCATGAGTTAATGGCACTATGCGGGAAGCATAGAACTGTTACCTACCATGCATGCCATAAGAGGCAACTAAGGACGGTTGGCAAGAGACAGGCAACATAATATAGAAAACTTTAACTTCAAAATCCAGCCAATCATTAACAAGCCTATGAATAGCTTGGTGTGAGTCGGTTCACGTCCTATGCTCCATTGGGATCTGAGAGGCAGAAGGAAGAGAGGAATGGTTGTATGTCACTTGTCTGTGATGTACATTTTTGTATGTGATTGGTACTGGGTAGTTCTGTGGAAAGAGGGGAATAGCTGTATGTCTCTTGTCTGTGATGTACATTTCTATATGTGATTGTTACTGGGTAGTTCTGCGGATATTCAATGCACCATTTCCTTACTATTGTTTCTTTCCCTTATGAATTCTGGACATCATGGGTAAGTTTACTTGTTTCAATTCTTTAGTGATAATTATACTCATATTTCTTCCCATTTTCCATTACATTTAATCTTTGTCATCATGTATATCTTTTTTCAGTCTTGTAGATTATGCATGGGCTATTATTTTATATTAAAATGTTCTAGGTATCCTGTGTTTATGTAACATTGGCATTCTTGTGTTATTTATGTTGACATCATTTATATTTTTTAATTGCGATACATTGTTGAATGTGTAAAGTTCTGGGTCAAGTAAATTGTTTCTTCCAATGATCTATCTGCTTGACATTTTATGCAAATTGGTAAAGGACAGGAGTTGACTGGTTGTTGAGTTTGTTTTTGTTTTTTATTTTGGTTTGCAGATCCATTGTACCTTCATTACTTGATGTAAAGAGAATTTGGAAATTAGGTGAGATTTCAGATCCATGTGATCTGACTAACTCGAGGCTGTGTGTTGTATGTGTTTTAGGAAATAAATCATTTTAAAACAAGGGGATGATTGTGCACCATTTAAATGTTGAATTTGCAACTATTCGTGTGAATTGTATCTAACCAAAAAAAAAAGTCGCTTAAAGGTCGACAGGGTTGACTTCATTGCACCGGGTTCTATCCAATATGGCTCGGTCTCTGTCCGCAGCGTGGAAAGCGTCGCACAAAGTACTAACTCCATAGCTCTAGCGACGACCCACAGGAGTCTCCGAAAAATTTCCCTCATGAACCAAAGGACGCGGCCTGGAATTGAACCCACAACCTTCAGAGCCTGAGTCAAACGGCTTGACCACTTCGCCACAGAGACTCTAAGATTCAGAGGTTCATGTGAATTGTATCTGCAACTATTCATGTGAATTTTATCTGAAATATTCATGTGAATTGTATCTGCAACTATTTATGTGAATTGTATCTACAACTACTCATGTTGAAATTGTATCTACAACTACTCACGTTGAAATTGTAACTGCAACTACTCACATGAACTGTATCAGCAACTGCTCACATGAACATATCTCACATTGTCAGAAGATAAGTAATAATTCATTAAAAGCTGGCTGAAGAATTGAACATGTCTACAATTGTTGTGTAAGTACAGTACGGTAATGTAAAGTACAGTACAATAAGGTAAAGTAAAGTAAAGAGGTCAGCATGGCCGAATAGATAAGAACACATGTTCTTAAACATCTGATGAGTTGATGCTGAGATGCTGAGTTGATGCTGACCCTTACATCGGACAGTTGGACTAAATCTTTCGGAGACTCCTGTGGGTCGTCACTAGAGCTACGGAGTTCGTGCTTTATGCGACTCTTTCCGCGCTGCAGAAAGAGACCGAGCCATATGGGATAAAATCCGGTGCAATGAAGTCGACCCTGTTGACTTTTAAGCTACTTTTTTCTTTAAGTTGGACTAAACTTTTGACCTATCGTCCTTGACTTGGAGACGTCTATTACAAGTACCTCTAAAGTCAAAGTGGGTTCACCTGATGGTGAGGGACACTGGTAATAGGGACAGCTAATCCACACACACAATTCAGTCCATCAGTACTAGAAGCAGTGTGTATGAACTACGCTTGAGTTCAAAGCGAGCGAGCGCAAACAAATAAAGTAAAGTATGGTATAGTAAAGTATGGTACAGTAAAGGTCCTGCTTAGATGTCTTAAAGTGTGTTGGTCATGTGGTGCCAGACCCATATTTCCATACACCAGTCTGCACGCCACACGTGATGTCATCGGGGTCACACCGACCGCCTTCTCTTCCCCGGGCATGTCCTGGTACTCATGTTTGGCTGGGTCGACCTGGAAACTCAGGTTAATGTAGGTTCGAGCCCATGGCCATCAGGCTGGCAGGCAATCATCCAGAGACTACACTACCGCCGCTACCACTGTTAGTCAGTCAGTCAGTTAGTTAGTCGAGGTTCCAACTTCACGGCAACAGATCGTCCCCATTATGCTTCATTCCTGTGCCAGTGAATATCACACAAAATGCTCCTCACTGCCCAATGTGAACAGTGGAATAGACAGGAGTCTCGGCAATCCAACAGCCCGCACAGGTACACTGTGCATAATGTCGCCGCCAGAATTTTTTTTTATAAATTCGCATATCCTTTACAGGACATCGTTGTCAACAGCAGCATCTTTCAGCTGTCTGTTGATTTCTTGGCAAGATTACGCTCAGTAGTTTGCCATTGCTTTCTGAGCGGCCGGCTCAGTATCCCGCAAGTCACCAGCGGGGGTCGAACCGCTCCAATTCTCTCCCTCTACGAGACTCTGCGTGATAAACGGGATTACGGAGAAAGTATTGTAACTCCTCGGCCAGAGAGACCGGCGCCGCCAGAATGCCAACACAAATGTCTTCCACGAAAACCACAGTGCATCGTCGATGGACTCGGCAGTCACCAGAAAGACCTCATTGACCCGGGTTTTCTCACATGGCTCGGTCTTTTATCGCAGGGCGACCCGCTGAAAGTGTCCCATAAAGCGTGAACTCCGTAGCTTCAGCGCCGACTCCCTGTGTAATAGTGAACAGTATTTACAAAGTAAGCAAACCGAATGTTATACTCCCCTTGTTCCTGCGATTGTGTGCAAAGTAAAGAACTGGGATGTTATAGTCTCCTTGATCCTACATAAATATCAACTGGGGAACCCTTTGAGGCCATCAAGAGAATTAATAAACAAATACGCACGTATTGTTTGGTACTTATAGGAATAAGGGTATTAATTAGAGACTAGATCCTACAGGTGTGTACAAAGTAAGGAACTCAGATGTTATACTCCCTTTGATCCTACAGTTGTGTACAAAGTAAGGAACTGCTGTGTTATGATCATTCATCCTACAGTTGTGTACAAAGTAAGGAACTGCTGTGTTATGATCATTCATCCTACAGTTGTGTACAAAGTAAGGAACTGCTGTGTTATGCTCATTCATCCTACAGTTGTGTACAAAGTAAGGAACTCGGTTGTTTAACTTCCGTTGATGCTACAGTTGTGATAATATGTTATTATACGCAAACAATGTGACATGAAGTATATTGGTAGACGCCTAGCCCACCGCTTTAGGGAATACCTGACAGATATAATTCAAAACTCTGACAAACTCTTTTCGTAAGATGAGACATACTAAACACGGACACCGTGTACATATGTAGCATACCTTACATACAACGGACTCCATAAACGTGAACATAAATCACAGAGTGAAAATCCGCCGAAACAAGAGACAATCAAATAATATATATTGTATAATAATGAAATAAAAATACACATATCCCCCCCCCCTTTTTTTTTTTGGTGTGCATATCCTATTTACAGAGCATCGCTGTCAACACCAACATTTAAAATTTTTTACTGCTGTTGTTGATGTCTTGGCAAGTTTCACGTTCAGTAAGTAGTTTGCCATTGCTTTCTGAACGACCGGCTCCCATACCAACATGTTAAAACCCCAGCGCGACACGGTCTGCTGCCAAATCGGTCGCCACTGTTTCGAAAGCGTGGTAAGCGGCTTACGAATCGCGTTCGCAAGCATTTAGGCCACGGAGACTACACATACTTAACTGTTTGTATTTCCTACAAATCCAATTTACAGTTTAGTTAAATTCTACAAATGACGCATTACGCAGATGGGAAATTCCCGAATTGTTGTGTAATGGGAGGAAACAATCTACAGTCTTAACAGAGGACGGCTCTCAACCTCAACAACAGCTTTGTTGGATTCTGTCAAACTATCGCCAGCATCAAACTTGTAAGTATTTTATTATTGCTTCAAATGCTTCCATTCACGGGTTTATACATATATATTCTTCTTCTTTCACATTTTATCCCCCAGTGGGTCATATATAGGGTTGCTAGACCGTAGACGTCCGGCAAAAAGAAGAGGTCATGTCTAATAATAGTCACGCCCTGCAGGCAAAGCTAAAAACCTTTAAAATGTCCGGCTTTTCTTATATTTTATGTTATAATTTTGTATGTATTGTTGTTACAACTTACAATGTATCTACACTCTACCGCATGTTTGCACTGTTAAAATGTACAAAGTCTATGCATTTCTGCGAACTAGTCGATTATAGTAAATTTGTGAAGTATTCTTCTGTATCCCTGGACACAATGGCAATGTGGAAAGAGTGTTCTTGATTAATGCTCAATGGACAAAGGAAAGGAACAGACTCTTACTCAACTCTGTAAAGGGCATCATTCTCACAAAGTACAATTTGAAGAATTTTACCCGTGAACAGTTTTATGCATTTTTGATTGCTAACGAGGATCTTCAACGAAAAGTTGGCTCCTCCAAGAAATATGTTGTGTAATTAATAAAGATTATACGGTAATAATTGTACAATCGGCTGTTTAAATAATGATTTTAGCACTTTGAAAAGGCCTCCATTGAATTTATATATATATTCTTTTTTTTTAACATGATTGTTTCTTGGTACTAAGAGTAAGAAACACTTATTGGCAGCTATTTTATCTCCTCGACTAACTGGAACGATTCAAATAAAACACTCAATATGTCCTCCTTTGTCCTGTTTTTTGTCTTATTACATCATCCTTTTGGATCCCAAGTATCTGGCAACCCTAGTCATACACCCTCAAACCAACTGACTCCAAGTCCTCTAATCCTTAGCTATCTCATGCAACTCCGTCCATGTATCTTCTCCATATTTATTTCTGTTTCTTCTCTTTTTCGTGACTTGTTTAGGTCTTCCTCTATTTCTTATGCTCCGTGGATTCCAGACAAAGACCTTTCTAGTTAGACTATTTTCAGATTTTCACAATGTATGATATATCCAGTGCCAGCTGTATTGTGGCTGAGATTTTCTCAGGAATATTGACTCAGTAAGTTTTCCATTGGTGGCGGCGCTGTAGTTTTAGAGTCAATAATGGCCGAAATATTAAGTGCACTTACGCTTAAAATTCCTTTGCGCTGATGGCGGGGTAGTAGATGAATTCCTCACACCGAGCAGGTGGACTTGAACGTTGACTTCTCTTCTCATTTAGAAAGCAATGGCAAACTCAAGCATGAAACTGCCTAGAAAATGAACCCGGAGTTGATGGAAAGGTCTTTAAGGATTTAATTGACAATTGCGAAATCCTTCAGTCACGGTTTACTTATTGCCTCTACAATCAACATCGTGAAAGTTCGCTTCAGACAGACACCGTCACACGGTTGCGAAGTGTTAATTCTTCACCTATCCTAGGTCACGACATGCGGGTTGAGATTACCAGTTCTCTTCCTCGCTGCCTTTCATTACAAGACGGTTTCCTGAACATTCTGCAAATATGCATGTCCCCATTAATATAAACTGTATGGACCACTGAATGAACTAACAAAGAACTAACAGTGAAGTTTATATAAGAGACAACATTGCCACTAGAGACAGTGCATTTCAAACGGACAAAGAAGAAATAAAAGAGTGACCATATGCAAACTAACTGTTAAGTCTATTATTATTATTATTATTATTATTATTTTATAATGAATGAATCACAAAATAACAGAAGTAGACGGCAAGCTTTAATAGAACATCACAAGTAACAAAATGTGCTTTACGGTCAAAGCCTTCGTCAACCCACAGACAATAAACACACACCGACACAACTACATGAAAAAAAAAACATTACATGAAAAAACATTGCATGAAAATATTTCTTTTCTTTTCCTTAGCTCGCTTTGAACTCAATCGTAGTCCATACAATTGCTACTACTTCTAGTGCACTGGACTGATTTTTGCGCGATTAACTTTCCCTATTACCAGTTTTCTTTTTTTTTTTCGGCGTTTCCATTCTGTTTTAGGATATTGCTGTCAACACCAGCATCTTTCAGCTGTATGTTGATTCCTAGGCTAGATTACTCTCATAAGCACGCCACGACTTTCTGAGCGACCGGCTCCATACTCTCATAAGTCGCTGTCGCGACTCGAACCGCTTCTAATTCTCGTGCGCTCACGTCAACCACGAGAGTATTCGGGTTACGGAGAAAGCTGCTAACGCCTCGACCAGGTAGACCGGCCCTATTACCAGTGTCATGTGATTTTATATGTAATTCTAACTCATACTTTTGATGTTTCGTTTTGTGTAAATTATATAATCATGTCTTTCAGACAAGTGTGATATTAATGTCGTGTTATATATCTTCGCCGACTCCGTGGCGAAGGCGTTAAGGACGGAGTTCGTAATCCCACATAGGCGTTCGAAACACAGATGTGGGCGATTTGGCAGCAGAAGTTGGTTTTTATTTTATGAAATGGTATGAATGCCAGTCGCTCAGAAAGCAATGGCAAACTATTGAACGTAAACTTTCCCAGGAATCACGATTAGCAAAGAAATGTTGGGGTTGATTGCTACGTCTTGTAAAGAATATGCAACTAACCATCCTTATTCACCCCCGTCAGTATAAGTTCAGCTTTTTAATCAATCAATCAATTAGGTGCCATCTCCACAATGAATGTTGGCTGCAAAGTATTTTCAACACACGTTGTCTCTCACGGAATGATTATAATATATGGAGGAAACACCCAAAATAAACATGAATTTGGAACAGGATTTGTCATTAAAAAAAAAGTTATGGGGGAACGTTTTAAACTTTAAAGCTGTTAATGACAGGATTAGTAAATTACAAATAAAAGGTAAATGGAAAAATATAATGATGATTAATGTACATGCACCTACTGAAGGGAAAGAAGATGATATTAAAGAAGACTTTTATAATGATCTGGAAGATGTCATAGAAGAAACCCCCAAACAGGACATCCTGATTGTGCTGGGAGACTTCAATGCAAAAATAGGTAGAGAGCAAACTAATAAAAAAGTGGCCGGTATGGAAAGCTTACATACAACTTCAAATGATAATGGATGGAGAGTCATCAACCTGGCAGAAGCCAAAGGACTGCAGATTAGCAGTACCAGACTACAAAGAAAGGATATACACAAACAAACTTGGAAATCATATGACAAGAGAACCTATAATCAAATAGATCACATTTTAATTAACAATAGAAATGCATCAAACATACAGCAAGTTAGAAGTTATAGAGGAGCTGAGTGCCACAGTGACCACTTCCTCGTTGGAGCAAAATTTAAAATAAAACTTAAGAGAGCTTTCTATACTAAATTACAAAGATTACACCCAACATATAACAGAGAAAAACTACAAGAAATTACAGTCAAAGAGAAATTTACAGATGAAATAAAATGTAAACTTGAAACTCTGCAAAACCCTTTGGAGGAAAGCGTTGACCAAACTTGGTTGAACATCAAGAATACAATTCAATCTACCACAGAAGAATGTCTCGGTGTGTTAACCACGCATAGAAAGAACAGATGGTTCAATCAAAAATGTGAAGAAGCAGTCATTAGGAAGAAGAATGCTAGACATTTATGGTTAAATGACATAAACAACATCCAAAAGGAAGAGCATTATAGAAATGAATGTAAAGATGCTACAAAAATAGTTCGACAGCAGAAGCGAGAATATATGAGTAATATAATCAAAGATATGGAAACTAATCACCAGAAAAATGAATCCAGAAAATTTTTTAAAGAACTGAAGTCAATGAAACGAGGTCACCAACAAAACACATATGGTTTAAAAGACAAAAATGGGAATATGATAAATACCAATGAGGAAATGTGCAACACATGGAAAGAATATTTTGTTGAATTACTAAATTGTGAAGCTCCAAGTAACATTTTCCCACAGGAAGAGGTTCTAACATGCGAACCACAAATTGAAGAACCTACATTTGAAGAAATCCTATATGTAATCACACGACTTAAAAACAATAAGGCAACTGGGGCTGATGGAATTGCTGCTGAATTTATAAAGGCAGGCGGCCACGCATTACATCGAAAGCTATACGAACTAATATTAAAAATCTGGAGGACAGAAGAATTACCCCATGACTGGAAAGAGTCATTATTGATACCTATCTTTTAAGAAAGGAGACAAGTTCCAATGTGGAAATTATAGAGGAATATCACTACTGTCCACAAGCTATAAGATACTATCCGCAGTATTACTATATAGACTAAAACCATATTCAGAAGACATATTAGGTGACTACCAGGCGGGTTTTAGACAAAACAGATCAACAATAGATCAGATATTTATCTTACGACAAATAGCCGAGAAACATTGGGAATATAAAAGAGATCTCCATAACATTTTTGTGGATTTTAAAAAGGCTTATGATAGTGTCCATAATAATAGTCTATGGAATGCTATGCAGGAATTTGGAATACCAAGGAAGTTAATCAACATGACCAGACTATGCATGGAAGATACTTATAATATAGTAACATATAAAGGCAGGAAATCAGACCCTTTCCAAATAACATCTGGCTTGAAACAGGGTGATTCACTATCGCCGCTCCTTTTCAATCTGGCTCTAGAGAAAGTTGTAAGGAAGGTTAAGGAGGAATGTGATATTGGAGGAACATCCAGACTGCTTGGTTACGTTGATGATATAGATATTATAGGGGAAAATGAACAAAAGACATTGGAAATATTGACTCACTTAAAGGAAAAAGCTCAACAAATGGGGCTGGTTATCAACCAAGATGAAACAGAATATATGGTAATTTCAAGAGAAGGAACGGCTAAAAACTCTGGCCACATACAAATAGATAATATGACCATTAAAAGAACGGAAACATACAAATACCTGGGTACAATCTTCAACTGCTCCAACATATTAAGGGAAGAAATACAAGCTAGAATCAACTCTAGAAATAATATATACTATGCACTACAATACCTGCTAAAATCAAATGTGCTATCTCGTAACACCAAGATCACAATTTACAAAACACTGATCAGACCAGTTGTGATGTATGGCTCTGAAACCTGGAGTACAACTAAAGGAGATGAAGCCTTGTTACAAACCTTTGAGAACAAAGTCTTAAGACGCATCTTTGGACCCATTAGGGATACACAATGTGGAGAGTAGAAAAGAATAAGTAACAAAGACATTTATGATCTGTTTAAGTCCCAGCTAATCACTGGTGCCATGAAGACTAATAGGCTGCAATGGCTGGGGCATTTAGAAAGAATGGAAGATAATAGGGAAACAAAACTCGCTTACACTCAAGAAATAAATAACCGCAGACCCCGAGGTAGACCAAGAAGACAGTGGAGAGATAATATACATACAGATCTACAAGCACTTGGAATCAAAGACTGGCAAGAGAAGGTCCACCAGAGAGACGAATGCAGACGGCTTGTATCTGCAGCAAAGAACCTCAATGGCTCGGAATGCTGAAGAAGAAGAATGTCAGAGTGTTGACGGGGTGAATAGAGGACATAGAGAGGACAAGGGACAGTGTAGAGTTAAGACAACGGAGATAACGACATATAAGAGATAGATAGGACATCTACAGTATAGCGATAGGCTAGAGACAGGACCGAAGTCAGGACATAGAATAGTCATAAGACAGGACATCTACAAGACAGGAGATGAAGTGGAAACAGGACTTAGGAAGGGACACTATCGTGTCGTAGACAGGGTAACGGTAGAACCAGACCGAGTGATAGAAGGGAACGACAGTTCACGGGACACTGCCCTGAACAGACTAGAGGTAAGTACACCGTCTGACCTCTTCTAGCACGGACAGACTGCCGTACAACGAGACTGTTGAGATAGCACGGGGTTCACACAACGGGACGGGGTCCGAGAAGACAAGCCCAGCCGATGAGCCTGAAATCGTCAGACGGGACGCAAGACGGTTTCAGAGGAGGACATTTGTGATTCCTGAGAGCAAATGCATAGTGTTGCGAGAATGCTAGTTTGAGAATAGCGAGTATAGGATTGTGAGATTGATTGTATGCTATCAAAGTATGAAGGACGGCTTTTGTGTATTTATATGTATATATCTTGTGATTATCTCGGTTCGCCTGAAATAAATAATGTACATGCCATACGCGCATTGATGTTTCTTGAGTGCGTGTGAAGGAGCAGAGTGCCTGTGTGAGAAGCAAGACGTTGACAAAGAAGAAAAAGAATATATATATATATATATATATATATATATATATATATATATATATATATATATATATATATATATATATCAATCAGGTGCCGTCTCCACAATGCAGGTTGGCTGCAATGGATCTCCAACACTGTCTGTCTCTCGCCCTGACATTCTGTCAGATTGATGTTCGCACCATCTCTTGATGTTATCTTGATGTTATTAGTCGTTCATGTTGTACTCTTTATAAAGCTTTCTTGTAGTCTATAAAACAAACAAATACTGTATATTTGTCTGATCTTCTATATATTTTTCAAGTAACATCTTCAAACAGACCTGCAGCCTTTCCTTCTTTCATCTTTTTAATAGCATCTTTACTTCAGCCTTTAATATGTTTGGTCCATCTTGAGTATTATACAATGTTGGTTTATTGTCCCTCTATTAATGCTCGATCGTCTGCAGAGTTTTTTACTGGGTTGATTCACCGCTGGTTCTTCTTCTGTGTTCTGTTCTTCATTTGGTGTTGTTACGGTCTCTCTTTAAATGCTTTCTTTACACATGCTGTCTATATAGGTTATGAAAAAGAGGGGAGGCAGGACACAACCTTGGCTTACTCCGGATCTTATGGTGAAGGGTTCTGAGTATCCTCCATTTGTTCTTAACTTCTTACTATGCATTCACCGTTGGTGTATAAGCTTCTACATAAATATATTATATGTGTACTCATTCCATCTCTTGTAAGGATTTCCCATAGCTTGTTTCTATCTACTCTATCAATGCCTTTTCTTGGACGACAAAGGCTAAGTAGAGTATCTCATTAAATTAGATTAATTTTTTTTTAATTAGTTGTCTAAGAGCAAAGAACCGGTCTCCCTGGCACAGGTGTTAACGTTTTTCTCCGTAATCCTGTATATTCTCGTGAGTAATATGAGCCGGTCGCTCAGAAAGCAGTGGCAAACTACTGAGCGTAATCTTGCCTAGTACATCAACAGCAGCTGAAAAATGCTGGTGTTGAATGCAGTCCTGTAAGGGATATGCAGCATAAAAAAAGAGCAAAGTTGGCATCTGTGCATCCGTTGTTTTTCTTAAATCCAAGTTGTGTTTAGTTCAGCTGGGGTTCTATTATAGGCCGTAGTCTTTTCTCTAGAATTTTGCATTTTCGTTTTCAGCAAACCAAAATTAGTTCAGATCAGATATTTTCATATCCGGTATAATTTGCTTGTTGACAAAAAAAATAAAAAATAAATGATCAGACTACAACTGGTACCAATATAATTGGGGCTCTTCACTGGTTGTTGAAGATGAGGATGGAACACATATGGGGATGTCTAGGGGTCTACGATATCGGTTCTTAACTCTCAACAGCTGTTTTGTTTTGTTCGCATATCTGTTACAGGACATCGCTGTCAACATCAGTATCTTTCAGCTGATTGTTGATTTCTTGGCAAGATTAAGCTCAGTAGTTTGCCATTGCTTTCTGAGCGACCGGCTCACATACCCCGTAAGTTACCGACGCGGAGAGAACCGTTACCAATTGTCGTGCACGTCACGTTACTCACGAGAGTATACGGAATTACGGAGAAAGTCGCCACACAGTTATGACTTAAGACTTGTTAATATGGTAGCAGACATGTTGCATTATATATATATATATATATATATATATATATATATATATATATATATATATATATATATATATATATATATATATATAATTAAAGGGAGTTGCAAAAGAAAACTACTGAATATAAGTTTAAGACGATTAATTATCCCATGGCACTTAGTGAGTTACGGAAGTTGAGTGCCTTTACAATACTTTACATGACGTAGCAATCACCTCAGATTATATTGGCTGTTTGTGATTTACTAACACTGTTAGATCGGTAGTTTGCCATTGCTTTCTGAACAGCCGATGTCTCATATCATCAAATTCAGGACAAAGCGGTTTCCTTCCAAATTTCCCGCACCTAATGTCTTGCCTTGGTATAACAAGGAATTATGAAACTGTGCGTCTACTAGCCTCTAAGCCATATTGCTGGTTATATTAAACATTTATCATCTGTTTTCATATTCCAGGACTCCATTGGGACGCTGACGAAGATAGAGACATGACCCAACAAGCAGGAAGGCGCTTAGATTGCATATTTAACGGGTGAGTGTTTAATAACAGTTCCGAAACCGTTCATGACATTTTTGGTTTCCTTGTATGTGTTTATATGGAGGTCACCATGGCCGAAAGGATAAGAGCGCTTGCGCTTAAACATCCGGTGTGCTGATGGTGAGGCAGCGGGTTCAACCCATACACCAGTCAGTTGGACTAAAATGTTGACTTCTCGTCCTTGTCTTGGGGACATAAATTGCAAGCACCTCAAAAGTCAGAGTGAGTTCGCCTGATGGCGAGGGACACTGGTAATAGGGAAAGCTAATCCGCACGTCACAACCAGCCCAGTGTACCATAAGTAGTAGCACGTGTATGGACTACGCTTGAGTTCAAAGAGATGGAACGCAAAAAAGAATGATGTTACACGACTAGGTCAATCCAGCAGCTGCAGTGGTCAGAAAAATTAACCTCACTTTCAACGTAGGTTTGAACTCCGGAATGTTAATTATAATGGCAGCAAGTGTTTGTATTTAACTGATTCAGTGGCAAACAAAATGTAGGTTCGGACCAAACATGGTACACAATCAAATGGACAAGTATTGTAATGTAAACTGTCATTCCATCCATCCATCATGTGCCATGCCGGAAAGGGTGGGTGGTCATGATTCGCCATTTCACTCGATCATCACAGAGTCGTGGATCAGCTCAGTGTTCCTACCTCGTCCATGCCATGTGGCCAAGCCATCCAGGTATTTTCCTCTCTGTCTTCCCCTTTGTCTGTTCCCTTAAATCTTGCCAAGTTCTCCAAATCATATCTTCTCATAGCATGTCCATAAAATGTTGACTGTCTACGTCTTATTTCTCTAATCAGTTTACGATGTTCATTTGTGTCCTGTAGTACTTGGTCAGTGGTTTTTCTATTTGTCCATGGTATTCTTTGCATTCTCCTCAGAAACCACATTTCTACAGCCATCAGATGTTTTTCAGCTTGACTGCTCATTGTCCAAGTTTCACTTGCATACAAAAGTATAGGCTCTATGTAGCACCTCAATACTCTTTTTCTCGTTTCAATTGACATCTTTTTATTGGTCAGAATGTTTTTCATCTTGCTAAAGGCTACTTTCGCCATGGCGATTCTTGTTCTAATCTCTTCAAGGCATCTCCCATCAGATGTTATGACTGTTCCGAGATAATTGTACCGATTCACTTGTTGAAGAATATTCCCATTTACTTGTATATGACATTGCGGTACTTCGTTCTTCCTAGTGACGACCATAACCTGTGTCTTTTTCAATTTAATTCTAACCCCGGTTGCTCACCGTGTGCAACAACCGCATCTACTAATTGTTGCAGATCCTGCTCATTGTCTGCAATCAATACTGTTCTTCTTCTTCATCTTTCGTTCGCTTGATATATGTTTATAACTGCAATGTTGTCTCTTGTATGAATCTAACAGTCTTTTTTAGTTCACACAGCGGTCCATAGAGTTTATCTTTCACTGTCGTCTCTCTAGGCCAGAAGGTTTGCCTAGATATGTTATATTTTGGGCAATCTTGGAGTATGTGCTCTGCTGAATCAATACTGTATCATCTGCATATCTAATGTTATTGATGTTTCGTTCTGCAGTGATGATTCCATTTACATCTTCTACATTTCTGGAAATATTTTCACTGTATGGGGAAAAAAGATCTGGAGACATTACAATCCCTGTCTCATACCTCTCTTAATAGGCTGATATTGTCCCGCTTCATTATCAATCCTTATGGCAGCTTGTTGTTTCCAATATATGTTTTTTTTTTTATAAGTCTAATGTCTTTCCCATCAATTTGTAGATCTGCAAGTATATCTACCATGTTGACATGTCTTACTCTATCGAGAGCCTTTGTGTAGTCAATAAAGCAAAAATGTATATCCTTGTTTAATTCTATAGAACGTTCAATAACTGATCGCAGCATATACACAGCATTTACTGTACCCTTTCCTTCTAGAAACCCACATTGTTCTTCCCCTATTTCAGATTGTATTTTCTTCCTCACTCTTTGCATGATAATTCGTAGCAAAATCCTCGTGATGTGACTCATTATACTAATTGTTCTATGTTGATCACATTCCAAGGCTCATGATTTCTTTGGAATTGCAATAAATACATAATTATATAATTCAGAATGTATATCTCCGGTATCATATAAGGTGTTCAGCAGTTGGGTGACTTGATCTATTCCATATTCTCCTAAAGCTTTAATCATTTCTGTTTTGATGTTATCTTAACCAAGGGTCTTGCCATCTTTCATATTTTTAAGAACATTCCGAACCTCCATCTTCAAAATTAGCGGTCCTTCATTATTAAATCGAATATCATACTGTTCATCTCTGTTATCATCATAAAGGTTTTTCACATAATCTGACCATTCATGTAGAATCTGAACTTTTTCTATTATGATTTATTTTGCCATCTTTAGTTTTTAGACTGCGTGCTGATGTTCTTGTTCTTTTATTAGTAAGTTCCTGAATTCTTTTGTGCACTAATTTGGTATTTTTACTGTTGTGTTGTTTTTCAATTTCTATGCATTTTTTCTCAAGCCATGCTTCTTTTGCCTCCTTACATAATATTCTGACTTGTCTGTGAATTTCTTCATATTTGGCAAGATTATCTTTGTTGCGTCTTCTTGTTTCCATTAGTTGTAAAATTTCTTCTGTCATCCATTTCTTACGACCCACATTCTTTAATTCTGGAATAGTTGTTTCTGCAGCCAAACTGATTGAATTCTTCAACATTTCCCATTGATTATCCACACCTTGAAATAGGATCTCTAGATCAGACAATAAATCAAATCTGTTCGGTACTTCTATGTTGAATTCATTTTGTATTTCCTTGTCATTTCTCAATGTACACAGATCATATTTAGTGTTGCCTGTTATATACTTGACTTTATTTAACTAACTTTATCCTAAATGTGCCTGTAAGTAATCTGTGGTCACTATAACAATCAGCACTGGGAAGTGTTTTTGCAATTTTTAACGCATTTCGAAACCTTATGCTAATCAAAATGTAATCAATCTGGTTTCTAATCCTGCTATCAAGACTCCTCCATGTCCATAATCTTCTAGGGTGTTGTTTAAACCAGGTGTTTCCTATAATAATTTCCTGCTCTTTTGTCTACTCTACAAGTCTGTATCCTCTTTCGTTTCTCTCTCCCAAACCATGGTTTCCTACTGTGTATCTATCATCTTGATTTCCTACATTTGCATTGAAGTCCCCTATTATGATGTTTATTTCTGAATTTGAACATTTCTTTAAAGCAGACGCTTATGTCATTATACAATTCCTCTACCCTATCTTCACTGGATTTTTCTGTTGGGGCATATATTTGAATAACGTTCATGTTAAAATGTCTGCCGCTTAATTTAACTAGTAGAACTCTGTCTGACACAGCCCAGTAATCTTGAACAGATTTTGATGTTTGCCGATCCAAGATAATTGCTACCCCTCTTTGTCGATCTTCTCCTCCAGAATAAATAATCTTAAAATCTTCATCTATCTTAATGCCTGCTCCTTTCCTCCTCGTTTCGCACATCCTTAAAATATTAATTTTCTCTCTTTCTAATTCTTGTTTTATGTTATCTAATTTTTTGTCGCCGTTTAACGTCCTAACATTCCATGTTGCCAATTTTAATGTCTCTGTTCTTGTCTTGCAGTAATCTGTAGTTAGGCGAATCATAATGAACTAGGCACTTTTAAAGAAGGTAGTTTGCCGTTGCTTTCCTTCCTTGGCAGTGACCATACTGTTCGATGACGCCAGCCATTGTCTCGTGAAAGAGATCTTCTGCCTACCGTCGTGAAACTTGAGACGATAACCAACTAATATCCATCGGCTGATTTCAAAATTTCACCCACCACATGCCTTCCGTGGCTTCTTGTGAACACTTCCAATAAACGAATACGAAATAACACCACATAACCCACAGAAAAGCACTAAAAACAGCGTCTCCTGAAGAATGAACGTTAGGTCGTCGCCATTTTTACCGGAAGTAGATCACCACTATTTCACTGCCATCCACTGAGCATTAAAATTGCGGAAGATGCTACGAAGCAAAACAAATAACACAATGACCCAAGTATATCGTCCATCTGTCCAAATGGGAGGTCACATCCTTTGGCAATGAATCCACTAATAATATGTACATGATTTAGTCCACACTATGGCAACGTTTTTGTGAATATTTTATAACATTCTAATTATAAGTTTATCACCACAGGTTCCACATAAAAATGTCCCCGTTGCCTCTGGATGCATCTGCAGATATTAATGATAAAGAAACTTCAGAGGTGCGGCAGGAAACTGATAATTTAACACATGGCTTTAACTCTCTCAGTGATGATTTAAACCCATCCGAAAAAAATTATGAGGATTTAACATCTCAGTTAACACAGTTGGAGCCTACTAGTGCTAGGGATAATCCACAGCAAATTATCGATAGCTGTCAGAAACTGATAAAAGAATTGGAGGCCAAAGAAAAAAAGCAAAGGGATGAGATCAAACGGCCGAAGACAGAAATCAGGAAACTGGAAACACAACTCCAAGAAGTGAGTATAGGGCAATTTTACAGTTGTTTACACTGAATATAAATGTCATGAATATTATAATATATATATATATATATATATATATATATATATATATATATATATATATATATATATATATATATATATATATATATATATATATACACACACACCTCTTTATACACATTTCTGTCCACATGTAAAACATGGACATTTCTGTATACATGTGAAACATGGACCTCTCTGTACACATGTGAAACAGACATCTATGTATACATGTGAAACATGAACATCTCTTTAAACATGCAAGACATGAATATCTCTGCATACATGTGAAACACAGACATCTCTTTATGTGAAACAAGGACTTATCTGTTTACATGTGAAACTTGGACATCTCTGTATACACATGAAAGATAGACATCTCCGATAACTTGTGAAACATGAACATCTCCAATAACTTGTGAAGCATAGACATCTCTATATGCACATGAAAAATAGACATCTCTGTACACACACAAGACACGGACATTTCTGTCTACATCTATAACATCTCTGTATACCTGCAAATATTTACATCTCTTTATGCGAGTGAGGCATGAACATCTCTTTATGTAAACCATGGACAATTTGTGTGAAACATAGACTTCTTTTTATGTGAAACATGAACATCGCTGTATACACGGGAAACATGGTGTTGTGTACTGCCCTAGATGTCTCGTCTGTCTAAACAATAATCAGTCATGCAATTAGACACATGGCAGGTAAACTGTCAGTGTTGACGACAAGACAACTCCAACGCCAGGAGTGAGAATAAATATGGATGTTTCAATGTTATAACACAGAAGTCGCTAGACTACGTCATATAGACGTATCTCAGTATACATGTGAAACATCTCTTTATGTGAAACAATTTAATACAGTCAGAAAAATGAAATTAAGATTTCAAATTCCAGTCAAGACATTAGAAGGCTGCTAATTCTATGAATAATCCACAGCTATCACCCGATTATGAGAAACAGATACAAAAGTTGAACAGAGACTTGAAAGCCACAGAAAAGAAATTCCAAGATGGGGCAGAACAGTTGACATTAAAAATCAGGGAACTGAAGACAAAATTCGAAGAGGTGAGTATAAGACAATTTTACAGTTGTTTACAGTGAATAATAATCATCAGAGATCAGGCTATTGCAAACATTGGTAATATATGTATACATGTGAAACGTAGACGCCTCTTTATACATGCTGGATATAATTTTTGTCCACATGTAAAACATGGTCATTTCTGCATACATTTGAAACAGAGACTCTGTATACACGTAAAACATAAGCATCTCTACATAGATGTGAAACATGAATATCTCTTTAAACACGCAAGATATGAAAATCCCTGCAAATATGTGAAACATGGACATCTATGTATACATGTGAAACATGGACATCTCTATAAACATGAGAGACATGAATATTTTTGTATGCATGTGAAACATGCATATCTCTGTATACATGTGAAACAGACATCTCTGTATGCAGATGAAACATCAACATCTCTTTATACACGCGAGACATGAATATTTTTTTTATAAACGTGAAACATGAACATCACTTTATACCTGTGAGAAATGAATATCTCTGAATAAAAGTGAAATATGGACATTTTCGATAACATGTGAAACATAGACATTTCTATATACATGTGAAATATAGACATCACTATACAAATGAGAAACATAGACATTTCAATATACTTGTGAAACATAGACATCTCTGTATGCACATGAAAGATAGACATCATTTTACACATACAAGGCATGGACATTTCTGTCTGCATATAAAACATCAACATTTCCTTATGCAAGGGGAGATATGGACATCTCTTCGTGTGAAACATGGACATCTGTTTATGTGAAACATGGACGTCTTTTTCTGTGTAGCATGGACACCTCTGTATCCATATGAAACATGGACATCTCTAAATACATGAGAAATATGGACATCTACTTATACATGTGAAACATTGACATCTCTGTCTACATGTAAAACATGGATGTCTCTGTATACATTTGAAACATCGACATCCCTGCGGACATGTGAAACATAGGCATTGCTTTATACCCAAAAAGACATGAATATCACATTATATCAAGACATGAAAATCCCTGTATATGTGTGAAACATGGACATCTCCGATAACATGTGAAACATAGACATTTCTATATACATGTTAAGCATAGACATTTCTGTATGCACATGGCAAATAGACATCTCTTTACACACAAGACATAGACATAACTTTCTACATGTAAAACATCAACATCTCAGTATTCTAAGGAAAGATTTACATCTCTTTATGTGTAGGTCAGCATGGCCGAATGGATAAAAACACATGTTCTTAAATACCCACCCAGTGTACTGATGCCGAGGTAAGGGGTTCAACCCCTACACCGGACAGTTAGACTAAAATGATGACCTATCGTCCTTGGCTTGGGGACGTTAATTACAAGTACCTATGAAGTCGGAGTGGGTTCACCTGATGGTGGGGGACACTTAATAGGTAAAGCTAATCCACTCGCAAGATTCAGTCTAGCACTACTAGAATTAGTGTGTATGGACTAAACTTGAGTTCAAAGCGAACGAGCGCAAAAAATGTCTCTTTATGTGAAACATGGACATTTTGTGTGAAACATGGACGCCTCTAAACACATGTGAAACATAGACACCTCTTTAACAAGAGAGATATGAATATCTCAGTATACATTTGAAACATAGTCATCTCTGAATATATGTGTGACATGCATGTCTCAGTATACACGTGAAACATCTCTTTATGTGAAACAATTTAATACAGTCAGAAAAAATAAATAAATTAAGATTTACAATTCCAGTCAAGACAATCAAAGGCTGCTAATTGCCTTGTGGGAGCACGTGTACACCTCGGAGGAGCAAATTGATCACCATGGTCTGGCAAGAATGCGACAGCGAGGAGTGAAAGGGGATCTGGCCGACGATCGACGCTCAGAGGAAAGGCCAGACGGACATATAATCAGATTGCTACTGGTACTATTAGTGTTGGAACTGTTCGCTGGCTGCTGGGGATGGGGACGGAGTGCTTATGGGAATGCCCCTAATGATGTGATGTCGGTTCCTAAATAAATCAAACAATCAAAGGCTGCTAATTTTATGAATAATCCACAGCAATATTCCGATTATGAGAAACAGATACTAACGTTGAACAGAGACTTGAAAGCCACAGAAAAGAAATTCCAAGATGGGAAAGTACGGTCGCCAACAAATATCAGGGAACTGAAGACAAAACTCGAAGAGGTGAGTATAAGACAATTTTACAGTTGTTTACAGTGAATGTTAATCCATAGAGATCAGGCCATTGCAAACAATAGTTATATGTGTGTACATGTGAAACATAGACATGATTGTATATATGTTAAACATGATCATCTCTATTAGACATCTCTCTAAACAAGTGAAACATAGACATCTCTTTAATAAGAGAGACATGAATATCTCAGTATACAAGTGAAATATCTCTTTAAGTGAAACAATTTAATACAATCAGAAAACATAAATTAAGATTTCAAATTCTAGTCAAGACATTCGAAGGCTGCTAATTCTATGAATAATCCACAGCAATCATCAGATTATAAGAAACAGATACAAAAGTTGAACAGAGATTTGAAAGCCTCAAAAAAGAAATACCAAGATGGGGCAGAACGGTTAACAACAAAAATCAGAGAACTGAAGACAAAACTCGAAGAGGTGAGTATAAGACAATTTTACAGTTGTTTACAGTGAATAATAATCATCAGAGATCAGGCTATTGCAAGCATTGATCAGATATGTATACATGCGTGACGTAGACGCCTCTTTATACATGCTGGACATAAAAATTTTTGTCCACATGTAAAACATGGACATTTTTGCATACATTTGAAACAGACTCTCTGTATACACATAAAACATAGACATCGCTGTATACATGTGAAATGTAGATATCTCTTTATACATGCTGGACAAGGACACCTCTGCAAACCATAGACATCTATGTATACATGTTAAACATGAACATCTTTGTATAAATGTGAAACATATCTATCTCTGTATACATGTGAAACACAGACATCTCCGTGTGTGAAACGTGGACATCTCTGTATACACATGAAACATAGACATATCGATAACATATGAAGCATAGACATCTTTATGTACATGCGAAACATAAACATTTCTGTATACACATGAAACATAAACATATCGATAACATATGAAGCATTGACATATTTACATATATGTGAAACATATATTACACAGGAAATCAATTTGGGAACCCTTTGAGGCCACTAAGACAGTTCACAAATAATCACTCATAGTATTGTATTGGCGCTCATAGAAGAAGAAGAAGAAGAAGAAGAAGAAGAAGAAGAAGAAGAAGAAGAAGAAGAAGAAGAAGAAGAAGAAGAAGAAGAAGAAGAAGAAGAAGAAGAAGAAGAAGAAGAAGAAGAAGAAGAAGAAGAAGAAGAAGAAGAAGAAGAAGAAGAAGAAGAAGAAGAAGAAGAAGAAGAAGAAGAAGAGGAAGAGGAAGAAGAAGAAGAAGAAGTAGAAGAAGAAGAAGAAGAAGAAGAAGAAGAAGAAGAAGAAGAAGAAGAAGAAGAAGAAGAAGAAGAAGAAGAAGAAGAAGAAGAAGAAGAAGGAAGTGAAGATTAGATAAAAATTTGTGTCTAGTTGGTCATGCGTCGAAGCACACTTGTTCCTGCAGCAAAGCGCCGTCGTCATTTGGAGGTGACAGGTTCGAATCCCGGTCAGTAACTATAGCTTTCAAAGTTTACTTTGTCTAGTGCGTTCTCTAATCTCTACTTTCTTCTTCTCCTTCTATGAGCGCCAAAACAATATTATATGTGTTTATATGTGAAACATAGACGTACTTCTGAAGTTGGCATGGGTTCGCCAGATGCCAAGGGACGCTTAATAGGGAATGCTAATCCACATGAAAAATTCAGTCCAGCACTACTAGAAGTATGGAATAGAAGAAAAAGCAGCGGCTGCAGCAGGATATAACGATATGAAGTGGAAACAAATAGGTATATTAAGCTCCTGCGAGAAGAAACGTACTAAACACAAACACGTTGCACATACCTTACAAGGAGATCCATCGTGTATTCCGGAAAATCCAAAATCAGAAGTAATCAATAAATATATAAAATGAATAATAAAATTAAATAAAATACACACAATAGCGTACAATACGACACACAGGACGGCCGACGTTTCGATTCTCAGAATCTTTGTCAAGGACAGGACAACACAGATAGATAAACAACGAAATACAGCAAAACAAAAGGTAAAAAGCACCACTACACTGTTTCCACGTGGGAGCAGAAAAAAACGGCTTTGCCAGTTGTGAAGGCACTCTTAGGCTGCAGAGTTTAAGTATAGTTGCCAGATATGATTTCGGTCGCCAAAAAATATGCGAACAGTCTGATATGAAAATATGGGGTGTGGAAACAGTTAAGTATGAATATATGGGGACGGGGGGCAGCATTGTGATAGACAGTGTAGACAGTTGGAGAAGATGGCACAGTTATACAGTGGCATCCACAACAGTATTGATACCTGCTGGATGGACGCACCCCAGAGAGTTGATTAATTGGCATTCATTGACGGTCCTACCCAGAGAACGTCTTGTCCACAGCTTTCTGTCGCATAACCCAAATCTCGCGGGAAATGTCCCTGGTCAAACAAACACGACCTCCCAACAATGAATCTAAGCTTATCCTCACCTTCCATCCTCATGCCTATGCCATCAAGCACATTTTCCTCCGACAATGGTCTATCCTGGAATCCGATCCAACCACTTGTGAGGTATTCTCCAATGGCCCTCTGGTAATTTTCCACCGAAACCAGAGTCTCACAGACCACCTTGTGCATAGTCGCCTCCCCACGGTCACTTCATCCGTGGGCACATCCAAATGCCATCGTAAGAACTGTCTGACATGCCCATACGTTGCTCAGACACCGGCGATCACATTCCCCCTAAGCACCTTCTCCTTGAAGGATTCTTTTACTTGCACATCCCGCAATCTGATATATGTCATCTGCAAACGATGTGACATGAAATACATTGGCCAAACTAGCAGACGCCTTGCTGACCGTTTTAGAGAACACCTCAGAGACATTACTCAGGGCGCTGACAAACCTGTCCCCAGCCATTTTAATTCCTCCAACCATAATGGAGTCGACGATGTTGTAACAAGCTACGTGGAGGGTCTCAAATAGCCTTTCACAATGTTTCAATACTATTTTATAGCCCTGGCTGGGATAGGTCTTTGCTTGCCAACCCTCCTCCGTTCCCTGGACTCACTGTCACTCTATCTTTCGACCTCGGGACCTATTTCCTGCAGTGTTCTTCTGGCTGATCCATATATATAACACAGTGATCGTTGGAATAAACTAAAACGTGATTTATTAAATTAATAAAGAACAGCACAGGAAAACATCAAGGCAGTTAATACAGATAGTTCTAAACAGACACAACACGGATAAAGTTTAGGCACAGAGCCTCATGGCTTTCCCACATAGACCGAAGAGTACTACAAAGTCCCGTCAGTCGACATCTGCCTCACCGATTTGGTCCGCAGGTATTTTCCTCCGTCCCGATAGGTGGTACAAACAACAGGCGCCTGTAGAACCAGTCTTACTAGTTCCAGTGGTCTTCTCTACACAATGAGTCTTGTGTTCGTTGTAGCCCAATGGTACAGGAATACATCACTTGTCACAATGGGACCAGTTCTTGAAGGGGAAAATGTGTATGGGTGTTTCAATGTCACTGACCAGGCTGGGTAAGATTTCACATAATGGGAATGGTTCGTGAATGTGGTATGGGTATGGGTTTTTCAATGTCACTGATACGGATGAGTAGGACCGAGAATGAGCTGTAGGTCCATTCAGGAACATAGGTTCAACCACTCCACTATTGACGATGGGATTTGTACAGAGCGGGTACCGAAGGATGCCACTAAATCAGGACTAATCGGACCTTGATTTCTTGATTGGAGTCATTAGCCTGTGGCCGTCCTGAAAGTCCATGGTTCACCTAAGAATGTGTTAAGGTGATACTCTCGTGGCCTTGCAGATCTCCTATGCTCCCTTCAATTCAAGGAGGACCCTGGAGATGACAGAAATAAATGAGCGTCCAGGCTGACTCAAGTACCACAATCCTGAGGACCAATAGGGCCTCAGTTACCACATTTGAAATATGTACATTAGATAAGAGGCCCGAATGAATGGGCCTTACCTGTCAGGTAGCCCCTGGATTGGCTACGTCCGAGCTTGAGTAGACCTCCAGCTTGTAGACGTCTGGTTGTCCACCCTAGGAACCTTTTGCCTACAAGACTCACTCTCCACACTCATACCAAGCCTTTATTATTATTGGGCACATTCATTCCCAGGCTTATCTCTCACTTGCAAACCCTGCCTTTCTCACGACAAAGCTCTTGTGGTGTTGTGTGGGTAATTATGTGTATGTAAAGAAGTGTCGTTCCCCATTCCCACCAAGAATAGAAAAAAAAAATACTACTCCTTCCGGCCGCTGCTCTTGTCTGAGCTGTCGCCGCAATGTACCGGCAGTGCCTCACCTTACCCGTAGAACTAGATGATCGACCAGTAACTATTTAGTTCACCCGGCCACCCTATCCGCTAAAAGATGACAGAGATATCACAGTGGATAGCCTCTTCCGGCTCAAGAAGATAGAACATAGATTGGTGGACCCCATCCCCAAGGAGCCCTTCCCTCCTTCCGGCACACCGTAGCTATCCAATGATTATATTCTACAGAAAGATGACAGTATGCCCAGTTCAGGCTGTAGAAAGATAGATAGCAACAGCTCATCTGCCGCCAAGAACAAATGAAATCCTCTGGGGAGATATATTGTTCAGATTCACTTCCCCGGCTATGCCAAGAACAAGACGCCTAGTTAGATTGGCCAACGGTCAACCAACTCTTCATATGTTATGATTGGCTTTTCGCCAATTCAGCTTCCCCGTCGAGACAAAATACATTTATAGGTCCAGGTCTGGCTGGACCACCCACAACCCAATTATTACCTTTCCAACTGCATCAGTAGTAGGTTGCACCTCTGTCTTAATCTTTAAATCAACTTGACATGCTGCAACTACCAAACGGTATGTGCTGGAACGGCCATGACTTGCACCAGAACTTGCACTGGTGCTCATTTGGTGTAGGGGACCCTATCGGGTTTTCCCCGAAGAAAGATATATTTCTAAGAATTCTATTAAGAAGATCGTGTTGTTAAAGTATCTTCCATGGGGATTGAGCGAACAAGAGAACTGAGGGTTCCCCAAAGCTGTTTCCCTCTATTTCCCCAAATTTATAGAAGGCATGAGGACATGAGCCACTGGCGTTTCGCCACAAAGGCCCCCTCTTAAGAAAGTCGAACCCTACGAACTTTCGACTACCAGAGGTTCTGTTCGAATGACCCCACCCTCACATTCAACCATAGTATGCCGTGAAAGAAAATCAGCTCCCACATTCTCCCTTCCGGGGATGTATTAGACCGTGAACTGATACGGTTGTAGGAGCAATGACCATCTCATTAACCTCGCGTTCAGTTTCTTAGAAGTTGCCAAAAACGTCAGAGGTTGATGGTCGGATTGTACCTTGAACGGTACTCCATACAGATAAGGTTGAAATTTCTGTACCGCCCACACTAGAGCTAGACATTCCCGTTCGACGGTGGAGTAATTCCGTTCCGCGGTTAACAGTTTTCTACTGGCATACGCTACCGGACATAGCACCGAAGGATCATCTCGCCCTTCCTGCAACAGAGTTGCCCCAATCCCTATGTTACTCGCGTCGGTTCTTAGAACAAACGTTTTCTCCAAATTTGGGAGTTGCAGGACTGGCCTATCCACCAAAGCCTGTTTCAGCTTCCCATAAGCTTCTTCACAGCTCGGGGTCCAGACTATAGGATCTGGCGATCCTTTCTTCATGGCTTCGGTTAACGGCGCCCCAATTTCGTTGAACCTTGGAATAAATTTCTGGTAAAACCCACACAGAGATAAGAAAGACCTAACATCCTTTTTGGACTTAGGACGGGGTGCGAGTCTGACCTTCTCAATATTCTTTTCTTCCGGTACCAGTTCCCCTGGGGTAATAGTATGTCCCAGAAATTCCAAGGATTGATAACCAATCATGCATTTGGCTGGACGGGCGGTTAACCCTTCCTCTTTCAACCTTGTGAAGATCTGTCCCAAGGACTTCAGGTGATCCCTCAGATTGTCAGACGCGATGAGAATATCGTCCATAAACGAGACCACAGAGGGATCCTTTAAAGGTTCTAATAACCTTCTCATCATGCGAGTGAACACACTGGGTGCATTGCTCAGCCCAAATGGCATCACCTTGAATTCGTAATGCCCGCTCGGAGTACTGAAGGCGAGCAAGGGGCGAACCTCGGGCTTCACAGGGATCTGATAATAACCCCGGCTTAGATCAATTTTCGAAAAGTACTTTGCCTTATTTAGTCTGGCAAACAGTTGATTTGTGTTCGGTAACGGTTCAACTTGGAATGTCGTACAATTGTTTAAATGCCTGTAATCAATACATAGGCGGTGCTCCCCACTGGGCTTCCTCAACAAGACAACCCCGGCATTATAAGGAGAAGTCGAAGGAGTGATGATGTCATCGTCCAGAAGCTTCTGGATTTCGGCTTCCAGGGCCTTCTCTTTCGAAAAGGGCACTGGATATATTTTTTGGCGAACGAGGTCTTGGGTAGTCAGAGTCATATCAAACTCGACCAACCCTGTCCGCCCTGGCCGATCGGTAAGAATCTGCTGATGGGACTCCAACAAACGGATGATCCGGTCTGTTTCTTCAGCCGACAGATCAGGATTTATATGTACATCCCTATAGGTTTCCCCAGGGTGTAAAGGATACCCCCTATCCACGTCTTCGCCCGATTCAGTTTCCATCGCGACCGCCATAGTCATGAGTGGGAGAGAAGTTCCATCAGACCGTTCTTCATACTTTTTGAGGAGGTTAATGTGGAAGATTTTGGATTTCCCCCTGATCCGGATGGCATAGTTGGTGCGGGACACAACCCTTTCCACCGGGAAAGGCCCCTGCCAACCAATCTCGAGTTTATTGGAACCTACTGGAAGTAACAACAGAACCCGATCCCCCACTTTAAGAGATCTATCTTTCGTCCTTCTATTGTAGTAGGCCGCGTGTCTCTTTCTGGCCGCCCTCAGATTCTGAGCTGCCAAAGCCCAACCCGTCTGGAGTTTCTTCTTTAACTCTTCGACGTATTTATATGAGGATACAACTTCTTCGGAAGTTTCCTCCTCTGTCCAACATCTCAATAGGGCTTCTAAGGGACCCTTGATTGGCCTCCCGAATAGTAGAGTGGCTGGTGGCAACCCGGTCGACCCATGGGGAACCTCCCGATAGGCGAAAAAGGCGGCTGGGATAAACTCATCCCATCTGTCTGGTTTCTCTTGAGCCAGCTTCCGAAGCATGGTCATCAAGGTACCATTAAACCTCTCTACTTGCCCATTCGACTGAGGGTGGTATGGGCTTGTGTGAATGTGGTTAGTCTGGAAGATACGAAAGACTTCCTCCATCAGCTTACCACAGAACTGAGACCCATTGTCCGTTAGGATCTGGTTTGGAAATCCTAAACGAGTAAAGGTCTCCATCAGTGCATCAGCCACTCGCTTAGAGTCGATTGTGGCCAACGGTATCGCCTCACCCCACATGGAACAGCAATCCACCATCGTAAGAATATACATATTCCTCTTCCTAGTCCGAGGAAGAGGACCAACAAGATCGATGGCAACTCTCTCGAAAGGAGAGTTCATAATGGGCATGTCGCCCAGGATTACTGGAGCCGTCCAGTGTTTTGGTGCCACACGCTGGCACTCTGGGCACGACTTGACGTACCGACGCACGTCTCCAGTCATCCCTGGCCAGTAGTAATGGCAGGAAATGCGCTGGAGTGTTGCCCCGACACCCATATGTCCACTGAATGAAATGGTGTGTCCCATATGAAGAAGCTGTTCCCGATAGGCCTTAGGAACTACCAGCTGTCCATGCTGGCGTTCCTCCACTCCGGCTCTCCGGTACAGTAACCGATTCCTCATATAATACTGACCCCGTCTTGGTGGGTCAGAACTTTTTGGCAACTGGTTAAAGCAAGGTTGCAAAGTAGCATCCTGGCTTTGAGCAGCTCGTAACTCCCCAGGCAAGGGATTCACGATCAAGGCCGGCGTCTTCTCATCTCCCGATTGCGATCTGGTTTGTATGGCCCCTACGTACATGGGTTCTGTTGGGATCCCTAGAAAGACGTAGCGACAACCCAATATCATTGGGAAGATCTGATCGAGTAGAACGGCTGCCTGTATAGTGCCGCTAACATATTTCGATTTGATGTCCACCTTCGCAATCGGAAGAGACATCGCTACCGCACTCTTGGTCGCCGTTTGAATCTCAATAGACTCCCCGGTTAGCTGCTCTGGGCTCACTAAGTGTGAGGAAATTACGGCCTCAAACTGCAGACCGGTGTCATAGAGACACTCGACTGGTTGTCCGTTCACAAGTATCGTCTCTACTACTGGGGGTTTCTCTGAATCTTTGTTCTCAAGACCCCTCCCTTCTACCTCCTTGTTAGACCCTTCCCCGGTTTCTACAAGACAGGCAGCATACTGAGAGTCTTTCTGTTTGCGCCTGCAATCGGCCGTATTGTGGGTGGGAGATTTGCAGTAGACGCACCACTTTTCACTCCACTTTCTTTTAGGAGATCCAGGTGGACTCTTACCAGAGGGTTTCTTAATTGGAACTTTATCGAAAGGATCCTCCTTCTTGGTGTGAGCTGTTTTAGGGTTCTTCTTCTTTCCAGACCATGTGTCTGGTGGTCGGGGATTGGGTTGTGACAATTCCCCATTATCCCCATGAGCTAGCACATACCTTTCCGCTAATGTGTTTACTACGTCTAACCTTTCTGCCCCATTTTCAAGCAAGAAGGTTTGCAATGGCTTAGGCATCATCCTCTTCATTTGGTCCACGACCACTAATTCTTCTAAACTTTCATAGTCGTTAGCAAATCCAGCCAATGACATCCACTTCAAAAGGTAAGACTTCAGTCTAACACTGTAGGCTGCGAACATCTCCCCTGGCTCTCTCTTTGACTTTCTGAACTGCTGTCGGTATGTATGGGCCGTCATCTGGAACCTTTTCAATAATGCTTTTTCCAGGGCCTCATAATCATTCTCCATACCAGGTGGCAACCTTGAGTAGACCTCGTACGCTGTCCCCCTCAGGCCCTGTGAGAGTTTCAAGATCCATTTCCCACGTTCCAATCCCATAGCCAAAGCCATCGACTGAAATCTGTGAAGATACTGGTCGATCTTATCTTTGTGTTCATCGAACGGGAGTAATGGGAACTTCATTGCCTGGTATGGACCACCACTAGAAGTTGTTGAGTCAGGGAGAACTGCGCCTCCCACTGCACCCTCGCTTTCCTTGGCAGTTTGAGCTTTCAGCTCCAACTCCCTCATAAGGAACTCATGGTCTCTGACTGCCTGCTCGGCCTCCATCTTCCTAGCCTCAGCCTCAGCCTCAATTTTCTTGGCTTCGCGCACAGCCTGTCTGAAGTCTCTTTCCACTTCCTGAACATATTTCTGTAACTCCGCCCCATCATAACCCATCTCACGCCCTGTAGCCTGTACTTCAGCAACATTAAATTTTGCTGATGCCATCTTAAACTCAGAGGGTAAGGGAAGAAGTAATTGTATATTAAATTTCAATTTCAAGTACACAACAAGTAAATTACACGACCACAACACTTCGTATGTCGGTCAGTCCGTGTCAGGAAGAGTATAGACAATAGCCAGGCACGGTAGGCAGAACCTATTGATAGTAGACAAGAATATCTGTCCCCTATCAGTATATCAGCCAGAACTCCACCAGGATTTCAAATATCCCGCGACGTGCCCCCAGAAATTGTAACAAGCTACGTGGAGGGTCTCAAATAGCCTTTCACAATGTTTCAATACTATTTTATAGCCCTGGCTGGGATAGGTCTTTGCTTGCCAACCCTCCTCTGTTCCCTGGACTCACTGTCACTCTATCTTTCGACCTCGGGACCTATTTCCTGCAGTGTTCTTCTGGCTGATCCATATATATAACACAGTGATCGTTGGAATAAACTAAAACGTGATTTATTAAATTAATAAAGAACAGCACAGGAAAACATCAAGGCAGTTAATACAGATAGTTCTAAACAGACACAACACGGATAAAGTTTAGGCACAGAGCCTCATGGCTTTCCCTCATAGACCGAAGAGTACTACAAAGTCCCGTCAGTCGACATCTGACTCACCGATTTGGTCCGAAGGTATTTTCCTCCGTCCCGATAGGTGGTACAAACAACAGGCGCCTGTAGAACCAGTCTTACTAGTTCCAGTGGTCTTCTCTACACAATGAGTCTTGTGTTCGTTGTAGCCCAATGGTACAGGAATACATCACTTGTCACAATGGGACCAGTTCTTGAAGGGGAAAATGTGTATGGGTGTTTCAATGTCACTGACCAGGCTGGGTAAGATTTCACATAATGGGAATGGTTCGTGAATGTGGTATGGGTATGGGTTTTTTCAATGTCACTGATACGGATGAGTAGGACCGAGAATGAGCTGTAGGTCCATTCAGGAACATAGGTTCAACCACTCCACTATTGACGATGGGATTTGTACAGAGCGGGTACCGAAGGATGCCACTAAATCAGGACTAATCGGACCTTGATTTCTTGATTGGAGTCATTAGCCTGTGGCCGTCCTGAAAGTCCATGGTTCACCTAAGAATGTGTTAAGGTGATACTCTCGTGGCCTTGCGGATCTCCTATGCTCCCTTCAATTCAAGGAGGACCCTGGAGATGACAGAAATAAGTGAGCGACCAGGCTGACTCAAGTACCACAATCCTGAGGACCAATAAGGCCTCAGTTACCACATTTGAAATATGTATATTAGATAAGAGGCCCGAATGAATGGGCCTTACCTGTCAGGTAGCCCCTGGATTGGCTACGTCCGAGCTTGAGTAGACCTCCAGCTTGTAGACGTCTGGTTGTCCACCCTAGGAACCTTTTGCCTACAAGACTCACTCTCCACACTCATACCAAGCCTTTATTATTATTGGGCACATTCATTCCCAGGCTTATCTCTCACTTGCAAACCCTGCCTTTCTCACGACAAAGCTCTTGTGGTGTTGTGTGGGTAATTATGTGTATGTAAAGAAGTGTCGTTCCCCATTCCCACCAAGAATAGGAAAAAAAAATACTACTCCTTCCGGCCGCTTCTCTTGTCTGAGCTGTCGCCGCAATGTACCGGCAGTGCCTCACCTTACCCGTAGAACTAGATGATCGACCAGTAACTATTTAGTTCACCCGGCCACCCTATCCGCTAAAAGATGACAGAGATATCACAGTGGATAGCCTCTTCCGGCTCAAGAAGATAGAACATAGATTGGTGGACCCCATCCCCAAGGAGCCCTTCCCTCCTTCCGGCACACCGTAGCTATCCAATGATTATATTCTACAGAAAGATGACAGTATGCCCAGTTCAGGCCGTAGAAAGACAGATAGCAACAGCTCATCTGCCGCCAAGAACAAATGAAATCCTCTGGGGAGATATATTGTTCAGATTCACTTCCCCGGCTATGCCAAGAACAAGACGCCTAGTTAGATTGGCCAACGGTCAACCAACTCTTCATATGTTATGATTGGCTTTTCGCCAATTCAGCTTCCCCGTCGAGACAAAATACATTTATAGGTCCAGGTCTGGCTGGACCACCCACAACCCAATTATTACCTTTCCAACTGCATCAGTAGTAGGTTGCACCTCTGTCTTAATCTTTAAATCAACTTGACATGCTGCAACTACCAAACGGTATGTGCTGGAACGGCCATGACTTGCACCAGAACTTGCACTGGTGCTCATTTGGTGTAGGGGACCCTATCGGGTTTTCCCCGAAGAAAGATATATTTCTAAGAATTCTATTAAGAAGATCGTGTTGTTAAAGTATCTTCCATGGGGATTGAGCGAACAAGAGAACTGAGGGTTCCCCAAAGCTGTTTCCCTCTATTTCCCCAAATTTATAGAAGGCATGAGGACATGAGCCACTGGCGTTTCGCCACAGATGTATATGTCACTGAATTAAAACCCTGTTTCTCCAACAGCTCCATCAGGCTCAAAATTGAATGCCAATTAATCAACTCTCCGGGGTGCGTCCATCCAGCAGGTATCAATACTATTGTGGATGCCACTGTATAACTGTGCCATCTTCTCCAAATGTCTACACTGTCTATCACTATGCTGTTCCCCCCCCCCTATATATTCATACTTAACAGTCTCCACATCCCCATATTTTCATATCAGACTGTTCGCATATTTTTTGGCGACCGAAATCCTATCTGGCAACTATACTTAAACTCTGCAGCCTAAGAGTGCCTTCGCAACTGGCAAAGCCGCTTTTTTCTGCTCCCACATGGAAACGGTGTAGTGGTGCTTTTTACTTGTTGTTTTGTTGTATTTCGTTGTTTATCTATCTGTGTTGTCCTGTCCGTGACAAAGATTCTGAGAATCGAAACGTCGGCCGTCCTGTGTGTCGTATTGTACGCTTTTGTGTGTATTTTATTTAAATTTATTATTCATTTTATATATTTATTGATTACTTCAGATTGTGGATTTTCACCCGTATTCCGGTACACGATGGATCTACTAGAAGTAGTCTGTATGGACTACTCTTTAGTTCAAAGCAAAAGAAGCGCAAAAAACAAAACAAAACAACAACAACAAACAAAGAAAACATAGACATCTATGTATACACGGGAAACATAAACATCTCTGTCAACATGCCAAAGTTAACATCACCCACAAACATCGGCAGGAAGACACAAATATCCCTAAGTATGGCCAGGACCGGCCTTTGTGATCCACGATACCAATCAGAGAGGCGGTCAAGCCTGTGTACGGGTCGAGGAGACCCAAATGAAAAGCTGTTTGGAATACTCGTGGATGCTTGCGGTGGAGTGGCTGGCCGTGGTGTCAGCACTCCTAAGCCCTAATGTAGAGCTTAAACCGATGGGATGACCCATACTTGTGTTTGTGTCCCTATTGTTGTTAGTGTTATAGTCCTTTGGTTGTATCGTGTTCTGGCTTGCTTAGGGATGTGAGTATTTGGTTATCTGTAGGCCAACACCCATTATTGCTGACACTTTGGTGTTGTATTGTAGATGTCTTTGCTGCTGTATATTATATCTGGATATCAATCATCTCTGAGCTAAAAGTTATATTTTTATTTTTCTTGATTTGTTTGTTTAGTCTTTGTCGTTTACTTTATGTTTAATTTATTACGCTCATTATTGCTACTACTGCACTACATCTTAATTCATTGCTTGGAATTGGCTCAGTATCCCAATTCTCTGTCCGCCAAGATACTGAGTAATTTTCTGACTTTCTCTGTTATTTTCTTGTAAGCTGGGGAACGGCACGTGGTTACCTTTATCTTCTCTTTAATCTTTTCTTCTTCTCTGGCCCATGCGCAGTCGGAGTTGTGCGATATTTCACCTCTGATTACCGTGACAGGAGTAGGAAGTTATTTTAACCTTTGTTTTTCCTTCTGCTGCGCGCGCACACACACATACGCACGCACACACACACACACACACACACAGAGAGAGAGAGAGAGAGAGAGAGAGAGAGAGAGAGAGAGAGAGAGAGAGAGAGAGAGAAAGAGAGAGAGATAATCAACAGTGCATGGACATGTGGACAAACTATGGAAAACACTCACATTCCATGTGTCAGTGAATAAATACAATAACAGGTAGGAAAACACAGAATACCACTGGATGTTTAAAATCGAAGAACGGTGCAATATTGATGGGACAAGATGATATAGTCAATAGATGTACGGAATATCTGAAAGAATTGTATGATGATAGGAGACGAGATGGAAATATTCAAATCAATGGTAAGGGTCCACCAGTACTGTCGTATTTTATTTATAATGTCGTCCCTGGGGTGAGTGGTATCAACATCGACATCCTTTTAACCCCATATCACCATCTTGAGGATCCTCTTGATTTCTGTCCACAAAACCCCGTCGGTCCCTGGATCCCTCTTTCTCTCTCTCTTTTACTACTGTACCAAGCCCCCTCTCATTCTTTTCCCAAAACACACTGCACAACACTGGCTCTAACAAAACAACAATTTAGTTTAAAAGAGAAAAGTGTCCTATATGTGCGAAGTGTATGACTAGAATGTCTGTCGTATAATCTAATGTGTATGCAGACTCAGACCGAACAGCCAAGGAGCACAGTCTGCTTCATCATCGTACTGGCCACACCACAACACCATATCAAGGACAGAAAACCTCACCCAGATGATGTGTCTCTCAGGCCAAATGTCGACTTCCTCAGCTAGCTCGTGGACAATCAGGATGCTTGGTCCTCAATATTGGAAACAGTCCAATATTGATCATCAATCTAACACACACAGTGTAACTACTCTGTTCATAAAAGTTCTGTGATCAGAGAATCCTAAAAATATTGTTACTGTCACTTTGGAAAATCTAAATGTTAGTATTTCACTTGTTGTAAGAATTCCCCAATGTTAACACACAATGTTACTGTTCCAGGTATTTATATTTACTAGTGTTCCTGGTACATGTGTTATTTTCAGTGTCCTAAATTTAATGTGATGTAAACTATCACTTAATAAACATTTGTATATAATAATAATTTCCTGCTCAGCAGAGGCCAGGTTCCTGCAGACCATCTGGGTTATGGGCCCAGTGCAAAAGCCTCTCAGTAAACTCTGCTTTCAATACTCGAGCCATGAGTTTATATGACTTTGTTGCTAGCTTCTTGGTAGAATAACGTGGAACAATCGAGTGGAACCTGTTGAAGAAAGAACACACCTGGTGAGAATAACCCGATTCCGACCTTTATTAGGTGAGTGTAGGCCACCGGCCGCACTCAGAAAAAATAACAGAGAACCAAACTCTGTCAAAAGGCCGAGGAGCTCATCACTTCGGTCTGCATCATGGTAAGACAAGGAAAGACTAAAAGAAAAGGGTAGAAACCCAGCAGATGCCCTACCGGAAGATCCTACCATTTTACATTCCCTTCATCCCCCCAACCATCCTCAATCTCCCTAAATATCATCCCACTACATTGTCCTTAACTCACTGAATTAAATGATATCTCACACCAGCTAGTTTAAGCTACATGTTAGGCTACTATTGCCGACGCTCTTATAATACGTTCTATCACCGCACAGTACTGCACTCTATTCCTAAGAATAATCTAAGTTAGGTATGTTTAATAGAATACCATATAATTATTCCTGTTGTAGATGGAGACTATGAAATCACACACTGGATAGATGTCCGCGGATATACATCAACAATAGACACTATAGTCTCTCTCTATAAACTAGGAATATTGCATACGTCCGTAGCGCTTCACAACTTTTGGTCGACTACTCCAAATTTGTTTACCTCAACTGGGTTAATGCTGGGTCTGAGTGACGTCACAAAACTGTCTAGATACTAGACCGTCTAGAATCTATTTTGTCTCTCTCCTGTTTAGACTGGGTGGAAACAACCCGCCGTCTATTCCGCTTTCATCTGGGGACCTGTCCCGGCACTTCAAAAAGTCTTGCTGTCTGTAATCTAGAGAATTCTTGTCCCCACAACAAAAGATCTGGCCGCCATACATCCAGACAGAGTGTCTCCAACTTCAAAGGATGGCTGCCGCCTTGCAGACGTACGGCGCTATAGTCCCTCCTCGATCAACAACATATTAAAGAAATGCCGACTGTTTTGTAGACGTTTGGTGCGACTTTCTGTCATCGATCGACATCCAAGATTTATTGTGACAAGTACTTGCAGCGGAATTTAAAGATGCACTGCATCGCATAAAGAAAGGAAAGGCACTCGGTCCAGACAACATTGCAGAAGAGGAAATTGAAGCGCTGGGTGATTTTGGAATAGAAATATTGACAACATTTATAAATGTACTAGTAAGTACATTCCCAGTGGCCTATTAAAATCCATCTTTATAACTCTGCCGAAGAAACCAGGCGCTTTAGGATGCGAAGAACATCGCACAATAAGTCTTATGAGTTGCATGACAAAGCTGTTACTCAGAATCATTATGAAAAGAATAAAAAACAAGATTAAACCAGAAACTGGTGATGAACAATGTGAATTTGTGGAGGGAAAGGGCACAAACAATGCTATATATTCAAAACAATGTTTTCCCGTAGTTAATTTGAATAACGAAGACACAAACAATAGATTGCACGATTTAATGCCTGGCATATTTCGCTGCATCTCGTCAGGTACATACTGCAGAATTCACATAACATAAATTAAATTAACTAGATAAATCCTTCAAGCTGAAATATGCACATATCCACACAGTAATGTCAACTGTCTACCATGGTAATGAGACAGTATGGAAAATGGTTTTCACATACCGCCTAAGTTTATCGGAGGACATTAACTGGAATATTTTTGAAACAGAAAGTTCACCGACCAGTATAAGTTCAAAATTAGTCAGTGGCCGGGCGCTGACTTGGACATGGCCCGCTAACCGCCGGTTTACCTTTCGTTGTTAGTGAAATAAGAAATTCAGGAAACATGAAGCCGAACTTAGCATAGGAACTGTCAAATGGGCAAGAAATACAACGGATGGGGCTAGATATATGGGAAAGGACACGCCCAATGAACCAAAACAGGCAAAGGCGGCAAGGGTAGGTCCTTAACCTCAAACTATAACCTAGTGGTGTCAGGGATCTAGAATAAAGCGGATTAAGGAGAATTAATTATGCGGCACAGCTAAATGCCGATTGGGTAGTTCTTCATGACAAGGGACGGCGACGTCACGTGATTCAAGAAAGGCGCCAACTCAAGAGGTGATATATACTTTGGATCCAGTCAGTTTAGGGAGTGTGGAACGAGCAAGCGTACGGTTTAGCAACAGGGCCGAGTGGGCCAAGGACTGGGTGACCGCCCAGCCCAGGAAGTGTGAGTTTGGAACTCCAGCAATGGTGATGTCCATATCCCAGGCTGTTTAGCGTCCAGGAAGATGGAGAGGCAGTATTAAAGACGGAAAAGATGCACATGTCACAGTTTCGTCTGGACTGCCGAAGAAACGCAGAATGGTCGAGGATCTGTGAACCATTTATTCCAGATAGATAAATCTGATGGAGTGGAACGCAAATTCCGAGGATCACAAAATGGCGTGCAAGCCATTTGAGAAGGACTGTTGGCTAAAGAAGAACACTCATTAGTTGCAGATGATGGCTAACGTCAAATAGGGCAACCACTAGCCAGAGACACTGCAATCGGAACCACACAGGAGACTAAGGTCAATCGGGATCACACAGGAAACTAATGTCAATTACGACTGGAAACCGTGTGGTGGGATCCACGGCAAACGAGAGGTTGAAGAGAGCAATCGTATTTCAAATATGGGACCCAGATGATAAACGGGACGGCAGAAGTTGAATGCATTGCCTGGGTAAACTGGAGTCGCCTAGACATACCGGGCATAGCTGAATAAACAGTTACCCGCTGAACAAGTTGGATGGGAGCGAATTAATTCCCTGGGTATATGGGTTGATGGATCAATCTGTGGATCAATGGGTATTTGGGCTGAATACATGTACCACTAATAATGTACCACTACGGAGAGATAGTTATGAAACAAAGGCCGGTGTAATTCCTAGCTTTAGTCCTTTTCTTCATGCGGTTAGGAGGTGATAGTAGGTAATATTTCCCTAACATCCGGTTGCATAGTAGTATATTATATTATCTACCTCCCCTTGTGACGTCATGCAGTATTGTGTTGTTTTTTGAGTCGATTATACATAGATGTGTCTTCAATGCATGTACTGGTTACTCTATGCGATTATGCTGTAGATTGTCACTCTGTTATTGTTCAGAAGGAAATAAAAATATGCTTGAATTGCCTTTTATTTCGACTTGTCAGTCTGAGATTGTGTAGATTGGAGTAGTTTAGAGACATTGTGAGGTGGGCTGTGCATCTCTCCTATAACCTGATAACATACACCACGAGACATTGATGGTGCAATAGTATAATTAACTATTTTTCTCACGCGGAGACACGAACCTAAATCTGTCGTATCCATTACTCTCATCCTCTTTCTCCTTCTCTCCTTCTCTCTTCATTTTTCCTTATTATCAAAGATAGTGCGTTGTAGGCAGAGTTCGACTGAGGAACGAACTTTTAGGCTTCACACTATTTATATCATTTCCCTCAACATCCTCTTCTTTCCCTTCTCCCTCTCCCCTCCTCCCTCTCCCCTTCTTTCTCCTTTTCTGGCTGTCACAAAATGGCGTCGTCTGGCAGTATCTGTTTCCAGAATTTTCTGGGACCTTCCAGCTTAGTCCGGTAGCTCCCAGGAGATTCCATGTGAACTTTGTCTCTGTGGTGTCAGGTTATACTATATAGTAAGATCGTATACATAGATTTGTCGCTTATAGTCAGTAGTTCGTGATTGCCTGCTCGATAGTTGTCTCAGTAAGTGTTCCTTTACTAGGCTACTTATCTCATAGCTGGTTGGTAAATTGTCTGAACTATATGTCGGCGAGGTTTCTACTAAGTCTGTTCAGTTAGAAACTCTTGTATAGAGTACACCGGCCAAACCACCTTGCTATAAGAATACAGGAAAACCTACGCACAACAAAATACCCAGGGAGAGCAAACTCAGAGGGAGAGTCAGCGCAGCGGAATCTGTTCGAAATGAGCTCAGACAACAGCTGAGCAGTGCAAGTCAACGTAAGGGTGGCCTTATCTTGTTATCGTTAAAGAGCCAAGGTCCTAATGTCAGTGCACGTTAAAGACTAACTCACTGATTGAAGGGTATCACAATAAAATACCCCACCGTTATACAAAGGTCACCCACTCTTCTTCCAGGAAGTTAGAGTCATGATTGACGAAAGGGCATGGCAGGCGAAACCCAGAGCCATGCAAAGTATAAGAACAATTCCCACACCTGTTATGCAGAGCCAGCCAAACCTTTGGCTGTCCGGGGAATGCATTTCGCTGACTCTTTTAGGGAACAATTGTGAAGCTGTTTAGGTGACAGAACCCAACATTTCTGGTGGCAGTGTAGACATCCGAGGCCACTAAGAAAATATAGCGCCCCTCCCTTTTTTTCTGCAGAAGAGAACAGCGCGAGACGGGCTGTGCCGAACGTTATCAATGGCACATGTGGCGTACCAGAGATGCACGCATGAACAATTAGATCATCAAGCGGGGTTGTTCCCCTTTGTTTTATGCAGTGAGTTAATTATGGCTGTTGTGAAGAGACAAGTGACAGTGTCACCCGTGGTAGTTAGAAAATCCCTTTTTTTAGAGGCGGGAACAGAGGTGGAATTCAATGTACCACCGTGTTCAAGTTTCATGATATCAGAATTAGACATGTTAACAGTGTTGGGCAGTGAATGACAAGCGACGCCCTATATTTCTGCCCGTGCATATAGAATAGACACAAATAGACAATCGTAGAAATTCAGTGAAGAAGATCGGAATCCAGAGAGCACCATCAAACAGAAGCATATGCGATATATATATTTCAGCATGACAATGAACATTAGTTAAATAATAAGTTAAACATTCGTGGTGTAGTGTTGGTTCACAATTGAATGACATTTTTGTTGGAGGGCCATATGTGTAGTCGCGTGTAGCCATCCTTTGTTTGTTTTACATGTTGAATTTAGTTAGAAACATGTTATTTTGCTGGTTAAATGAATATGACTACTTGATAGGATCAACTTTTGTGGAGCAGTTAGCTCCCTTGTTACTTCCATAGCGGAAGTTGTCAAGTCGGGTATGCGAATGTTTTTATTTTTGGGGGTGCCTCTCTTCGGTGTGTTCAGGGGAAGAAACAACTGCAGTATTGAGTGTCATAGTGACAACACATAGTTCAACGTCGTGCCAAGAGGCCAAGGAGACCATTTATAATCTGAGATTGCCCGAGTAGATGTTAATACGGGTACATGATTGTTTTTAATGTGAAGGGCGAAGAATAAATGTTAGAGCATGATGTCCTAGAATTGGGCACACATTTTTTTGTCAGAGTTATTTCAGCGTCAAGGGAGCAGGGCATAATGTTCAAGAACTGGGCATGCCATTTTTTTCCAGAGTTATTTCAGCGCCAAGACAATTGAGCACGATGTCCAACGACTAGGCGCACATATTTTATGTCAAAAGCTGTTTCATTATATATGGTTGGTTTGTTTCTATGGCCACTAAATTTTGCGTACTTACAGCAGGGCTGATTTCTTTTTGTGTACATCGGTCGTGATCGTGAAGAATGCAGCTTCAGGCTGATGTGTCCTTGCGAATAGGGGGGAAGTGATTGTTTTATTATGTGTGTGAACAGGCATTTGCCTGTGGGGTCACAGGAATTGTTACAATGTTTTTTTTCAGATTCAAGGATGACTGGGCACATTGATTTACAGATGTTTTAGTGGGTAGCACCGATGTGAATTTGATTTTTGGTTTTGTTGTTGTTACAGGGGAGTGGCATATTAAGTGAATGCCTATATTGACATTGTTTTATTAATTGTTGTGCCCCTAAGTATTGCACCCATTGATTGATGATTTTGTTGTTTGGGGAAATCCCCTGCATGCAAGGAGTTGGACTGTTTTTATTGATAATATTACTTGGTTTTAACAGGCTTTAACTGCCTTAGAATTTTTCTGTATACTGGGAGAGCAGGGGATGCAACCAATATTTTTTTATTATTTTATTATTTTCTTGTGGTGGAAGTTCCAAAAAGAGTTGTTTCCCTTAGGCATCCAATATTTTTCATGAGGGATGCCATAGGCGGAGGCTTGGCTTCGTTCTGAGGGGAGGAATGACGCTATATTGATTGTGGGACCATCAACTTTTGGTAGGTGGGTATGAGACAGTATGGAAAATGGTTTTCACATACCGCCTAAGTTTATCGGAGGACATTAACTGGAATATTTTTGAAACAGAAAGTTCACCGACCAGTATAAGTTCAAAATTAGTCAGTGGCCGGGCGCTGACTTGGACATGGCCCGCTAACCGCCGGTTTACCTTTCGTTGTTAGTGAAATAAGAAATTCAGGAAACATGAAGCCGAACTTAGCATAGGAACTGTCAAATGGGCAAGAAATACAACGGATGGGGCTAGATATATGGGAAAGGACACGCCCAATGAACCAAAACAGGCAAAGGCGGCAAGGGTAGGTCCTTAACCTCAAACTATAACCTAGTGGTGTCAGGGATCTAGAATAAAGCGGATTAAGGAGAATTAATTATGCGGCACAGCTAAATGCCGATTGGGTAGTTCTTCATGACAAGGGACGGCGACGTCACGTGATTCAAGAAAGGCGCCAACTCAAGAGGTGATATATACTTTGGATCCAGTCAGTTTAGGGAGTGTGGAACGAGCAAGCGTACGGTTTAGCAACAGGGCCGAGTGGGCCAAGGACTGGGCGACCGCCCAGCCCAGGAAGTGTGAGTTTGGAACTCCAGCAATGGTGATGTCCATATCCCAGGCTGTTTAGCGTCCAGGAAGATGGAGAGGCAGTATTAAAGACGGAAAAGATGCACATGTCACAGTTTCGTCTGGACTGCCGAAGAAACGCAGGATGGTCGAGGATCTGTGAACCATTTATTCCAGATAGATAAATCTGATGGAGTGGAACGCAAATTCCGAGGATCACAAAATGGCGTGCAAGCCATTTGAGAAGGACTGTTGGCTAAAGAAGAACACTCATTAGTTGCAGATGATGGCTAACGTCAAATAGGGCAACCACTAGCCAGAGACACTGCAATCGGAACCACACAGGAGACTAAGGTCAATCGGGATCACACAGGAAACTAATGTCAATTACGACTGGAAACCGTGTGGTGGGATCCACGGCAAACGAGAGGTTGAAGAGAGCCATCGTATTTCAAATATGGGACTCAGATGATAAACGGGACGGCAGAAGTTGAATGCATTGCCTGGGTAAACTGGAGTTGCCTAGACATACCGGGCATAGCTGAATAAACAGTTACCCGCTGAACAAGTTGGATGGGATCGAATTAATTCCCTGGGTATATGGGTTGATGGATCAATCTGTGGATCAATGGGTATTTGGGCTGAATACATGTACCACTAATAATGTACCACTACGGAGAGATAGTTATGAAACAAAGGCCGGTGTAATTCCTAGCTTTAGTCCTTTTCTTCATGCGGTTAGGAGGTGATAGTAGGTAATATTTCCCTAACACCCGGTTGCATAGTAGTATATTATATTATCTACCTCCCCTTGTGACGTCATGCTGTATTGTGTTGTTTTTGGAGTCGATTATACATAGATGTGTCTTCAATGCATGTACTGGTTACTCTATGCGAATATGCTGTAGATTGTCACTCTGTTACTGTTCAGAAGGAAATAAATATATGTTTGAGTTGCCTTTTATTTCGACTTGTCAGTCTGAGATTGTGTAGATTAGAGTAGTTTAGAGACATTGTGAGGTGGGCTGTACATCTCTCCTATAACCTGATAACATACACCACGAGACATTGATGGTGCAATAGTATAATTAACTATTGTTCTCACGCGGAGACACGAACCTAAATCTTTCCTGTCCCTTCCTTTCATCTCTATCACCTCCTTCCCGCTCTCTTCATCTTTCCTTATTATCAAAGGTAGTGCGTAGTAGACAGAGTTCGACTGAGGAACCAACTTTTAGGCTTCACACTATTTATATCATTTCCCTCATCCCTCTTCTTTCTCTTCTCCCTCTCTCCTCCCTTCCTCTCTCCCTCCTTCTTCCCCTTCTTTTCTCACTGTCACAGTAATTTTAAGCTGACTAACATGTCTTTCTGTTTCCACAAATCTGGCTTGCGTTGAGAGATCATTATTGCTTCTGCAAACTTTAACAAGCGAGTATTTTGTGTGTTAAACATCTCATCTCATCTCATCACGTTCCTCTTGTTATCATCTCATCTCATCATGTTCCTCTTGTACCCTGCGGTGTCGAGGTGTAGTATAAACAGCGGGAGAGCGCCAGCCCATGTGCTTCACGTATCGATACTCCCATGGACCCCATGGTCTGTGTGTGTGTGTGTGTGTGTGTATATATATATATATATATATATATATATATATATATATATACACAACAGACCACTCATGCGGTGATGACGTCAGTCTGCATGATGCTGCTTAACTGTTTACCAGCGCGATTTGAATAACTCAGATGACATTCTGACATGTGAAGTCGTGATGGAAAGTTACCAAAATATATACACCCCTGTCATGTAGAGTGAAGAAAGATTGCACATAAATACTATAATGGGTGTTGAATGCAAACATGCCTTCATTGGCTTGGCAAATGCTGCGAATGTGTCATAAGAATATTAAATGATCATCGCTGGGTTATAAGGAAAACATCTATTAATTGCCATTGAAATATCACATTGCAGGGTTTCAAATGTTGCTGTATGTAGCCGGGGGCAGGGTTGAGGTGAGCGCCCAACCTTGCATAAATACCCCAATGGCTCGTGCATTCATAACCTATGCAGCAAAAGTCCGACTTCTGGCCTTCTCGTGGCGGAACTGTTTTAACTAACAGGAGAAGGGGCGGCGGAGAGTCACTGGCACCGAGAAATAACCAAAACGCTCCAGATATGTATGCACGTACATGCATGCGCAGACACGTGTGTGCGTGCCTACGAACCTAAACTCAAGTAAGACCACAGTCTGCTCTAGCAAAGGAAAGGTGCTGAAGACGGAGGCAACCAGCCAGAAGACGCACCACATAAATAAGGATACCATGCAATCACGCGTAATGAAATATATCGACTACTGCTAAATGTTACGGTGCTCGCCCTGCTGTGGACCCCCAGGCAGGTGCAGTGCCGGGCCATATGCCTCGAAAGGGTCCAACCAAAGCTACTGGACGTCCTTCTCAGATGTCCTGATGAGCCAGATGACCTGAGAATAGAGCTTTAAAAAAAAGTCGCTTAAAAGCCGACAGGGTCGACTCCATTGCAACGGGTTTTATCCCATATGGCTCGGTCGCTTTCTGCATCGCAGAAAGCGTCGCACAAAGCACGAACTACGTAGCTCTAGCGACGACCCACAGGAGTCTCCGAAAAATTTCACTCGTGAACCGAAGGGCGTGGTCCGGAATCGAACCCGCAACCTTCGGAGCCAGAGTCAAACGGCTTGATGACTTCGCCACGGAGACTCCCACTGAGAATAGAGCGTCTGGGCATACCAAACAAAGACTACAAATAATGCACTGGAATGCGGAGGGAGTCAGAAACAAAAAAAAATAGAACTAGAAAACATCTTGGACCAAGAAAAAGTAAGCGTATGTTGCTTGCAAGAAAGTCACCTCAATGAAAATATAGCCTTCAAAATCAGAGGTTAATAGTGTTAGCGATCTGACTGAAAGGACAGGCGAAAGGGTGGGATACTGACCCCTGTAAAAAATAACATCACTGCTTCTAAAATTGAAGTTTACATGGAAGGGGCTGAGTATCAGACACTTAAACTTAAGACAGGAAATACAGACCTTCATGTGATCAATTATTACTAAGTGACCGCCCACAGGCACTGGACACACTACCATTAAAAGAAAAATATGATTGTGTGTGCCGAATTCAACAGCCACTTGCAGAGCTGGGGCTATGATCAAATGGGGCAGAGAGGAGAGAGACTGGAAGACTAGCATGATTAGAATAGATTCATCTTGATTAACAAGCCGTCTGACCCACATACTTTCTGCTCGAGGTCATAGCACACTACAACTACACATGCCATGGCTTTTCATTTACCAGACCTGTAGTGGAAGATTACACGAATTGTTGGGAAACAACTTGGTGGCAGACTGGGCAATGTACAAGAATCGCACCAGCATACTGGTTAGAAACCTGAACACTGAGAAAGACATAAATAAAGTAGTTGAAGAGTTTGGGAAATGCATACTACAGACAGCACGAAAAACAGTACTAAGAGGAGCCCGTACACATTATATACCCAAGTGGAGTAGTGAACTGAACAGTTACATAATGATGTGGAAGTGTGTAGAAAGCAAGCATAGGCCACATCCAGCCAACAGCACCACAATAAATTCCAAATTTCAAAGGGCCAAGCTGCAGGCTAGATGGAAAAGTTGGTAGGAGAAAACAAAGTCACTGAACTTTGAAAGAGATACAAGGAAATTGTGGAAGCTAATAAAATAACTTAACGATGAGGGCGCACGGAGAAACTCAAAAATTGCACTACATACAGACAGAAACATCTTAACAGGAAAGCAAGCAGCTGACCATTTTGCAAACTCGTTCGCACAAGATAATAATATCGACATTAGTCCAGAGAAACAACAAGAGATTCGAGAGAAAAGGCAACATACAGGGCAGAATGAAACAGTACATGAGGTTCTGGAGGCACCTATCACAATCAGCGAACTGGAACTAGCTATATCAAAATTGAAAATGAGAAAGTCACCAGGAACTGATGTTATCTCAAATGAAATGATCAGCAACCTAGGAACAGATGCCAAAGCAAAGCTGTTGCAGATCTTTAATAACAGCTAGACCTTAGGCAGTGTTCCTCAAGCCTGGAGAGAAGCAATCATGATACCCCTTCTAAAATCAGGGAAAGATAGTTCCATTGTCTATAGCTACAGACCAGTTAGCCTCATCAGCTGTCTCTGCAAAACAATGGAGCGCATCATCAATCACAGACTGCAGTGGTACATTAAATGTGAAAACATCCTTGTACCACAGCAAGCTGGCTTTATGCAGTGCTACTCTACGGAAGATCAGACAACCCGCCTCTCTCAAGAAATTGAGGATGCATTTCAAGAGAAGAAGCTGGTGCTTGCTGATAGATAGAACTGAAGAAAGTCTTTTACAAAGTCTGGAAAGAAGGTCTGATGAAGAAACTGAAAAACTATAAAGTCAATGGAAGAATGTACAAATGGGTGAACATATACTTGCACAACAGAAGAGCCCGAGTACAGATGACCAGTGGTTCTCAACCTTTTTTGGTCCGTTCCCCCCTTCACCATATTTTTAGGACGTCAATCCCCCCTCACCATATTTTTAGGACGTAATTCCCCCCCCCCATCATATTTTTAGAACATCATTCCCCCCCCCCCCCCCTTTTCGTATTTCCTCCCTAAAAATTTCCCCCTGCCCCTACACAGTATATGTAATAAATGAAGCTAAATTTAAAAGCACATACTAAAACAAGTCTAGACATCTACATAAAATGTGATTTGCGGGTCTACTTACGTTATAAAATGGATTTCAGAAGGGTGATACGTACAGAAGCGTGAAGTATGAAGGGAAAAACAAGATCTAGTAATCGGTTCTTGTATTAATGCGATCTTGAAATAATCTTCATTCCCCCCCTGGAAACTCCAAAATTCCCCCCTGGGGGGGGGGGGGGAATTCCCCACCGGTTGAGAACCACTGAGATAGACGGACTCAAGAGCTTGAAAGTACTACTGCGCCACAGTGTTACCCAGGGCGGAGTCTTTTCCCCCGCACTTTTTCTAATCTTCATCAATGATCTCGTTTCTAATCTACCACATGAAATTAAAGCGGCAATGTACGCTGATGACTTGGTTCTATGGAGCACAAATGAACATGCATCAGTGGCCAGCAGATCGCTACAAAGAGCTGTAGATGCATTTGTTGCACGGGCAAATAAATAGTGTGTCAGCATAAACACTGACAAGTGCAGCACCACTCTATTTACCCTCTCTCCAAAACAAAAGGCAGGAATCAACCAGATAAATGGAATACCCCTTAGAGAAGATAAAGAACCAACATACCTTGGAGTAACACTTGATGGCAGGCTGACATGGAAAAAGCACACCAGCAAAGCAGTAGGAAAAGCCAGAAGGAAAATAGCCATCCCGAGAAAACTAAATGGAACCACATGGGGAGCCAGTGGGAAAATACATAGCAAATTTTATCAACAGAGCATACGACCACACTTGGAATACGGGTCAACTGCGTGGTGTTCGGCATAAAAAACCACACTACAAGAGCTGGACACGGTGAAAAATCAAGCTCTTAGAGTCATCACAGGAGGGATGAGATCAACCCCTATAGTGGAAATGGAGAAGATGGGGAGGACACTAGCACTGAGAGAGCGCAGAGATACGAAAACGCTAATACAGGCAGAAAAGTTCCACAGCTTGCCAGGCCACCCTATGCAGAACAGATCTGAAAACTTAGCTAAAGGGCGGTTGAAAAGAAACAGTTTTATCCACCAGGCCAAACGACTCTGCAGAGAAACCACCGATCTGCCCATCGTTGGTATCCCCCTGAAAACTATTCCAGAGCGAACTCCATGGAAAGATGAACATAGACTGTCACTACAAATCCAGACAAAAGTGAGTGGAATATTTGACAAGGAAGTACAAAACAGTGTACAGCGCAGAACAGCCACATTCAGCTTCCTTCATGAAGAATACCCACAGGACGTCTGGATCCGAGTCTACACAGATGGGTCAGCACAAAATGCTGTTCGAAATGGAGGAGCGGGAGTATACATAGAATACCCAAGTAATACTAGGGACACGACCAGAGTACCAACAGGAAAGTACTGCCATTATTATAATGCTGAAATTGAGGCAATCAAGATAGCAGCAGAGAAATGACTAAATACCAGCCATGGTACACAAGCTGTGGTGCTATTGACAGATGCAAAATCAGTACTCGAGGCGCTCCTGTCTGGGAAATTGCCAGTAACAAGGATACTACTTTCTGAACTTAGCAGTCAGCATAAGGTTACCATACAGTGAATACCATCCCACTGTAAAATACCTGGAAACGACAGAGTTGATCGATTGGCTAAGGAAGGAGCAAAAGAACAGCCTGATGTGCCCGTTACATACCACCAAATGATCACATCAGTCAGAAAGCTACCAAAACCTGCTCAAGATGGCCACCACGTTATGGACAGATCAGAACAAGTCATTGTTCTGCACCTCAGAACAGGACACAATAGATTACGCAACCACATGCATACAAAATTCAAGATTGGTGAATCAGTCATGTGCACATGTGGATTGGCGTCGCAGACAGCAGAGCAAATACTCCAAGACTGCCCAAAATACATAATATCTAGGTGCCATGTGACGTAATCGTGATAAGTGTCGAAATCACGCTTCAAGCACAAAGTGAAGACATGGTGTCAAGTGTCAGAAATCTTGTTGTCCAGGGTTTAATCTTTATATAGGCTCGTACAAACACTTGATAATTTACAGATCCACTATGCACACAACCCACAAAAGCCTCTTGCGTCTTTAGTCAACACACTTTATTGCAGAACAGTAATCACACGTGGCTGTCATACACAGTCGGCTTCCTGCCGTTTTCGCGTTCTGCTTATGACCAGCACACCCACTGCTTACAAACATAATTCATGGTTAATCTAATCGTCATGAGAGACTTTGGTTGATGCATATTGTAGATCTTACTGTTGTAACACTCACTTGATAACCTACTTAACAATTATACTCCTACTCACGCACATAACCGTTACCCAACAAGTCCTTGTCACGGCGTATCTCTGCCCACCATTTTGGTCGAGGTGTTATTCAAAACAGTGTTAACTGTCCCGCTACCGCTTGTCGGCGTTTGCAGCCCATCATCAGGCGTCAGCTTCAGTGTGTTGCTTCATGATAGCCAACTTCCACAAAGGAACAATATTTAACTTTGGGATGCGACTCAGATGATCTCAATTGCTTTCAGTCACTTTCCATCGAACATTCTCTGTCCACGTCTCGGCGTCGTCTGGCTAACAACAAGGTTTTTCGTTCTCAGCCTGGCGCAGTCATGTGACCACCTTAACTTCGCCCTCTCAAGCCGCCGGTGTTCGCTTGTATTTTGTCACTGTGTGTCTTAGTGGCATCTATATAGTTTCTACGTTCGACACATTTGCCCTATTTCTCGTATCCATCCCATGGCACTAGGCAAACCTTCTGGCCTAGAGAGACAACAATGGAAGATAAACTCTATGGACTGCTGAGTCAACTAAAAAGACAGTTAAATTCACACAAGAGACAACATTGCAGTTATAGACATATTTCAAGCGAACTAAAGAAGAAGAAGAAATCACATTGCAGCATGCAACTTTTATAATTTAAGTTTGTGATGAAATAACGATCGGTAATAGTCCAAACTTCTTAAATACATGTAAAAATTGATACTAGATTTAATAATACATAGTAATCATCCAGTACCTTGCCGAATGGCGTGGGCGATCATGCCTCTGCATATAATGTGATTTCGGACATCATGGATCAATTCATGTGTTGACTACTGTCCTTGTCATGACATAAAACTGTCAAGAATTTTCTCAAGCTGTCTTCCTCTATCTCTCTTTCAGCAAATTTTTCCGGTTGTCACAACATATTCCAGTTTTTGTCTTCTCTACATAGTAGAACGTTAAAAACGTTGCTATAAAAAACTGTATTTACGAATCTACTTACATCTTAGAAAGACAGCCTGGATCTCCGGGATGAAAAAGAATTTCAGAAGCCGTGAAGTATAGTTTTATCCAACATGGATGGAAAAACTATGACAAAGATTCATCCAAAAGAACACCCCCTAAACAAGTAAAAAGCTTTAAGTACTTAAAAAGTATAATATCATAAATGGAAAATCAGAAGATGAGATCGAAAATAGGTGCAATAAGGCAAACCAAGTCATTGGGAAAATGGCACCAATACTAAAGAACAAACATGTATCAATAGTTACTAAGAAAGCGCTCTACAACACAGTCTTTCTACCAAATCTATGCTACCAATGCCAAACTTGGGCAATGACAGAAAAAGAAAAATCACAACAACAGAAATGAGATTCCTGAGAAGAATACTCAATGTATCAAGCTGAGAAAAAATTAGAAATTAAGAAATCAGGACTAAAGTAAGGGTTATAGCAATGCTAGATTTTTTCAAAAGGCAGGAAGTTAAATAATTAGGCCACGTAACTAGATTACCAACTAACAGTATACCACAAAAAGCAATGACGTACAAACGAAATGGAAGCAGAAGAAGAGGCTGGCCACATAAACGATGGACAGAGGGAGTAGCAGAGTCCATGGAAATCTGATACGCGAAGCCGCCCATAAACGGGCACTCTCTCGCTGTTTATGCTTCACCTCGACACAGCAAGGTACAAGAGGAACAAGATGAGATAATGAGTTATACCTCATCTTGTGTTTTCTTTTCTTTGGCTTTCGACTCATGTATCTGTTTTATCTTTTTTGATTTTGTTTTTTATCGGTTGCTTGTTGTGGGTTATTTATAGCATTAGCAGCTTCCGAATTTCGTGACTGAAATTTCAAATCTTAACTTATTTTTTTCTGATTGTATTAAATTTTTTCACACATAGATATGTCTATGTTTCATATGTATACATAGATGTCTGTATTTCACATAAAGAGATGTACATGTTTCACATGTACAGAGATGTCTGTTTCACGTGTATATTGAAATATTAATGTCACACATGTATAAAGAGATATCTATGTTTCACATGTATACTGAAATATTCATGTCTCTTGTGTATAAAGTAGGACTTGTGGGTACCCAATGACATCACTGGAGCAGAAAAGGGGCGTGGCACTATTAGACTACCTCTTTTTGCGACTCCGATATCAGGAGATTTTACGTACTAATGACGTTAAATTCCCCGATTATTTCAAGATCGCGATAAAACAGAAACTGATTACTGGGCATAGTGTTCTTTAATGGTGTAATTTGCCGTCGGTTCTTCTTATGTGTTCTGTTCGTCATGTGTTGTTGCGGTCTCTGTTTAACTGGTTTCTTTGCATATGCTGTCTATATAGGTTATGAACAAGAGAGGAGATAGGACACAACTTTGTCGAGCTACTTGTAGAACGGCTGAACAAACAAATCAGGGAACTGAAAAGAAAACTCCAAAAGGTGAGTGTAAGACAATTTTATAGTTGTTTACGGTGAATGCGTCGTTCTCCCTGGCGAAGGTGTTAACGACTTTCTCCGTAATCCCGTATATCCACGTAGAGGAACCAGCTGCGCGAGATTTGGTAGCGGATCGCGTCACGTTGGTTACTTACAGGGGTATGGGAGCCAGTCGCTCAGAAAGCAATGACAAACTATTGAGTGTAATCTTGCCAAGACATCAACAACAGCAGTAAAATGCTGGTGTTGGCACAACAACAAAAAACAGTGAATTCTAATTCACCATCAGGCCATTGCAAACATTGGTCATATATTTATACACATGAAACGGACATCTCTTTATACACGCGGGAAAGTTACATCTCTCTCTACATGTAAACATGGACATCTCTGTATACATGTGAAGCACAGATCTGTATATATTATCTATGCATGCATGTGAAGCATACACATCTCTGTGTATATTATCTATGTATGCATGTGAAGCATAGACATCTCTGTATATATTATTTATGTATGCACGTGAAGCAGATATATTTGGATATACGTGAAGCATACACATCTGTGTATAGATGTGAAGCATTGTCACCTCTGTTAGGTAACCCTCTATACATGTAAAACATAGACATCTCTGTATACATGCGAAACATGGATCTCTCTCTCTCTCTCTCTCTCTCTCTCTATATATATATATATATATATATATATATATATATATATATATATATATATGCCTGTGAACAGAATCAACCACTGTTTATTGCCTTCGTCGACCTCACAAAGGAATTTGATTCGGTCAGTCGTGTGGGTCAGTTCAAAGCACTAAAGAAGATCGGCTGCCCACCAACTCTTCTGTCCATTGTGGAATCATTCCACACAGGCATGAAGGGTATAATCAAGTTTGATGGTGCAACTTCAGAGGAGTTTGACATCAAGAGTAGAGTTAAGCAAGGTTGTGTACTAGCTCCCACCCTATTTGGAATATTCTTTTCACTTCTGCTGAAATATGCATGTCGTGATCAGAATGATGGTATATACATTCACTCACGCTCAGATGGCGGCCTCTACAATGCTCAGAGATTGAAGGCCAAGACCAAAATTAGGAGGGCAATGATCAGAGAGTTGCTTTTTATAGACGATGCTGCAGTTACGACCCACTCTGAGTAAGAATTACAATGTCTACTATCTGCATTCTCCAATGCTTGTTCTGAATTTGGTTTAAAAATTAGCAAAAAGAAGACACAGATTATGTCACAAGGTGCACATGTGGTACCATCAATCTTTATTGACGACGCCGAACTAGAGATAGTAGACCATTTTACATATCTAGGATCAGAGGTACAAAAATGAGAATATGATAAATACCAATGAGGAAATGTGCAACACATGGAAAGAATACTTTGTTGAATTACTAAATTGTGAAGCTCCAAGTAACACTTTCCCACAAGAAGAGGTTCTAACGTGTGAACCACAAATTGAAGAACCTGCATTTGAAGAAATTCTATATGTAATCACACGACTTAAAAACAATAAGGCAACTGGGACTGATGGAATTGCTGCTGAATTTATAAAGGCGGGTGGCCATGCATTACATCTAAAGTTATACGAACTAATCATAAAAATCTGGAGGACAGAAGAATTACCCCATGACTGGAAAGAGTCATTATTGATACCTATCTTTAAGAAAGGAGACAAGTTCCAATGTGAAAATTATAGAGGAATATCACTACTGTCCATAAGTTATAAGATACTATCCGCAGTATTACTAAATAGACTAAACCATATTCAGAATACATATTAGGTGACTACCAGGCGGGTATTAGACAAAACAGATCAACAATAGATCAGATATTTATCTTACGACAAATAGCCGAGAAAAATTGGGAATATAATAGAGATCTCCATAACATTTTTGTGGATTTTAAAAAGGCTTATGATAGTGTCCATAGGAATAGTCTATGGAATGCTATGCGGGAATTTGGAATACCAAGGAAGTTAATCAACATGAACAGACTATGCATGGAAGATACTTATAATACAGTAACATATAAAGGCAGGAAATCAGACCCTTTCCAAATAACATCTGGCTTGAAACAGGGTGATGCACTATAGCCGCTACTCTTCAATTTGGCTCTAGAGAAAGTTGTAAGGAGGGTAAAGGAGGAATGTGATATTGGAGGAACACCCAAGCTGCTTGGTTATGCAGATGATATAGATATTATAGTGGAAAATGAACAAAAGACACTGGAAATATTGACTCACTTAAAGGAAAAAGCCCAACAGATGGGGCTGGTTATCAACCAAGATAAGACAGAATATATGGTAATTTCAAGAGAAGGAATGGCTAAAAACTCTGGCCACATACAAATAGATAATATGACGATTAAAAGAACGGAAACATACAAATACCTGGGTACAATCTTCAACTGCTAGAACATCATAAGGGAAGAAATACAAACTAGAATCAATTCTTGAAATAAGATATACTATGCACTGCAACATCTACTAAAATCAAAGGCGCTATCTCGTAACACCAAGATCACAATATACAAACCACTGATCAGACCAGTTGTGCTGTATGGCTCTAAAACCTGGAGTACAACGAAAGGAGACGAAGCCTTGCTACAAAACTTTGAGAACAAAGTTTTAAGACGCATCTTTGGACCCATTAGGGATACACAAAGTGGAGAGTGGAAAAGAAGAAGTAAGAAAGACAATTATGATCTGTTTAAGTCCTCGCTAATCACTGGTATCATGAAGGCTAATAAACTACAATGGCTGGGGCATATAGAAAGAATGGAAGATAATAGGGAAACTAAAATCGCTTACACTCAGGAAATAAATGACCGTAGACCCCGAGGTAGATCAAGAAGACGGTGGAGAAATAATATATATATACAGACCTACAAGCACTTGGAATCAACGACTGGCAAGAGAAGGTCAACCAGAGAGACGAATGGAGACGGATTGTATCTGCAGCAAAGAACCTCAATGGCTCGGAACGCTGAAGAAGAAGAAGGATCAGAGGTAAGTAGCAAATTATCCCTAGATCAGGAAATCAACATCCGGATTGGTAAGGCAGCAACAACAATGAGCAGGTTAACAAAAAGAGTCTGGGAGAACAGGAAGCTTACTGCCAAACAAAAGTCCTTGTCTATCAAGCCTGTGTCATTAGTACTCTTCTTTATGGCAATGAAGCCTGGACAACTTACTCACACCAAGAGAAACGTTTAAACAGCTTTCATATGCAGTGTCTGCGAAGAATACTTGGTATTAAGTGGTAAGACAAAATCACAAATACTGAAGTATTGGAAAGATCAGGTTGTGCGACGGTATATTCCATGCTCAGTCTTCGTAGACTTAGATGGATAGGAGACGTTAAGAGGATGGATGATGGTAATATACCAAAGGACATATTTGTTTGGTGAATTACAGATAGATAACAGATCTACTACGATACAAAGATGTGTGTAAGCGGGACATGATTGATATAGGCATTGATAATGCACATTGGGAGCAAGTCACCGCTGAACGTGTTGCATGGAGGGCAAATATCAGAAATGGAATAAAGACAAAAGAGAAAAATATTGCAGATAAGTCACACACCGAGTATGTGAGACGTAATATGGTGCATGATGATGAAAATGACCATATGTTCACACACATCCACTGTGGATGAACATTTACAGCGCGAAATGTCCTTAACAGTCACATTCACTATCGCCATGGATTGTAGTTATTAAGCCTGTTTGAAGCACAAACTATCGTCTGTCAAGACGGCAAGGTGCCAATGTAATGTGTGTGTGTGTGTGTGTGTGTGTGTGTGTGTGTATCCGTGTCGTGACCAAACGTCTTTCTCACAGCTACAATATAAAGATGGGGGATAGGGGTAGAGAGGCAGAGAGAGAGAGAGAGAGAGAGAGAGAGAGAGAGAGAGAGAGAGAGAGAGAGAGAGAGAGAGAGAGAGAGAGAGAGAGAGAGGTTTTGACCATGATCCTATTCTGATTTATGAGGCTGGGTCGAAACCAAAGCTGTACTGGATGGAACAAAGACTCGTGTCACTGATGTGGATTTAACCTTGTGTGACATCAGGATTAGGGGAGAAGGTACCATGTATCTAGATGTAACAGTGTGAGGAACCACATGAATAGTCTAAACGAAATGTGTAGGGAACATAACATGAAAATTAGCACAAGCAAAACAGAATATAACTAAAGAAGACCAAACAACAACAATTCACCGAAACGATCATCCCTTGAAACAAGTAAAGAGTTTCAAGTACCCAGGAAGTATAATATCATCAAATGGCAGATCAGAAAACGAGATCGAAAATAGGTGCAGTAAGGCAAACCAACTCATTGGACAAATGGCACCAATAATAAAGAACAAACATGTATCAATAACTACTAAGCACTTCACAACACAATCTCCCTACCAACTCTATGCTACCAATGACAAACCTGGACAATGACAGAAAAAGAGAAAAGAAAAATCACAACAACAGAAATGAGATTCCTGAAAAGAATACTCAACGTTTTCAAGAAGAGATAAGATAAGAAATGAAGAAATCAGGACTAAAGTGGGGGTTAAAACAGCACTAGATTTTATTAGAAAGCAGCAAGTTAAATGGTTTGGCCATGCAAGTAGGTTACCAGTCAACAGCATACCATAACAAGCAATGATGTATAGACCAGATGGAAACAGAGGAAGATGCCGACCACGTAAACGTTGGACGGAGGGAATAGCAGAGTCCATGGGAATATCGATATATGAAGCCCATAATCGGGCACTCTCACGATGTTTATACTTCACCTCGACACCGCAAGGTACAGGAGGAACATGATGAGATGAGATGAGATGAGATAGCTGCAGTATCGGGAACTATTGTTCCCATCAAGTATTTGCACAAACTGAACTGGTGCGGTACGTCATGGTACCTACCAGAAAAAAACATCAAACCATTCGGCCACCAACACGGTTCTACAGTGGACGAGTATGACAGCGAAGTTGGTGCAGCATGGAGAGCCGGTATGATTACAAGGCTGACCTAATCATCGACACAATAAAAAAAAGAACGTTCGCAGAGAACTGAAATTGCATGTGTCAGATGACAACCCGAAGAAGATGCCACAGGTCCCAGAGACCGTATATGGTGACAAGAGAGACCTGCAACAATCAACAGCATCATTCTTCTCAATTTGTCAAGGTAGCCGGGAATCGATAATCGAATTTCCCCACAAACAACATCAGGAATTCAAAGAGGTGCTTCGAGCCCATTAAAAACAAAACATCTCAACGATCAACGAGACAATGTTGGGCGATAAGTTCGTGGCTCTGACGACTTGTCTAGATATATGATTAAAGAGAGACTCATCAATGAGCCTTTACTGACATTTCTGGCCGCCAGGGATTGTGCCATTAGGTGGGCGGGTTCGAAACTAGCTCCACCGGCAGATGTTTACAACGTTAAAGCCAGGGGTGAGAGCAGAGGCAATGATCAGACATAGTTGTGTAATGAACATATCGATAGTATAACATGTCAACCCAGCAAGAACAATAGGCAGAAAACAGTTTGTTTTTCCTGAAAACATTTGTAAAGTGTCACGTGAACCTATGGCGAGTGAAGTTGAGGCACTAAGGCAATAAATGGCATAAATCATAGCTCAACTTTCGCAGCTTGTGAATGGCCAGAGACTGACTAGAGTTCACTAGAGTGATTCGATGTAGAAAATGCAACCAAAGTTGACATGTTCAGGGAACGTGTAGGCGAAATTTAAACTAGATCTCCTTACAGTTAGGAGTCAGGTTTCGGCGGGTAAGTGTGATGACTCGAGAAACAAGATAATTCGGTGGGTGCCCAGAATTTGATATTAAAATTTCAGGGAAGACTGTGAGATGCATCTTAGATACTGGATCGCACGTGTCTACTATCACAGAAGAATGCTTCAACAAACTTGTCAGACTCTGTAACTTAGATATAGACAAATACCTTAAATTAAACTCTGCGAATGGTGTTGTAATGCCTTACTTGATGCCTTACTTTGTCAGAATAATTACGTAAAGATCGAAGTTCAATAGTTACAGGACTGGAAAGGATTCGTCTAGTTTCAATAACAGGTTTCAACAATATCTATAGAAGATATAACATTACAGAAGAGAAATGCTAGCCAGCACAGTGACATCGGCATTTAGAATCACACCAGTACTAAATGAAGACATGTAGATGACGTTGTCTCATTGACGTGTATGCCATTTTGTTGGCATATGTGATAGTTTCAGAATATGGATTTGGAGTTGAAGATAAACTTAGCTAATAGCATGCACCTTGGCAGGTAGTAGAGGTATGGTGTAATTAGCAAAACCGTTATCAAAAGCATTAACTGAGCAACAAACCATTTTGCAGAAATGTTTACTTGTTGCGGCACCATGGATTGCAGGTTACCCATTATTATGGCTAACAAAATGCACATAGACAAATGGTCGAGTTCTAGTCCAATTTGTAAGAATAGAGCCAGTGCCATAACAGTGGAAAGGCATTTGATCTCAATTTTGTTAGTGTTTCATTATTTTCGCCACACTGCCATTTGGCTGACTGGGTTTCTTTTGGCCTTTCGTGTAGTAGTTTGACGTTGTTTGCCAAAGTGGGATCTTGCTTTTGCAAGTAACTACACTGTTGCCTGGTTTCACTTCTAGGTAATATAGTTGCCCTGATTTGTTCTGATGATTGAACTTGTGATTCATCTTCTTGTACCTTGGTCATAGATCTTGTAACTGCATTGGCATAAATATTATCTTCATGCCATTAATTAATTTTTTAAAATCTGAATAGTCAGTTACTGAAGGTAAATTACCAATTACTACATCACAAAATGGATGTTTCAATGCTGTACACTTGATTTTTCCTGAAATAAAAGGAGATGAAATATTGGCCCATACCAGAGGGTATCTTTCCCTTCAACCCGAAAATGTTCTACAAGTTATGTGTTTACCCATGCAATCTTGTTTATTCGCTAGTGATTAACGGAGTACCATAATCGTGGATCCTGTGTAACGCAAGATAGAGGCTATTTGGCCATTAACATCACCTTTATGCATTTTTTATTTCACATTTTTATGTACAGAAGCATTTCCTTCTTCAACCATTTTACTAATATCACATATAGGTGAGTTGAAAGCATCACTGTCTTTGACAAAAGTAGCTACTTATTTTTCAACTACTTTATTCATCGAAGAAATGCTTTCATGAATACTTGTATATACTTACTTGTTTTAATCCACTTATTCCTTTACATCTTCGGGTGTGGCCAAAAGCCTTACAAAAATGACATTTCATTCTCCTTTCGATTTAATCTAGCTTGTTTACTTAATACCATGTTCATCAAACAGTTATGATATTCAGGATTTGTATCACACATTTTGTTTTCTCCGTGTGACATCAGTGTTTACATGATGTTATTTTCTTTCTTCTGTTATTATAATTGCTACCGTGTTCGCTTTCAACCTCAGTAGCTATAGAGCCAACTGTAATCTGTTGTGGTGTGGTCATAAAAAAGGTCTTTATTTGAGTTGAAATACTTGGAACCTTTCTCTTTTATCTCTTTGACAGAACTACCCTCATTCTAGTTTAAGAATTGTGAGAATGGTAATGGTAGTGTTGTTAATAGTTTTTTCTCTCTAATTACTAGGTCTTTTAGTGCGTTAAAATCGTTGTTAATACTTTCAGCTATGATTTACTTTTCAACATTGCTTTGCACTTCTGAAAAAGTCTTCAAATGTTTGATCGGGTTTCGGGGTAAATTTTTTTAATTGTGATCTGACAGATTTCTGGTCAAGAGGGAAATACTGCAATATATTTGTTTTTACATATTCATAATCATTTTTACTAAACTGTAATGGTATAGTCTGAAGAATATCATTAATTTTTTCAGGTACATTTCTATATTGTAAAATAGATCAATGTTTCTTATGGATTTCATCTTGACGCATCAGTGTTTCGAACTATTGCGTCCATTCTGAGATTATGCCACATTGTTTATATTTACTTTCTAATTTAGCTTGCCTTCATTTCTCATCTAGTTCTTCTTTCTTTATCTGTAATTCTTTGTACATTTGCCAAAATTGATCTCCTGCGTCTTCTATAGCTTGTCTTTTCTTTTCTTTTGCCCGTTGTTTCTCTTCTCGTTTCAGTTCGTCAGGAGCGTTTAATGTTGACATTTTAAAATGTCTCTTTGAAATATGTGCAAAATTTTATCATCTCTCACAAAATATAATTACCATTACTCACATTGTGGATTATATCTCACCAATTACGCGCAATACTTGAGTTTAAGATATTAAAAACCATTTTTACTCAAGAATCGCTGTTATCACACAATAATGAATAATTAATTACTACATTATGTAAACAAAGGTTGAATATAGTACAATTTAAAAAGCTATCGTCAAAACTTTGGTAATATTATTATTCGTACAGATATAGACACGTCATTCATTCATTCATTCATTCATTCATTCATTCAGTAGCATGCCCTTTGCAGAACCTCGCTCCCATAACAACCTTCCAGAAAACTTTCGATCGTAATCAAGATGTCCCGCGTCCGATACACCCATCTGGAGATCATCTGCTACATCCTGCACCCATCTTCTGTTTGGCCTTCCTCTTCCTCTCTTCCCAGGCATATTTTTTAAAATGTTGCATATCCATGACAGGACGTTGCAGTCAACACCAGCATTTTCAGCTGCCGTTGATGTACTAGGCAAAGTTTACGTTCAGTAGTTTGCCATTGCTTTCTGAACAACCGGCTCCCATACCAACACGTTATAACACAACGCGACACGGTCTGCTGCACAAATCGGTCGCAGCTGCGTTTCAAACGCATGGTAAGTGGCTCACGAAAAGCGTTCGCAAGCCTTCCGCCAAGGAGACCGATCCCAGGCATATACCCCTCCATTATTGTTCTCTCCAAACATTCGTGACTTTTCAAGTGACCAAAATATTGCAATTTTCTTTGTTTTATCGCCTTTAATAGCCAACCTTCTTCAATATTCAGCTTTTATAGTATGGATGCATTAATTCGTTTCTTTATCCAAGATATTCTTAGAACTCGTCTATAACATTTATATTCAAAGGCATTTATGCGCTGTTCAGCTTGTTTAGTAAGTGTCCAGGTCTCACAGGCGTATCTTGCCACGGGAAAGATGCGTGCTCTTAAAAATCTGATGTTTGTAGTTCTATCTGTCCCTCTCCACAATTTACTCAGTTGTTTTAGTCTTTGAAGAGCAATACTATTCGTCTTTTAATTTATGTCATTGTGTCACCGTTGTTGGTAATCAATGACCCTGGATATTCACAATTTTTTAACCATCTCCAATTTTTCCTCATTAACATATATTTCTTTCTCCATAGTAGTTTTATCTGTGTGCATTATCTTTGTTTTGCTATGTTAAGATATAAGTTGTGATTTTCACTATTCAACTGGGTTGAGGTTTAAATATTGAGCACAACCCACTATTGGCAACGCTGATCGTATTCTGGTATGAACCTAAGGCCTATCCACGTCAATATGGAAGCACTATATTCGAGTTTCGCTCTCGTTTGAGCTCGTCAGTAGTGCATATCCCTGACCGGATCCGGAAACAAGCCCCGGATCACTGGCGTGTGAAGCGGGTGTGTAACCACGCGGCACACGCTGGACACACCAAATTATCACAACAGAATATTACACCGTCACTCATCGTAGGCTATGCTCAAGGTTATGGATTGAGGCTATTAGGTTTTCTATACCATTCTGTGTTGTGGATAGCAATACTGTATCATCAACATACTGAATTTCTGATATGTGATCACCACCGATATTTAGGGCATCATATAGCTCCCTAAATGTCTAAATGCCAGGGACAGCAAGAACCAAATTTCATACCTGCAGAAGTCAAAGCAGTTATACAGAAAAGTCCTAAAAACAAATCACCAGGTCCAGATGGAATAACCACAGAAGCTATTCAGGCTTGTGGGGAAACAGGAGTTAAATGGCTAACAAGACTTTTTAACATAGCATGGGAAGAAAGAAAAGTCCCAGATGATTGACAACAGGCAATAATAGTACCAATATGGAAAAAGAAAGGCAATATGAGAGAGTGCGAAACATACAGAGGTATATCACTCCTGAGCCATATAGGGAAAATGTATGCAAAACTTTTGGAACAGAGAGCTAGACCAATAGTTGAACAACAGTTAAGCAAAGCACAATTCGGTTTTCGGAAAGGTAAAAGTTGCACTGATGCATTATTTACACTTAGACAAATATGTGAAAAAACTATCGAATATAGTGATCAGCAGAATATTGTGTTTGTGGATCAGGAAAAGGCTTTCGATAGAGTAGACAGATACAAATTATGGACCATCCTTGAAGACTATGGGGTAGAAGGGCAACTGCTAGAAAACATCATAGCCATGTACCACTCGAGCCAAAGTGCAGTAAGAACACAAGAAGGTATATCAGATATGTTCACAGTCAATACAGGAGTGAGACAGGGATGTGTGCTCTCTCCCCTGCTATTCAATATCTACATGGACAGAATTTCCAAAGAAGCAAGTCTCGACAGAAAAGATTCAGAAAATTTAGAACGCTTTACTCCAGATGAAACAACTGACCCACAAGGAATAAACGAACTTCTATTTGCAGACGATCAGTGCCTGTTTTACAGCGATGAGGGCAGACTACAAAATCATATTACTAATCTGAGTTCAACCTGCAGCAGATACAATATGAGTATAAACACAGCCAAAACCGAAGTAATGCAAGTTAGCAGATCGCCAGACCCACTAAGTATACAGATAAATAACACACCTATGCAAGAAGTTAAAGAATTCAAATACCTTGGAAGTATGATCACAGAAGATGGCAGATTGGACGGAGAAATTAAAATCAGATGTCAAAAAGCTAGTGCACTTACATATCAACTATCACCCTTACTGAAGCATCCAAACAATCCCATGTCCGCAAAACGACAGATAATAAACAGCATGTTCACACCAACCCTATGCTATCAATCTCAAACCTGGACTTTATCCAAATTACACCTTCGCAAAATCAACACCTGCGAAATGAGATGCCTGAGGAGAGCTGCCAACTTAACAATCCTAGACCGAGTAAGAAATGCTACTATCAGACAGACTGTGGGATCAACACCTTGTGCCACATTTATTGAAAGACAGAAGATCAAGTGGTTTGGCCATGTCGTTAGAATGCAACATCAGCAACTACCATCACTGGCCTTACATCAAAGATCATCTGCGACGAGACCACGAGGACGTCCAAGAAGAAAATGGATTGACGACATCAGAGACATTGTACAACCACACGGAATGACACTATCCAGTGCCGTCCACCAGGCGCTGGAACGCAAATTATTCCTCCCCACGACGCTTGACGGCAGAAGTGGAAGATGATGATGATGATGATGATAGCTCCCTGCTTATATAATCTCAGTCATTTCTCATTATATTTTCGGCGTACAGGTTAAAGAATAAGGGGACAGCACACAGCCCTGACGGACACCTTGCTTGATGTCAAAACAATCTGATGTCTCGCCATCTATTCTAACCGCTGCTTATTGGTCTAGATCAGTGGTTCTCAACTGGTGGGGAATTCCTTCCCAGGGGTTGAATTTTTAGGGTGTCCAGGGGGTGAATTAATATTATTTCAAGATCGTGTTAATACAAGAACCGATTACTTGATATTGTTTTTTACTCCATACTTTACATTTCTGTACTTCTAGCTCTTCTTAAATTTGTTTTATAACATAAGTAGACCCACAAATCACGTTTTATGTAGACGTCTAGACTTGTTCTAGTATGTGTTATTAAATTAGGTTCCATTTTTCCGTATTGTGTAAGTGGGGGGGGGGGGGGGGGGTGCCATACTGTATGTCTCTTATATTACAGCCATGTCTTATTTCATTGACTATAAAATATTGCATTGTTGGCTCATCATCAATGGGCAACAAAGATAACTTGAAAACAAATTGCAGACACAACGTGGAACGGAAAATACGAGATATTTATATCTTGTTGTCTTCAGATTCTATGCATAAGAAATAGCACACGTTCCTAGTGTCTCAAGAGATTTGAGGGGCGGCCTAAGAATGATTACGAGTACTTACTGACCTTGCATGTCCTCTGTCTTACCGGTACTATCTCCCAATATCTCCTTTGTTGAATCCGTTTGTCTTTGGTGTTATCTTTTGCGCCGACAGGATTCGTCTAGAGGTTGCCTGTTATTTACTTATTCATGGCGTTTTCCCAGTAACTGTTGTTAGATATTCATCGCTCCGAATGAGTCTGCTGCCATCCTTCAGTTTCTCATAATGGAAAACACTTCGTCTTTAGAAAAACCACAAACACATTCTTTTGCCACTGAATTCACACAACGTATGGTTTGTTGTCAAGTTCCCGTTGTCCGGTAGACGTGGCCATGACGTCTTAGTGTGCTGTCCACTACAGTGTCCACTGCCGTTCGCCTTGCGTTTATCTTCTGGTTCGCTTCACGGTGTGCTTTTTTTTGTAAACAGCTATATGGCGTTATGCCCACCCCCCCCCCCCCCTGCCCCCAAATAAATGATATCATCATTTAACTTATACATATATAAATACACACCAACTATGCCAGGGGGGGGGGGGATTTATAGGGAGGAAATACGAAAAGAGGGGAGAATGACATTCTGCATATATGGTGAAGGGGTGCGTGTGCCAAAAAAGGTTGAGAACTACTGGTCTAGATAGAGCAGTTTTATGAGTTGTATTGCAGGGGATGGAAAGCCCATATTCCTCATGATTTCACAAAGTTTCTGATGTTGTATACAGTCAAACATAGAAACGAGAAATCAAAATAAAGACACTTATCTGACTTTCTGGCGTTGACTCCAGTGCGCGATTTCACAGAATAGTCTTTTAGGACACCGGAGGACAAAGACGAGAACCAGCAACCACAACCAAATACCACGATGTAGACCTACTGCATCGAAAGAGTGTTCTGTGAAATCGCGCACAGGTAGAGATATCGTTGAAACATGTTATTGAAACTGAACGAATCCTTTTCAGTCCTGTAACTATTGAACTTCGATCTTTAAGTAAATCATTCTTACATCATTCTACTCTGGAGTAGAACAGCAAGAAAGGGCAAGACACGGTGTGGGAATAGTCATCGAACCACGGCTAGCAAGAGGAATACTAGAAATAAAATATATATCAGAAAGAATCATAACAGTGAGAATAAAAGAACAAACAATCACAACATATGTACAGATATACGCACCATGTAATGCAAACAATAATGAGCAAGAATGCGAGGACTTCTACGAAGACATACATGATGTGCTAAATAAAATAGATAAGCAGGACAACATCATAGTTATGGGAGACTTCAATGCAAGACTAGGACTTAACAGAGTGGGCATAGAAAAACACCTGGGAGCATTTGGAGATCAGCAAAATGAAAGGAATGATAACGGAAGTAGACTGATAGAGCTTTGCAGCCAACACGACCTCTATATAACAAACACATTCTATAAACATAAAGATTCGCAAGTATACACCTGGTATAAATGGAACAATCTAGATACTAAAAGCCAAATTGATTTTATATTAACAAGAAATAACAGAAAGAGAAATATATTAGATGCAAGAGCAGTGCCCAATTTCAGTATAAACACAGATCATAAAGCAGTCGTTGCCACAATAAGAACCATTAGAAGAAGAAAACAAAGAGCAGGAAAATACATGCCATGCGAATCAGTAATCTTAAAAAACCTTAAAGACGAGGCAGTAAGGGAAAATTATGAGAAAGAACTAACTGAACTCTTTGTAAAATTACCTACGGAAAGAAAAACAGTGGAAGAAGAATGGGAGATGTTCAAATCAAGCATTTTAAATACTGCAAAAATAACATGCGGAACCACGAAAAAACGCAAAACACGGATAAAGAAAATAACAAGTTGGTGGAACGCAGAAGTAAAGAAAGCGGTAAAAGAAAAAAAGAAAAAATATAAAAAGTGGTTGAAGAGCAAACAGGAATGTGATTACAGAGAATACAGAATAGCGAGAAGACATGTGAGTAGAATAGTAAAGAGGGAAAAACAAAAAGACTGGGAAGAGTATGGAGAAACCCTAAATAAAAACTACAAGGAGGCAACCAGAAACTTCTACAAAAAGATAAGTGCAATGCGAACCAGAGGAGAACCCTTTGACTCAACTGAAATAATTAACAGCGAAAATGGAGAACCAATAAGTGAACAAAAACAGATCCTAATAAGATGGAAGCAGTATTTCGAACAACTTCTCAACATCCCATCAGATGTCACAGGAATTCAAGAGACCTACACAGATGTCACCGAGGAACTAGAACCAGACATACTAAAAGAAGAAATGATAGAAGCCATCAGATTAGCCCCATTGAACAAATCACCAGGCCAGGATGAAATACCAAATGAACTAATTAAAGCAGCAAGGGAAGTAGGAACAGCTTGGCTACATAGACTATTCAACCATGTTTGGGTAGAACAACAGACACCACGAGACTGGGGAAACGCCATAATTATCCCAATTTGGAAAAACAAAGGCAGCAAAAGAGATTGCACACAAAACAGAGGCATTTCACTGTTGAGTCATACTGGGAAAATATTTTGCAATATTCTTGAAAAAAGATTACGAACTACTTTAGAACCCCAGCAAAGCGAAACGCAGCTTGGATTTAGGAAAAACAAAGGATGCACAGACGCCATTTTTGCTCTTAGACAACTTATAGAAAAATCAATTGAATTCAATGAAACACTCTACTTAGCCTTTGTCGACCAAGAAAAGGCATTTGATAGGGTAGATAGAAACAAGCTGTGGGAAATCCTTAAACAATATGGAGTGAGTACACATCTAACAAACCTATGTAGAAGTTTATACAACAACAGTGAATGCATAGTGAGAGCAACTGGAGGACACTCAGAACCCTTCACCATAAGATCTGGAGTACGACAAGGTTGTGTCCTGTCCCCTCTCTTGTTCATAACATATATAGACAACATATGTAAAGAAACCAGCCAAGCAGAGACAGCAAGAATACCGCATGACGAGAACACAGAAGAAGAACCATCTGCAAATCTAACCATTAGAGAACTCCTGTTCGCGGACGACCAAGCACTAATAGCAAAATCAGAAGCTGAATTACAAGACCACATGAATAGTCTAAACGAAATGTGTAGGGAACATAACATGAAAATTAGCACAAGCAAAACAGAGGTAATGACTATAACTAAAGAAGAACAAACAGCAACAATTCACCTAAACGAACATCCCTTGAAACAAGTAAAGAGCTTCAAGTACCTAGGAAGTATAATATCATCAAATGGCAGATCAGAAGACGAGATAGAAAATAGGTGCAATAAGGCAAATCAACTCATTGGACAAATGGCACCAATACTAAAGAACAAACATGTATCAATAACTACTAAGAAAGCACTTTACAACACAATCTTCCTACCAACTCTGTGCTACCAATGCCAAACCTGGACAATGACAGAAAAAGAGAAAAGAAAAATCACAACAACAGAAATTAGGTTTCTGAGAAGAATACTCAACGTATCAAGAAGAGATAAGATCAGAAATGAAGAAATCAGGACTAAAGTGGGGGTTAAAGCTGCTCTAGATTTTATTAGAAAGCAGCAAGTCAAATGGTTTGGCCATGCAAGTAGGCTACCAGCATGGCCACAACAAGCAATGATGTACAGACCAGATGGAAACAGAGGAAGAGGCCGACCACGTAAACGTTGGACGGAGGGAATAACAGAATCCATGGGAATGTCGATATACGAAGCCCATAACCGGGCACTCTCACGAAGTTTATACTTCACCTCGACACCGCAAGGTACAAGAGGAACATGATGAGATGAGATGAGATTCTTACATTCAGTAAGTTAGTAAGTGAAAAGCATAAAAAGTGAAACTCCATTTTTTCCGCACATCCTTTACAAGACATCGCTGTCAACATCAGCATCTTTCAGATGATTGTTGATTTCTTGGTAAGATAAAGCTCAGTAATTTGCCTTTGCTTTCTGAGCGGCCGGCTCACATACCCCACAAGTCACCAACGCGGCGAGAACCGCTACCGATTCTCGCGCAAGTTACGTTCCTCGCGTGGATATACGGGATTACGGAGAAAGTCGCTAACCCAGAGGCCAGGGAGACCGGCGAAACTCCATTATACTGTATAAATACTGAGATGCCTTCAGCAATGAGATTCAGTAAAACTGACATTGACACATCAAAATTTAAAAAGAAACTGGATGAAATGTAATTTCACAATAGATACAATTTTCTTGTACAAATGACAAGACTGCTACTAGGGGACATTTCGAAAGTTGTCACCTACATGATGCATCAACGACATATACATATAAAAAACAATATTACCGACCATTTACAAACTTTAAGACAAATATTCGACATAATTAAGACATTTGGGTTGACAAAAAAATCTGCGTAAGTTCAGATCGCCTTTCCAGAAATTGAATTTTTGGGTCATAAAATTTCAAACGATTTTAAAACAAGTGATGACAGAATTGTTACCAAAATATTAAACCTACAGTCCCGAAAACAGAAAAGAAGTCATAAGCCTATTGGGTTTAATAAATTACTATAACAAATTTATTCCGAAATTCTCTGATTTAACACATTTTTTAATAAGTTTATTGGTAAAAAAAACAACAACCAAATAATATTAAATACAGTGAAGATCTCGTAATTGCTCTGAAAACAATAAAGTAAGACACATTTTTCCAAACCACCCATTTTAAGACTCGCTAACGTAAAGCTACCATTTATCTTCAGAACTGAGACGAGCGGCATTGCGATTTCTGGCGTCCTACTCCAATGCTATGATGGTATCCTGCACCAGAAATTGTTACCTGCAGAACAAAGATATTGTGATGGTATTAGGTTTAGTTTTGTTAGCATTTGTGGCTGGGTCCAGTGCTTTTCCCACTCACATATGCCCTAGAGGTACACATCTCTTGAAAGTAATGTCTGACCTGGAAGTGTGTCCACTTTGTCAAGATGGGGTAACTTACATGACTGACCACATGCACACACACCTGGAGTGCGTCAACTGTACGCGACTCATTGATCCTGAAGTGGAGGTTCTAGTCACAGAATGTAATATAACACACGACACCGTAATTAACTGTAGAAGTGGCTTTTACAGAAGAAACCTGCATCGGTCAGATCAATGTGTAAAATGCTCGGAATGTGAGAACCCCACTAGACTTTGTGAGGGAATTCATGACACAGTCTGTTGTGGTCTTCCAAGTTATGAAGCTGTCCTCAACAACAATAATGTGTATATCTGCAAAGAGAAGCCAATCGTTTGCACGCAAGGAGAGTATTATAGTCCACATGATGAAAAGTGTGTTCCGTGTCCCCCAGATATGTACATGTCTGAGGATTCTCATAACAACAAAGAGTGTAAACTGTGTCAGAAAGTGGGCAATAACTCTAGCAGATTACTTCTCCAGGCCTGTAACAGCACTCATTCAGCAATCGGTGATTGTAAGCCTGGATATTTCAAACACTCTCCTCAAGAATCTCCACTATCTGATGATGATTGTTCCCCATGTCATACCTGTCAGTTTGTTGGCAGAGAATGTACAAGTAACCATGACACAGTTTGTTGTGACAGACCTGAGATGACAGTCATTGACATGAACACAGGTCCAATCTGTGTGCCCCTCTCTGACACCAATTCTTCCTCTAATCAGGAAGGACTGCCAGGTGAGTACACATGAGGATTTCAATGCTGTCATATTTTCTTTTTAGCTTCCATCAGCTTGCATGATTCTTTACAACAAATACAACATTAATTATTTACTATAAGTACAGTACTGAATCTTTAAAACAAGTACAGAATTAGTCATTAATTATTTACTACAAGTACAGTATTCAGTATTGAATCTTTACAACAAGTACAGTTTTAATTATATACAAGTACAATATTGATTGTTTACTGCACGGAAAGCATTGTTCACATTATGAAAAATATATGTTTGTCCTAGCTTAATGCAGAGGCAGTTTTTGTTTTTATAACTTATGGGACTTAATGTCGGCACTGTGGCTTGGCGCCAGTGAACATGTTCCACAATTCTCCAGACTGTGTTGAGGGTCCATAATCAGCTGTGGGTGATGTGGGAGCAGATCGCTTTGCATTGATTTTGATGATATTAGTATAATGCATCGGTCGTTCAGAAAGCAATGGCAAACTACTGAATGTAAAGATAGCCTATGAAATCACAAACAGCCAAAATATACTGTAAAGGAATACAACTAACTAACTTAATAGGCCATGGCAAAATTGGAGGCCAGAGCATAGATTAATCTCATTGATTTAATTGGATCAATTCTGAAGTATGCGCCTGTCGCGATGCAGCTAAATATGCCTGGCAATAAATCATACAATCTATTGTTTTGTTATTCAAATTCTTAAACATTATTGATTCTTTACTGCAAGTAAAGGAAACTCAGGGATTGAACCCAGACCACTTCCTAATCAGGCAGCGCATCATTCACGTGATCCTGGTGGCCAATCATTTGTGAAGACCTAACACTTCACACCCCAATGCCCATAACTGCAAAGGGGCTACTTGTTTCACAAAAAATATACTGAATGAGTTACAGTAAAAAAATATACAGAACGCGTTACAGTACACACATATACTGAATAAGTTACATTACAAAATATACTGAATGAGTTACAGTACACAAATGTACTGAATGGGTTACAGTACCAAATATATTGAATGAGTTACAGTACACAAATATACTGAATGGTTTACAGTACAAACATATACTGAATGAGTTACATTAAAGTCTTACATTGTTTGAACAATGAGACATTATTTATCGTATGTAGCAGTCATTTATTTATTTTTTAATTTATTTATTTATTTATTTATTTATATTATTTTTACAGAAGAATTAAATTAAAACAGTATCACTGTTATTGTTTAACTAGACATGTAAAGTTCGATGAAATCAAAACTGGCAACTAATATTTTTCACTGCCACCATCATTATCAAGTGTCTTGCTGATTAGCATCAGTAATCATTCTTTTCTACATGTGAATTTCAGCATTAGCATAATACGTTCTCTTACATTTTTTTTTTTTTAAATTTGGCACAGCTTGCTTGGGAAATCTGACTGCCTCGGCGACCACTGTGAATGTGTGTTTAGCCTCTTTGAAGTTGTGCAGTAGACAGATATTTCATAGTGATTTATTCCTGTTTGGTTGCCTGCTATGTAAGCTTCTGGGATTGAAAGAGTTACTTTAAAGTTGGAGAGAGAGAGTGAGAAAGAGTTACCGTAAAGTTAGAAAGGTAGAGAGAACGAGTTAAGTTAAAGTTAGACAAGGAGAGAACGAGTTAAATTAAGTTTGGAAAAAGAAGTTAGTTAATTAATTAGTTAGTCGCGGTTCCAACTTCACGGCAACGGGTCATCTCCATTATGCTCCGTTCCTGTGCCAGCGAATATCACACAAAATGCTCCCCACTGTCCAATGTGAAATGTGGAACAGACCAGAGTCTCGGCAAGCCAACAGCCCGCACGGGTACACTGTGCGTAATGCCGCCGCCAGAATGCCAAAAACAAAAGTCCTCCACGAGAAATACAGTTCATTGTTGATGGAAACGGCAGTCACCAGAAAGACTTCATTGACCCCGGTTTAATCCCACAATGCTCGGTGTCTTTCCGCAGGGTTACCCACCGAAAGTGGCGCACAAAGCACGAACTCCGTAGCTCCAGCGACGACTCCCAGAAGTTTCCTGAAAAATGCACTCTCGAACAGAAAAGGAAATCCAGTCAATTCAGCGTCAGCTGGCCATTGTTTCGAACGTGCAAACAATAGTGGACAGATGTAAAAGCATTCCAAACGAATCTCACGAAAGCTCACATTGTCGCACCACGCACTCACTCAGTAGCAGGGCGACAGAGCCATGTACTACCAGTCCAACATGAGGAAAATGTGAATGAAAACCGTAGCCACAAGCACAAACATGCCAGAGGACCTAACGGTTCAATGCCTAACCGCCATGTTGGGGACCGGAAGTCCATTTGGAAAAAGAAATAAGGAGGGAGGGAGAGAAAGAGAAGGAGACAGAGAGAGAAGAAAAAGGTTAAGTTAAAGCTGGATAGGGAGAGAAAGAGTTAAATTAAAGTTGGATAGGGAGAGAATGAGTTAAGTTAAAGTTGAGTAGGGAGAGAAAGAGTTAAGTTAAAGTTGAACTGAGAGAGAAAGAATTAAGTTAAAGTTGGATAGGGAGAGAAAGAGTTAAGCTAAAGCTAGACAAAAAGAGAAAGAGTTAAATTTGGAGAGGCGAGAAGGAGAGAGAATTAGTGTGTTGATTTAAATTTGGACAGCGAGAGAAGGAAAGAGTTAAGTTACAGTTGGACAGAAAGAGAATGAGTTAAGATGAAATTGGAGAGAGAGAGAGAGAGAGAGAGAGAGAGAGAGAGAGAGAGAGAGAGAGAGAGAGAGAGAGAGAGAGAGAGAGAGAGAGAGAGAGAGAGATATTTAATTTAAAGTTGGCACAGAGAGAGGAATGCAGATTCAGAAAATGGTCGACGGCTAGTTTCTCGGCATTCCAGGCAATCCTTATGTGACGATACATGTGCGGGTTGCTTGTGTTTGTCAGACAGCTGTCTCTTCAACATTGAACTGAATATTTAAGTAAAGGATGGTCTATTGTCGGGGCTCTGGTGATTTGGCTTGTCAATCTACTGTTTCCTTCACGAGTTCACATGGGGCAATGATGAGCATTTTGTGAGGTTTTCCACTGGCACAGGAATGGAGCAATCATGGGGCGACTCGTTGTGAAGTTTGAACCATACAACTACTACTACGACCACTACAGAGAGAAAAAGTTAAAGTTGGACAGAGAGTGAGTTACATTAAAGTTGCCCCACATGGCATAGGGACGGTTCGTGTGTGTGTTTTTCCCCTTGTTTCTGTGTTCGCTGTACTTCGTTGATCTGTGGTGTCCTTGACAAAGATTCCGAGAATCGAAACGTCGGTAGTCCTATGTGCCGTATTGTACGCGTTTGTGTGTAGTTTATTTTATTTTATTTTATTTTATTATTCATTTTATATATTTATTGAGTGCTTCTGATTTCGGATGTTCACCTGTATTTCGCGATACGATGGATCTCCTTGTAAGGTATGTATGTTATTGTTTAGTACGTTTCTTCTCGCAGGAGTTTTACACACCTGTTTGTTTCAAATTCATATATTAAAGTTGGACGGAGATGTTAAAGTAACCAATTTTATCTATTTCCCAAAAGGTAATCCAAGGACTTTAGAACACGTACAATTTTGTGGACAAAATGAGTTCATCAACCGCATCAATGACTCCGTTACTTGTCAGCGCTGTAAAGAGGGAACCTATAATGATGTCCTCAATCATAACAGGACATCTTGCCAGGACTGTTCAGAGTTCAGTGGCGGACAACTCCCTGCCAGTTGTCGTACAGGAAATGATATTTTCAAGAACACAGATTCGGGAATGAGTATTAATAGAATTGCTTGTCTTGTTTCTATTACTTTTGCAGTTTTGGTAATTGTTGCTTATTTGATTTTAAAATGGTGGAATTGTGTATATAATCACAAGCAAGGGAGAACTAAATATAAGCATTCGCTAGAAGTGTTCCCTTTTATTGTAGTAACTATTCATATGGGTTTTTCCTGGATAATGAGTGTCTTTGTAACAAACACTACTGTGGGAATAATACTTATTAGCATTTTAACTGTTATTCTGTTTCTAGTGGCTTGCTATTTGTTGTACAAGTTTTGGAATCAAACCAAAAGTAATAATGGCAACTTTGTCGCAAATAATGCTTCTGCAGAACCCACACAGGTTATGGAGAGATTGACATATTTAGATGTTTAAACACCATATTCTTAGACACGGCTGATGACATCAACACACATTCTGTGATAAGATTATAAAACATTGTAATTTAATCACCTTGATTGTGATTTAGGCATATATAATTTTCATGATAGCATTTATTATGATTAATGTTTTAAATGTTTACTTATTCAGATTGTTTCGTTTCTGTTGTGCCCAATTCAAAAGCAGAAGTCTCACATAAAGAACAGCAGAGTAATAAATAACAACCCAATGCCCCCGTGGTGAAATCCCACTTCAAGGGGCAGAATCATACACCTGTTTGGGAATCTATGTGGGCAATAATGGGGGGAACAGATAGAGATATTAACACAAGAATACAAAGGACAAGATGAGCTTCCATAGCACTATGGCATCTGTGGGAGTAAAAGACAGTTATACTTAGCATACATTTAGAAATTTAAATTCAGTATTAAAGCAGCTGACCGCGTTGCGCTGGGGTTTTAACGTGTTGGTATGGGAGCCGGTCGTTCAGAAAGCAATGGCAAACTACTGAACATAAACTTGCCAACACATCAACAACAGCGATGTCCTGTAAATAGGATATGCAAAAGACAAAAAAAAAAAAAAATTAAAGCAGTACAGTACTACTGTATGGGTCAGAAATATGGAGAGAAACTAAAATAATTGCAAATAAACTACAAAAATTCACAAATTAGAGCCTGCGCAGTAATAAAATGTTACCACAGAATCCCGAAAGTAGAGCCCATGAAGAGAACTCAAAAAATTCCAGTGTACCAAGAGGTGAGAAAAGCTGAGACAGTATAGCTAGATACTCTCTTGTCTAGAACCCACAGGTAAATGAAATAGACGGATACCTAAAGACACACAGAGAAGAGAATTACAAACAGAGATGAATAATATTGGGAGGACAGAGAGTGAGCTGCAGGAGATAGCAAAAGAGAGAACTGCTGGGCGTGGTTTTTTATGTGCCCCAGTGGAGGATAACGTGCAGAAGAAGAAAGATCTGTTTGTATGCAGACTGCAACTACTTCATCAGCCAACAGTTCACAGTCTTGTATTGACAGTGGGGTTTATGTACTGGCAGTCTTTGTTTTCCGTTAACTGACATAATATAATACGGTGAAAATAGACATTTCTCTTGTCACTGTTAAACCACTAAAAGAACTGTTTTGCTACCTGTCCTGGTTCAGACCTTGCCACGAGTCGTTGTGGGGCACTGGCTAATGTGAGCCTGGGGCGTTGTAAGATGTTGTTGGTGTTGCTGATCCATCTGGTCCTTGATCTTCCTGGGACTCTGTAATCAATTCTTCTACAGTTGTTGGCACATTGCGGTAGCTTTATAGGCTCCATTCTCACTAGATGACAGAATGACTATGTTCTCTGTCTCTCTATATAACCAATATATGGAGTTTCTCCTACTTTTTCTCTATCATCATTTCATAAGCTGTGTCTTCTGGTTACATTGATAGCTCTTCTCAGACATCTTATTCTACACATTGTTATCTTCCTCTTTGCAGAAATAGACACCAACATTGTGAACATCTCTTGCCGTGTGAAACAACATGCCATGTTTTTGTTGGTTACCACAAAGATAATATCTACTTCCTTGTATCCCATCCAGATGTTATATAACCCAATCTGTCATCATTGTTAACTTACCTCACTTTGTCACAGGACATTTATTATTTTAACTCCTTCAGAATCACAATCTTGTAGCTTGAAAATGAACACCTTTGGATAGTAAGGATTAAAGGGATAATTGTCTGGTACAGTAAAAATATGTTGGTGAATCGGATAAGATTTGTCAAGACACAAAATGTATTGTATAGAAACGATGTATTTGGACAGTCAGAGCAAAAGTAAAAAGTAAAGGATCCTTGTCCACACCATGTGACATACTGGGTATATGGTGCTAGTCTCATATTTGTATAGACCAATCAGCGCTCAGTGGGTATCGAGCCACGGCTTTAAGTTCCCAGAACATTTCCTGACACCCATCTTTGGCTGGGTCCACTTCGGAGCCCAGAACACTTTGGAAAATGCCCGACCCTGCGGGAAATTCAAACACATGATCACTGGTTGGCAGGAAGCATGCTAGCCACTCCGCTAACCTGACTCCCGAGATAGTGAGTGCTGGGCATCACATGTAGTTGATCTTCATTGTGAAGATGGCAAGTGGTCTGATCTCCATAAGCTCCACATTTATGAATCTGTCGCTATGCATGTAATGTTTCTGTTCTATGTTTGAGCTCCACATTTGTGAATCCATATAAATGATTGTAATCTTTCTGTTGTATATAATGAAATAATATATATAGTTAGTTATTCATTAGTTAGATTTTAATTTGTTAGTTATCACATAACAGTGTATTTAGTGAATGTACATTTCATAATGTGAGGACATCGTAAACATGCAGTATGCAGAAACTAAACAGTTCACACTTACCAAGTGTTTGTTATTTATATCTTTTTCAACAGTAAATGCAGGGTCTGTGATCTCTGTTTATTACCAGTATTCATAGATACGTAAATACTGAAGGTCCAGGATCTATGGGTGGAGGATGGAACATTCGAACCAAGAGGTATAACACAGCAAAAGTTACTACCATGACAAGCCTCTAAAATAAAAGCCATTACATATCACAACAACAGTCAGTGGTTCCTGTCAGGGACGTGATACAGGTGACATAACCACTTCCATAGGGAGACCTCCTACAAGGGAATGTACATATTGGATATCTGTTCTAATTTTTTTTTTTAAATCATTATTGTACACATATGTAAGTAATGTGCATCTGTTCTCATTTTCTTTTTTAAAATCATTATAGTACAGGAATATATGTGATGTAAATATGTTCTCATTTGTTAAATTATTATTGTACAAGAATGTATGTAATGCTAATATGTTCTAATTTTTAAATATTATTATTGTAAAGGAATATTAAAAGTTCCTTTACTGGTTGTCACAATCAGCCTCAACATTCTATTTGCTTTTTGTCACTTACTAAGTTATTTTTATGTTAAATAGTTTGCCATTGAATTCTGAACGACTGACATCATACAATTGAAATCAATGCAAGGCCTCCAAATCGTCTATGGCTGATTTCGAACCCTGGACTCAGCATGTCAGGAAATTGTGAATCGTGTTCACTGCCCGTAACCCACAGCACCGGTTCTTTTTTGTGGGTAGTTTTTTTTTATAATCTAAGAATGTTGCCTGGACTATGGCCTACAAAGCCTGCTCTAAACGATCTCCAACTGATGTGATGTTGTTAACAGGAACAACATGCACACAAATCCTTTCACATTTCTATCTCCAACTGATGAGGTGTCTTTAACTAGTACACCATGCACAGAAATCCTCTCACATTTCTCCCCAGTCTCCAACTGATGAGGTGATTTAACAGATACAATATGAACACAAATCCTCTCAAATTTCTCACCAGTCACCAACTGATGAGGTGATTTAACTGGTACACCATGCTCACAAATCCTCTCACGTTTCTGTCCTCCAACTGATGAGGTGATTTAATTGGTACAACAAGCTCACAAATCCTCTCATGTTTCTGTCTCCAACTGATGAGGTAATTTAACTGGTACAACATGGAATCAAAACTTCTCACATTTCTGTCACCAACTGAGGAGGTGTCTTTAACAGGTACACCATGTACACAAATCCTCTCACATTTCTGTCACCAACTGAGGAGGTGTCTTTAACAGGTACACCATGTACACAAATCCTCTCACATTTCTGTCACCAACTGAGGAGGTGTCTTTAACAGGTACACCATGCACACACATCCTCTCACATTTCTGTCACCAACTGAGGAGGTGTCTTTAACAGGTACAACTGCACACAAATCCTCTCACATTTCTGTCACCAACTGAGGAGGTGTCTTTAACAGGTACAACATGCACACAAATCCTCTCACATTTCTGTCACCAACTGAGGTGTCTTTAACAGGTACACCATGCACACAAATCCTCTCAAATGTCCCACCACTGTCAGAAAACTTGCCTTCAGATCCAATTCCCCAGAATCAGGGTGGGGGAGTACTTAACCCGATTCTTATTTTATAAAAATTCAGCCTAGATCATGAAATAAACCAGATCTTCACGAGGCAGAGGCAGAACAACCCTGATTTTAGATACATAATTTCCTTGGCCTCGATGTATTTGAATATTCATTTATTGTTCATCGAATACAATATACAAAATGCTTTTTATTTGTTAACTTTATGTCTACAAGTTTCAGATTTGTGACAACATAAATATTTCACAGTGACCACCAGTTAATATAATTGTCACAGGATTACGGTCGTATGTGTTTGTGTGTTTGTTATTTGACCTATGCTGGTTTAATATCAAATTATGATACCTATGATGCTATTTCAATGATTAATTACAAATTCTGCCCACATTCCATAGTTGTGTGTTTTGGTATATGATGGACCTGGCTAATGAAGACACCTTATTCAGGATTGTCTCGCATCAACGTACACATGTTCGGCAGTCAGCAAAGAGATCAAATACTAGTGGTACCACTTGCAATCTGATTATTTATCCACCTGGTATTTCCTCAGACTACTGAGTATCGGCCAGATCCTCTGGTCACTTCCTGTCGCATCATCTTCTCCAGGCAATGATACTCTATCTGTTCTTCCACACGATCCATACAATCTCAAAGTGAACTGACCACACCAGTAGTACAGTTTGGCGCACGTCAACGTATTTCAGCATCCAAGATGTCTGCCTATAGTTTTATGAAGGTTTGGGCTAAAAAATTTTGGGTAAAATCCCGGGTGAAATTCTTTTTGGCGGGTAAGTTTCTGTGAAAGTAATTAAGGTAGTGGAAATAGAAAGAGGGAGCGGGAGCACGGATGAGACCTGAAGGGATGGTTGAAGGGAAAGTTATATATTTTGGTTGGATGTGGTTACGTAGGAACGGGGTATATGATCTGTTATACAACTATGCGTGGTGAGTGTAGTGCGTGATGTATAAACTGGCAAGGGCGGGGTGTGACGGGTCGTCTTTATACTCGACGAAGCATGGGTAGAGGTGTAGATGGTTACTATCATCTGAACAACAGTAAAGAGGGTTGTAGGAGTCTGACACAATAAAACAGAGAGACAAAATTAAAAACAAACAAAAAAGTAAAATTTTCAAGTGTTTTTTTTATTGGTATACAACATCAAACTACATTTAAAAACGGCTTCGTTTACGACCCAAAGGGGATCAGAGGGAGCTGTTATTGTAGAAAGATGCCTGGTCCTGTAGAGACCTGTCTTGACTGTCGTTATTATTACTAGAGGGTGAATAGAAACGAACATCAAAATCAGATCTGTCTGCCGGGTAACAGAACACTGAAGAAACGAGGGACTATCAAAGACACAGACACACACACCCATACACAGTTGATACACTTCTACAGACAGACATCACGAGTGCAGACCCACACACATACACACATGATACACTTGTACATACAGACCTACAAGTGTAAAGACACAAAGACATCACACACATCCTATCACTACTAGTGTCATCACAACAACCACACACAGACATACATACACACACATGAACACACTTGATACACAAATACAAAGACAACCAAACACACATACACACATACAGATACAGAAATACAGACAAACCATACCATTACTACTGTCATCACAACTATACACACAGACACACTCACCCATACACAAGAACACTCAAAGACAAACACAAAGACAACCAAACAAACACACGTACACACATACAGACACAGAAGTACAGACAAAACATACCATTAATACTGTCATCACAACTATACACACAGACACTCACCCATACACAAGAACACTCAAAGACAAACACAAAGACAACCAAACACACGTACACACATACAGACACAGAAGTACAGACAAAACATACCATTACTACTGTCATCACAACTATACACACAGACACACTCACCCATACACAAGAACACTCAAAGACAAACACAAAGATAACCAAACAAACACACGTACACACATACAGACACAGAAGTACAGACAAAACATACCATTACTACTGTCATCACAACTATACACACAGACACACTCACCCATACACAAGAACACTCAAAGACAAACACAAAGATAACCAAACAAACACACGTACACACATACAGACACAGAAGTACAGACAAAACATACCATTACTACTGTCATCACAACTATACACAAGTACAGACACACTTACCCATCGCAAATACATATAACAAAACGTGTCCCCACAAGAATATCACAAACCACATACCCTTTTTGGTAAAGAACGCGGATGTCCGAGACAGCCCCTACGTCATCAACGCCATATGCAAACATCATTAAGTGGTAGCGTGAGTCATCGGTGTGTAGGGAAGCAGGCGGGCGGCGTGAGAATAGCCTGTCTACAAAACTCCCACGTTAGCTATGTCGTGTGCAGAACCAGTGTATAAAATAGACGGCGTCTCCTCACTCGGTCTATACCAGTTCGTGGTACACCAGTTAACGTGGTGACTTGGGTAGCTACAGTGTTATATTCGAACCAGGCTGGTGTGGGCAGTGTTCGTGTCGTCGGCAGATATTGTTCACGTACTGACTTGGCTAGCTACAGCGGTGAAACAGGTTGGTGTGAGCCTTATTCGTGTCGTCGGCCTCTAGTAAAACATTGAAACATACTGTGTATACAACAGAACATTTTTTGCGGTTGTAAGAAAATCAAGTGTGACTTATGACCAGTTTATCAATATGACCACCAGATCTACGTTCACGTGTTCAGTGTGCGACAAAGCCTATTGTGATAAGTATACCCTTAATCGTCACATTCTAATTCTACATCACCGTATAATAAGACATTATCGTCTGATTGAGTCGAGCTTGGAAAACCCAACATATGTTTCAATCTGTCACTAATCTTTGCCTGGGCACCTTTTTCAAATATTTTCATCCCGACCCTTTTCCAAGGTGCACCTAGAAAAAATTTGATGGTTAGTTTCTCGTCAACTTGGGTTTCTACACACAACTTATTCAATTCCTCGATGAAAGTTTCAGGGCTGCTGAACGGACCCGGTGGACATACAAGGGTTATAGGTTCCATACCACTACCTTTAGGTGGAAAGTATTCGAACCAAATTTCCCCAGGCAACCCATTAAAATACGCATTGGGGAACTGAATCTCGACCAGGCCCACTTCGTATTGGGTCGTTACATCGATGGTCTGCGGCAACTTGACAAAAAAGTTACCTGGTTGGTTGTTGGGAAATACCTTTGGTCCAGCATTGCTCGGTAAAATCACGTAGAAACTCATCGTTTTTCTAATTTAGGATTAGGTAGCATATAGCCCAAACAACTACTCATTAGAGCTACCCACAGCTTGCCGTCTGGTGCGTCTGCGCTGCGTTGAGTCAGATTGAACAAAGACACGGCAATTACGGCATATATAACCACCATTTGACACAGAAATACAATCTCTGGCCGCGGCACACGTTGTCCAAAGAATGACCAGATCGATGTTCTTTCCCCATCTGTCGGTTGTGGGCGCACCACAATAGCTTCCACCTTGTCTTCACTCACACCACTAGTCTCCATACTAGCTAGTTGCGTGTCAGCTATCCAACTATTGAATGAATTGGGATAACCAAACCACTTCACTAAATACTCTTTCCCACCACCTCTCCTGGGTCTTTCTTGTAAGATTGTTTCGATACGATACACTTGCTTGTCTCCAACTAGTTGTATTTCTTCTCTGTAGAACGAGCTCTGTAGTTCCTGTCTCGAATCGTCTTTTACCACATAGGTCACTGGACTGGTCTGGTTTATGCGACTGACGGTAAACAATTCTTCTGTCCACGAGGGCATATACCCTTTTTTAAAAGGTTGTCTGGGTTGAGCCAGTCTGACTCGGTTCCCAGGTGTAAAATGCACTTTTTTCGATACGTATGTCGGCTTATACAAGTTATTCCACACCTCTTCTTGATTACTATAGTTGACTTGCACAGGGGCCATGCGAATACTTCTGTGATACGAACCATTAAAGTTCTGGATCAATTTATCTATCACGTCGACGTAGCGCAATGTATTGGTCTTGGTGAAATAACGCCACATTTTTTTCTTTCAGGGTTCGATTGAATCTTTCCACTATCGCTGCCTTCACGTCTTCATTCTCGGTGGTAAAGAAGTGCACACCTCGATCTTTCAGAAATTTTAAGAAGGTCCGATTAACGAATTCCGAACCTTTATCGCTCTGAAAATTTATCGGTTGGCTATCACCAAAGATTTTACTCACAGCCACCACCAGAGCTTTCCCCGTTTTCTTCTGGATCGGGATGGCCCAAGCATATTTACTAAACACATCGATACAAGTCACTAGGTACGACATCCCATCGTTGTATCTTTGTAATAGTCTCATATCTATCAAGTCGGCTTGAAATTGGTGATTTATACTGCCGGTTATGGTCTGGCGTCTCTGGAAGCGGAGACGGATCGGTTTATGTAACGTGTAGGTATCCTGATGACGTAACCATTTATCTATTTTCTTCAGGTTAGTATTTCTTTTTAAGGCGGCTGCTCCACCATAGGCCCCCGGCTTCTTAGGGTCATAGTAATACTTTCTTAATTGGGCGGCAATTGTTGCCACTTGGGGGTAGGTATCCAAGTCTTCTTCTTGCTTCGCCTGAGTTTGTAAGGTGGTGTGGTCTCGACAATTTTGGGCTCGACTACTTGAGCCGGTTGAATAGGTGTTGATTGAATAGGTGTTGGTTGAAGAGGTGTCTCGGCTACTGGTGTCGGTACACTGGTGACTTCAGGTTTTTGTTCCTTGATATCTACTAGTCCCAGAGGCTTGTGTCTGTACTGTTCGAGTCAATTCAGATACCGCTGTAGTGTTTGCTGATACGCTCTGGCCTTGTCACGAGGTGATAGATCTTCTGTTTCCAGGACTTGTTGCATCTGACGATCCAAATCCTGTAGACTATCATTTAGTGTGTCGGGTGGTACATAGGGTTTTTCTAGCAACCGGGGATCGATCAAGATCATCTTCTTGGCCATTACAAACCCACCACGCTTTTCAACACATTTAGTATGGGGCCTAGTAAGGCGCCTATGAAACCACCTTGTTGTAGAATCTCTTTCCTTTTCTTGAGCGATAATTTCTTATGAGTGGGTGCTCTCAGACTGTCTTTGTGCCGTTGCAGACGCTTCTTCTGAGCTGGTGTCAGGGGAACATTACCTTTTAAAACGTTGTGACAGCATTCGCAAATTGATTGGACGAGATCCGTGGAAGCTGATTTCATTACTGCCTTCACATTGGCTGGGTTGGTCTGACCCAAGAAGCGTAACATACCCTCGTTACGTTTTAGTCGGTTAGACATGTTATTTGGGGACATAGACGACTTGATGCTGATCGGGAAATATATGACTTCGTAAGCGGAGCTGATCCGGTGTTTCCTGTCGCAGGTCAAATAACAAATACCCGTGTGGAGCCGATACCCGTCTTTAAAACTATCTTGGACATATGACACATGTCCTGGGTACATCTGTTTGGCCAGATTGGTAATCTGAGACCCGTCTCGAGGATTCTTAAACACCACTAGGTAGTGCGAATTCAGACTGATAGTTCTTTGTTCTTTATTCTTACCAAATAGGTTCTGTACTATATACATAACACTGAGGTTGCGATGATGACTGCCTTTAGTAAATAATTTAGTCACTCTGTCATCTGTCTCAGACATTAGATCATCTATGACTACTAACCGCCGTCTATCCCCTGTCCATTTTTCCATATCCGACAGACCTTCATTAAATTGAATACCCTTCATAGTTTCATAGATAGGTTGCCATTCCCCATAGCACCATATAATTTCCTCTGGAAGGGTGTCTACCATGGCTGGTAGATGGGCCAAGAACCGTTGGACAAAGACGGTTTACCACTCCCCGTTGGACCCGCAATCAAGGCCGTAAAAGGATGTTTCCACCTAGGATCCATGAGTATTAATAACCAGCTACCTAGTCGCATTGGTGTTTATAAACGCGTCGGGTGATAGTATTAGACCATTTGACCACCAACTGCACGCCAGCGGGTCTCTGGTAGCTATTGGTATAATAATGACACAACCAATGGTCGACTTGACACAAGTTCACACCGAGGTGGTGAGTATGGCGTTGACTATTATTAGTTCCTACAAGCCTACAAAGACCAATAGCGCGAGGTTGTGTCGCTTAGTACGTCAGATAGCCAACCAACATGATGTGTCTGTATCAAGCCCGAACAGGTTTTCCCGGTCTTTGTTTCAATTGCTGACGAAGTCTTTGCCGATAACATCATCAATTACGGGAGAATAATGATGGTTTTTACACTTGGTATGCGTCTGGGTAAGCATCTGGTTAATAATTCTTACAATACAGACGTGAATGTCTAGGACCTGGAGGAAAGCTTCGCTACATCTGTAGGCATGTATATGACTCATAAACTACATCCTTGGATACTGGGAGGTGGATGGTATAATTTCTATACTTGGTTGCAAGCATCAGTTGAATAAATACATAATACATCTCAGTATGTGTCTTTGTTTCATTGTCTGTCAGTGTTGATGTCTCTCCGAAAAGAAGAGAGCAACCACGTGAAAGCCACCCACTAAAGAAAATCAACAAAAATCTTGGTTTCAATATTTAATCACCAAAATATGTGTGTTATTCATCAAAATAGTTTAGCGATATAAGAAAACATCAATGACATACATATTCATCAATACAGTGTAGTGATATATCGTAAGAAAAATCAATGATATACATATTCATCAATACAGTGTAGTGATATATCGTAAGAATAATCAATGACATACATTTTCATCAAAACAGTTTAGCGATATAAGAAAAAAATCAATGAAATACATGGTTAGTGAAAAACCAAAAGGTTCTGATTTAGTTATCTTCATTCTTCCGGGCTCTGATGGTTGACTATCAAAAATACTGTTGTCGAAGTCATCACACATATCTTATTTGTTTCGGATGCAGAATAAAGACATGTGTGAGATATCATACAAGATAACTGAATACTTCTTTTTATCATACCAAAACCACCAGGTAGCGGTGGTCGACACTTTTTTCTAATACTACCACTTGATTGGGTAGCATAATCGCGAGGTCCTTGCAGTACGCCTTAAGGGCTGCCAAGCTGTCTCTATCATTTGGTTGGATATCCTCTGCTACTATGAGTGGACGTGTTGCCAGGGTATCTAAGGGTGTCGTCCTTTCTCGTGTTGTCTGGTGATGTAAGTAACGTTGTAGGTTCGAATTGTATAGATTGTCACGTATCTAATGGGATAAACATTGTGAATGGTCCCATTGTGGCGGGTAAGGTTATTATTGAAGGCACAGTGGTGGCAGTCTGATACTTGCGTTAGACTACGAGGCTGGTGTAAATATACAGGTGGTGCTGGCGTCTCTGGTGTTGTAGTGTTTGCTGTATTCATACGTGGCTGATGACGTATTCGTATGTGTCTTTGTAGGTCATCGTTCGTGTTATACACCTTATCACATAACTGACAGGGGTATTTCAGGTGCTTCTCATTGTGAATGGTCCGAATGTGACGATTAAGGGTATATTCATCACAATAGGCTTTGTCGCACACTGAACACGTGAACGTAGGTTTGGTGGGCATATTGATAAACTGGTCATAAGTCACACACTTTCACTTGTTTTTCTTACAAACCCAAAAAATTTCTGGTGTATACACAATATGTTTCACTGTTTTATCAGAGGCCGACGACACGAACACTGTTCACACCAACCTGTTTCACTGCTGTAGCTAGCCAAGTCAGTACGTGAACAATATCTGCCGACGACACGAACACTGCTCACACCAGCCTGGTTCGAAAATAACACTGTAGCTACCCAAGTCACCACGTTAACTGGTGTACCACGAACTGGTATAGACCGAGTGAGGAGACGCCGTCTATTTTATACACTGGTTCTGCACACGACATAGCTGACGTGGGAGTTTTGTAGACAGGCTATTCTCACGCCGCCCGCCTGCTTCCCTACACACCGATGACTCACGCTACCACTTAATGATGTTTGCATATGGCGTTGATGACGTAGAGGCTGTCTCGGACATCCACGTTCTTTACCAAAACGGGTATGTGGTTTGTGATATTCTTGTGGGGACACGTTTTGTTTATGTATTTGCGATGGGTAAGTGTGTCTGTACTTGTGTATAGTTGTGATGACAGTAGTAATGGTATGTTTTGTCTGTACTTCTGTGTCTGTATGTGTGTACGTGTGTTTGTTTGGTTGTCTTTGTGTTTGTCTTTGAGTGTTCTTGTGTATGGGTGAGTGTGTCTGTGTGTACTTGTGTATAGTTGTGATGACAGTAGTAATGGTATGGTTTGTCTGTACTTCTGTATCTGTATGTGTGTACGTGTGTTTGGTTGTCTTTGTATGTGTGCGTGCGTGTGTTTATGTGTGTGTATGTCTGTCTGTGTGTGGTTGTTGTGATGACACTAGTAATGATAGGATTGTGTGATGTCTTTGTGTCTGTAAGCTTGTAGGTCTGTATGTACAAGTTTATCATGTGTGTATGTGTGTGGGTCTGCACTCGTGCAGAAGAAGAATTACGGAGAAGTGTATCATCTGTGTATGGGTGTGTGTGTGTCTTTGATAGTCCCTCGTTTCTTCAGTGTTCTGTTACCCGGCAGACAGATCTGATTTTGATGTTCGTTTCCATTCACCCTCTAGTAATAATAACGACAGTCAAGACAGGCCTCTACAGGACCAGGCATCTTTCTAAAATAATCAGCTCCCTCTGATCCCCCTTTGGGTCGTAAACGAAGCCATTTTTAAATGTAGTTTGATGTATACCAATAAAAAGCACTTATAGGGATTTATTCGAAAGGGGTGAGGGGAATAATGTTCTGAACATATGGTAAAAAAAGGGGGGGGGGGGCATGGGCCAAAACAGGTTGAGAACCACTGCTCTAGAATACTTAACTGTTTGTTAAAAATTAACTGCAGTCAACACCAGTGTCTTTGCTGTTGTTGATGTCTTGGCAAGTTTACGTTCAGTAGTCTGGCATAGCCGGTCTCCGTGGCCAAGGCTTTACGGAAGCGTTTCGAAATTCCGCTTACTTGCGTTGAAAAACAGCTACGACCGGTTTGGCAGCAGACCGTGTAGCACCGGGTTTTTAACGTGTTGGTATGGGAGCTGGTCGTTTAGAAGACAACGTCAAACGTAAAGTTGCCAAGACATCAACAACAACAGTAAAATGCTGGTGTTGACAGCGATGACCTGTAACTAGGATATGCAAAAAAAAAAAAGTTTGCCATTGCTTTCTGAACATCCGGCATTCATACAAATTAGTAAAAAAAAACAGCCCAACGAGGTCTGCTGCCAAATCGCGCGCAGCTATGTTTCGAACGCATGTATACGGGATTACGAGCCGCGTCCATAAACCGTTCGCCACGGAGCCTAACTGTATTTCCTACAAGTCTGCTTAGCCGAATTCTACATTAAAATAATAAAGTCTTTTAAAAGTCGACAGGGTCGACTTCATTGCACCGGGTATTATCCCATATGGCTCGGTCTCTTTCCGCAGCGCGGAAAGCGTCGCACAAAGCACGAACTCCGTAGCTTTAGCGACGACCTACAGGAGTCTCCGAAAAATTTAACCCGTGAACCGAAGGACGCGGCCCGGAATCGAACCCACAACTTCGGAACTCCAGTCAAACGGTTTGACAACTTCGCCACGCAGACTCCCAGTTCTACGAATGACGCATTACGCAGATGGGAAATTCCCGAATTGTATGTAATGGGAGCAAACAGATCTTACTAGAGGGCGGCTCTCAGTCTCAACAACAGCTCTTTTGGACTATATCAACCATCGCCAGTATCAAACCTGTAAGTATGTTGTTATTATTGCTGCAAATGTTTCCATTCACGGGTTTTTACACACACACGCACGCTCGTACGCGCGCACATATTTTCTTTTTCTTTCTAACCTTATTCCCCAGTGGGTTATAGACCCCCAAACCAACTGACTGCATGTATTCCTATCCTTAGCTTTCCCATGCATCGCTGTATATGTCCTCCAATAATATTTATTTCTGTTTCTTCTCTTCTGTCAAGATGCTGGATAGGCATAGATAGAAGTAGGATAGGTATAGATAGAAATAGGACAGGACGGAGGAAAGTAAAGGACAGAAACAGGACATAATAAGGACCTTTACAATAGAATCGATGGAAGAGACAGTATAGGGAGATAGAACTCCAAACTAGTGTTAGGACCAGACCGAGACAGGACACGCATGTGTCATAGCTATGACATGACTAGGACATACCGGGATTAACTCCCGACATAGGACAGAGTATAGTAATCATGGGGACTACCCGTAAACAGACTGAACTCTAGTATAGCTGTAGGCTACGAGGACTGGACCACTAAACTACGTGACAAGTAACCCAGCACGCTGTGCGACTGACCGCACGAGATCGGGGTACGAGTAGCTAGACTGGAGATGTGAATTAAGGCAGACCGGGACGGACAGTTAGAGCGACAGGACATCTGTGTTTACCCTCGCCAGTTGTGTAGTTTAGAGAGGGCATAGTTATACATAGCTAACATTGAGAATGTATTTGAGTGTTGAATGCTAGTGGTGTATGCTCGTAAGACGAGCTCTGTAATATATATAGATTAAAGCGTGATTCTTTTTCATCCATTCACCTAAAGACGTGTTTGTAATTATGAGGTGTGAATGAAGGAACCAGTGTGCTTGTATGAATTCAGGTTGTTGACATCTTCCTCGTGAGTTGTTTAGGTCTTCCTCTATTTCTTATGCTCCGTGTATTCCAGACAGAGACCTTTCTAGTTAGACTATTGTCTGATGTTCACACTGTATGACCTCTCCAGCGTCTGCGTCTTTTCTTCATCTCTTCGTTCATTTATATGCGTTCACGCGCGCGCTTGTGTGTGTGTGTGTGTGTGTGTGTGTGTGCTGTGTGTGTATGTGTGTGTGCTCTGTGTGCTGTGTGTGTGCTGTGTGTGCTGTGTGTGTGTGTTTGTGTGTGTGTGTGTGTGTGTGTGAACACTAAGAGGCAATCACGTTGATGATACACAAGTAACCGAAAACTGAATTCTTCATTTACACCCGTAGGCAAAGCGTGGTCTTATTGGTGAAGTGGATAAGCCGCCTGCCTCGCCCTCCGAAGGTTGTGGGTTCGATTGCGGTCTCTGTCATTCGGTTCACGAGTGCAGCTTTCTCGGAGACTCCTGGTGTTCGTCTCTGGAGCCATGGAGTTCGTACTTTGGGCCGTGTATTCAGCAGGCTACCCGTGGAGAGACCGAGCCAGGTGCAAAGGAGTCGATCCTTTTGCCGCTGCTATTTAACCGCCCCGCTTTGAACTACGAGAGGGCTTCAAAGGAAAACCTTTTTTTTTGGGGGGGGGGGGAGTGGGGGGGGGAGTGGGGGGAGAGAATGAATATATTTTAAAAAGGGAAAGAAAAAATGTATAATTTTTCGATGTAGTCACAACTGCGTTCAGTGGATGTCCTCCAGCGCCGATACAGGGAGTTAGAACAATCGATGCTGGGGTCACTATTCGGTGTGCCTGACCCGGTCATGAACAGTCTGTCACAGAAGTCACGGCGTTTTGAACCAAACCTCCTACTCAACTCATACACTTGCTGGACTGACAGGCATCCATCACTATACTGGACCTTCATTCGCCGATGAATTTCTGTAGTGTTTATCCCTTCACTGATAAAAAAAAAAAAACTCTGCTCCACTTTATTGCATGTCAAAAGAGGGGCGGCCATTTTAAAATTGTCCTTATGGCGTCACAGCGCTCGTCTGCAAATGTGTTTGCTAACGTCGTCTTCTTTGATAACGTTTTTTAAGTAAATAAATATGTTGGTTGTCTTTTTTTTGTGTGTGCTTTACACGCCACTGACCCATGATTAACTTAGTTTTTCGTCTTTTTTCCCAGAGCTTTTGTTTTGGCTTGCAAGTATTGTTGAAGTTAGTTGCATATCCTTTACAGGACGTTTGTATGTGTAGGGTAAAGAGAGAGGGATAGTACCTCACGGTGAGTGGCAGCCATATCCCAAGGGATAGACCAGCAGCAGAGAAGTGCGTGGGCATTTACAGCCCGTTCAGAGGGCCGAACCGTTCAAGCATCCAGTGGTGCCCACTCTATGACCTCGAGCAGCATGACGATGGAGGTGATGGCAGTTACACAGGCTTTCATATGGCTGGAATCACAGCATTATACCAACGTGTGTGTACTAAGTGATTCAATGAGCATGATTCAGAAGGTCGAAGCTGGATCTGTCCGTAGACAGTGGACTGAGTCGCTGCAGAAGTCTGTTGTCCGTAAAGTCACCTTCATCTTCGTCCCGATACACGCGGACGTCGAGGGAAATAAACGAGCTGATAAACTGGCTGGCTCTGCACCCCCTGTAGATGGCCAGCCCATGGATCGTGCCGATGTTATTAACGTCCTTAAAGATATGTCGAGAACTGAGGACTTTAACGTCAGTGAATCTACATCGTGGTCCAGGATGAAAGACTTGGGAGTAAGAATTGGCAGAGCCAGACACGAAAGGTACATCGGGAAAACGAGGTACCTCGTCAACCAACACAGAACTGGCACTATTAGCCACCGAACGTTGATGCATATGCTGGGGGGGGGGGGAGGATCTGAGCACCTATGGACCTGTCCGGAGTGCAGTGAAGATTCCTCAACTGATAACTGATAATATACCAGAATCCTATTTGGTTCCCATCTATTTACCTAGCTCATGTATGGCTCCACGAATACCGCTTGTGTACAGCGGTGGCCACACCACGGGCAATAGTCTTGGCTGACTGGCTAAACTACATGAGTGAAGTAGGGGTAATATGCTACTAAGGGAATGTCCATCCCTAGTACACAAAGACTGGGACGCGGAAAATGCGGATGAATCTAAATAGATCAACGGCTTCGAAAGCGAAAGAGCAGAGTTTGTGATACACATGAGGCGTGTTCAGGACACGATAGTGAACATGGCTGGCCATCGCGGAAGAGATTGGGACATCACCACGTAATATCCCAAAGACAGCAATGGTAATTCAACAACAAGAAAACAGCGATACGGGTAATTCTTGGCCCCCTGGAGATGAGCCTGTTGTAAATATTCTCTTGGAAGAGACAACTCTTATAGTGAATAAGGAAGTGCATAATGACGAAAGCATCTTAAATTATTTTGAAAGGGTGCCCAATACAAAAGGCAAAGTAGAAGGTGCGGTCTAAGAATTAGTACGTGGAACGTACGCACCCATATCAAGCAGGGAAGCTTGATAACCTTATTGCCGAAGCAAAAAACATGAATTTAGATGTTTTAGGCGTATCTGAAGCAAGATGGACAGGTAAAAGTTATATAAGGAGAGAAGATTACAGATTCATTAACTCGGTAGGAGATCATCACGAGAGAGAAGTAGGAGTTTTAATAAAACGAAATTTAAAGAAACATATTAGTGGATTCTGGACTCATAAAGATAGGATGATGTTTCTCAAAATTAAGGCAAGACCGTTCAACATAGTAATTCTTCAGAAATATGCTCCAACAACTGATTATAGTGATGAACAGCTAGAAGAATATAAATGAAGACCTACAACAAACACTGAAAGTTTTAAAATCATCAGAGGTCCTAATTGTCATGGGAGACATGTACGCAAAAGTTGGAAAAAATAAATATAAGCAGATTATAGGGCAATATGGTATAGGAAACAGAAACGATAGAGGAGACCTGCTGATACAGCTCTGTGAAGATGAAAACAATTTTATTGTTTGTAACACATTTTTCCAACATAACCTTAGGAAACTGTATACGTGGAAAAGCCCTGGAGATAGAACAAGAAACCAAACTGAGAACATTATGATTAGAAATCGATTTTAAAACAAAGTTTAAAATGCCAAAATATACCCTGGCGCTGATATTAACTCTGACCATAATCCTGTAGTCTTAAAATTACAAATAAAACTTAAAAACCCAGGAATAAGGACATTGAAGACTTCCAAGTAGATATATCAGCATTGAAACAACCAGAAATAAGACAACTATACCTGGTTGAAGTAAAAAATAGATATGATGGGCTAATCATTGAAAGTATGGAACCATATAGACGTGAAAATACTGAGGATAAACTTAATACAAAATGGGAAAGTGTAAAACCCAGTATACAAATGGCAAATACCACATTACCAGTGAAGATAAATATGAAAAAAACAATTATGGATAACAGATACGATCTTGAGTAAAATGACTCAAAGAAAGAAAGCAAAGAACACTCCAGAGTCTAAGAACATATTAATAGACAGAGAAATACGTCACATGTGCAGAGTTGCCAAAGAAGAGTGGTTGCAGAAACAATGCAAAGAAATAGAGGATCTGGAAATAAAACACAACTCGAAAGAATTACATAAACATATAACAAGATTTACAAAGAAGAAAAATAATATAACAGTAAACGGTTGTATCAGAGGAAACAACTGGAGAAATTATAATTAATAACACTGACATAATGAAAAAGATGGTCAGAGTACACAGAAGATATATTCTGGGACAACAGGGTCAATAGACAAACATTGTATAATACTCAAGATGGACCAAAAATATTATAGGCTGAAGTAGAAAAGGCTATTAAAAAAGATGAACGAAGGAAAGGCTGCAGGTCCTGACAAGATAACAACAGAGATGATAAAATCCTTATCCAAATTTGGCATTGATACTATCACAAAATTATGTAATGATATATATAATACTGGGGACATCCCTAAGGACTTGGAAACATCCATTTTCACCACACTACCGAAGAAGCCAAGAGCTGTTTATTGTGAGGATTACAGGACTATTAGCTTAATGAGCCACATAACTAAGATACTACTCAAGGTCATACAAGAAAGAATTCAACATAAAATAGATGATGAAGTAGCTGAAGACAAATTTGGGTTCCGCAAAAACAGCGGCACCAGAGAAGTAATTATCTGTTTGAGTGTATTAATTGAATAATATATAGAAGTTCAGAAAATATATATGTTTGTTTTATAGACTACAAGAAAGCTTTTGATAGAGTACAACATGAACGACTAATTACGTGCCTTCAAGATATAGGAGTAGACGGAAAGGACATCAGTCTTATTAGTAACTTGTACTGGGAACAAGTGGCGTCTATTAGATGCGGAAATAACTATTCGTCGCCTATAGAGATAAAAAGAGGAGTACGGCAGGGATGTGTACTGTCCCCAAGCCTCTTCAACCTATACACAGAAATAATTTTTAAACAAGGTGAAATGCCTGGACTTAATATCAATGGAAGAATCATAAACGATCTTAGGTATGCTGACAATACCGTGTTACTAGCAGAAAGTGAGCAAGAGTTGCAAGACCTAGTGGAAGAAGTAAACAGGCACAGTGCAGAGTGTGGCTTAGATATTAACATTAAAAAAAACTATGATAATTAGCAGTGAAAAGGAAAGGTCATCAATGAACATCTCAGTAAACGGGCAGATACTAGAACAAGTAACAAGTTTCTCCTATCTCGGACATATAATAACAGATGGTGGCAGAAGTGAAATAGAAATCAGAAAGAAAATAGGAATGGCCAAAAATGCTTTCAGTGACATGAAATCGGTATTAACATCTAGAGAGATTAATAACGCATTTAAAATGCAAATTGTCAAATTCTACGTATATTCAACGCTACTATATAGCTCGGAAGCCAGGACATTGAACAAGCAACTAGAAAGTCGCATAGAAGCCCTGGAGATGTGGATATACAGACGAATATGTCGTATTTCAAGGAAACAAAAACAATCAAATACAAAGGTTCTAGAAAACCTGGGAATGAAGAGAGAGTTGGTGAAAGAAATAAAGAGGGGGCAAGTGAAATATTTCGGCCACTTTAAAATACATGTCACTCTTATAAAAACCATACTAGAAAGCAAGGTTGAGGGCAAGCGAGCAAGAGGTAGACACCGATACAAGTGGGAAGATAACATCAAGAGAAGGACGAACATCAGCCTGACAGAATGTACAGTCAAGGCGAAAGACAGTGTTGGAAATCCATGTACAGCCAACCTTCATTGCGGAGACAGCACCTGATTGATTGATTACAGGACGTTTGCAGTCAACACCAGCATTTTTGGCTGTTGTTGATGTCTGGGCAAGTTTACGTTCAGTAGTTTGCCATTGCTTTCTGAGCGACAGGCACCCATACCATAGCGTAAAAAATCAACGCAACGCGGTCTGCTGCCAAATCGCGCGCAGTTGTGTTTCGAATGCGGGTATACGGGATTACGAACCACGTCCGTAAGACCTTCGCCACGGTGACCGGCGCAAATATTGAACAGAATAAGTATGCGGCCCACGCTCGTCATTTTGTCAGTTATCCGGCTTGCCGTGAAAAAAGTGTGGTGACCCCTGTTGTAGATTATGCATGGACTATTATTATATATTAAAATTTTTCTAGGTATCCCGTGTCGATGAAACATTTGCATTCTTGTGTTATTTATGTTGAAATCATTAATATTGTTTTAGTTGCGATACGTTGTTGAAGCGTGTGCTCTATATGTAAAGTTCTTGGTCAAGTGAACTGTTTTATCCAATGATCAATCTGTTTGACATTTTATGCAAATTGGTAAAGGGCAGGAGTTGACTGGTTGTTGGTTTTTTTTTTTTTTTTTTTGTTTGTAACTTCATTACTTGATTTAATAAGAATTCGGAAATTAGTTGAGATTTAATATCCATGCGATTTGACTAACTCGAGGCTGAATGTTGTACGTGCGGTATGGAACAAATCATTTCAAAACAAGGTGGTGCTTGTACACCATTTAAATGTTGCATCTGCAACTATTCATGTCAATTGTGTCTGCAAATATTCATGTGAATTGTGTCTGCAAATGTGAATTGTGTCTGCACCTATTAATCATGTGAATTGTATCTGCAAACTCCCCCCCCCCCCGATGTGTCTCCACCTTGCCGCGGTGGGGGGGGGGGCGCTTGCGTGTCTCAATGACCCCCAAGAGCCCTGCCGATGGAAGCACAACTACATGTTGGACAGGTCTTGAGATAGGGGCCAGACCAAGAGAGACACAACCTGCTTGCTCTGCGTGTAGACTGAGGATAGCAGTCAAAATTTCAAATCAGGCGCACGAAGCCACAAATTCTTGGTCCAGACACGTACTCTAAGGCTTCTATCTGAGGGATATGGTTGAACGCCTCTAAGCTATTAACCCTTGGATGTAAGAGCCGGGCCACTACTGCAAAACGGAGGTGAGATGCTGAGCACGCTACATGCCTACTTCAGATACTTGTTCGAAGGCTCTCAGCTGGGGGATATGAGTGATCCCCGGGTGAGAGGGTATGGCCGTTTCTCGCTCATTGATGCCCGGAGGTAAGGTGTTGAGCCAGCAGCATATGTAGCCTACCTCGTGAGCGGGTACTAAAGGTAGAAAAGCGCCCCAGTCGCACGAAATGGTTACTAAGAATGTCTATATCTATACTCATACAGTGAGTGTAGACAAAGGTGGGAAAACGTCTCATTAACACGAGATTGAACGCTTGGCTTGCGAATCCATTGCGTGGAAGTCCGAAGCGAAAGCGTACCTAGTGGACGTCGTCCGCAGACTGACCGTTCCTGGTTTGTGTGGTGAGCGGCCAGTGGCTAACGAAATGCCCAATATGTGGGAGTGAGGAATTAAAGCAGCCATGAGCAAGATATGGCGATTACTCGGGTGAGCCCAGTCTCAGAGCAATATGTGCCGGCTCTGCAATTATGGAAGCCTCCTTGGATAGCTGGGAATGCCCATTGTCTGCCCCTGCCTTCCCTTGAGGGCTGACCGTGATGTCTTTGACCGTTCTACCTTGACCAGCTGAGTTGAGGGCGACACCACAACAGTTATAGTCTAATGTGCCTCGAAACCCGAGAAAGGCTAACCTCATTAAAAAAATGTCCGCCGAAGTCGGATGTGCCGGCCTAAGGGTGGCAAAATAGAAATAGGCACTATGCAATTACGTCCGAGTGAAATGTCGATCGTGCCCGGAACAGCTCTGGCTAGCTAGTTTTCCGAATGTCCGGAACAGCTCTGACTAGCTAGTTTTCCGAAAATCCCTCGTGCTAGGAACAGCTCTGACTATCTAGACTTCCGAATGTCCTTCATGTCCTGAACAGCTGTGACTAGATAGTTTTTTTTTAAATGTCCGCTGTGCCCGGAACAGCTTTAACTATCTCGTATTCTGGGCACAGCGACTAGCACAAGTCCGAATCGAAAGCTCGCTGAGTGGATACCGTCTGCAGTCCGACCGTCCCTGGTTTGTGCGAAGAGCGACCCGTAGCGAACGAAAGGCCCAATACATTGAAGTGAGGAATTAAAACAGCCATGAGCAGCACGTGGCGATTCCCAAGGTGAGCCCAGTACCAAAGCGCTATGTGTCGGCTCTGCAACTATGGAAGCCTCCCTGGATGACGGATAATGCCCATGGACTGTCCCTGCCTTCCATTGAGGGCTGATCGTGAAGTATTCGACCGTTCTATCTTGAACAGCTGGGATGTGGACGGCACCGCAAAAGTGAGAGTCCCCCAGGAATGCTAACCTGATAAAAAATGCACGCTAAAGCGGGATGTGTTGGCCTAAAGGTTTCGTCCCAAGACTCCCAAGCGTGCCTAACCAGACACACCGCAATCGCATCTGAAAAAATACTCCGGATGAACGCAGAAGAAGAAGTATCTGCAACTACTCATGTAAATTGTAGGTGCAACTACTCATGTGAATTGTATCTGCAACTACTCACGTTGAAATTTAATCTGCAACTATTCATGTGAACTGCGTCTGTAACTATTCATGTAAATTGTATCTGCAATTACTCAAATGAATTGTATCAGCAACTTCTCACATGAACATATCTCACATTGTCAGTAGATAAGTAATAATTCATTAAAAGCTGGCTGAAGAATTGGACATGTCTACATTTGTTGTATAAGTACAGTAATGGAAAGTGTAAAGTAAAGTAAGGTACGGTAGGGTAAAGTAAAGTAAAGTAAAGTAAAGTAAAGTAAATTAAAGTAAAGTAAAGTAAAGTAAAGTAAAGTAAAGTAAAGAACAGTAAAGTAAGGTAAGGTTAGTTGAAGTACAATAAAGTAAGGTAATGTGCAGTACAGTAAGGTAAAATACAGTAAGGTTAAGAACAGCAAAGTAAGGTTAAGTACAGTAATGTACAGTAAAGTAAGGTAAAGTAAAGCAAAATAAGCTAAAGTAAAATAAAGATTCTGCTTATGTGTCTTAAAGTGTGTTGGGCATGTGGTGCCAGACCCATATTTCCATACACTAGTCTGCACTCCACACGCGATATCATCAGTGTCACACTCCACGAGTGATGTAATCAGTGTCACACTCCACGGGTGATGTCATCAGTGTCACACTCCACGGGTGATGTCATCAGTGTCACACTTCACGGGTGATGTCATCAGTGTCACACTCCACTAGTGATGTCATCAGTGTCACACTCCACGGGTGATGTCATCATGTCACACTCCACGGGTGATGTCATCATGTCACACTCCACGGGTGATGTCATCAGTGTCACACTCCACGGGTGATGTCATCATGTCACACTCCACGGGTGATGTCATCATGTCACACTCCACGGGTGATGTCATCATGTCACACTCCACGGGTGATGTCATCAGTGTCACACTCCACGGGTGATGTCATCAGTGTCACACTCCACGGGTGATGTAATCAGTGTCACACTTCATTGGTGATATCATCAGTGTCACACTCCAATGGTGATGTCATCAGTGTCACACGCCAGGGTGATGTCATCAGTGTCACACTCCAGGGTGATGTCATCAGTGTCACACTCCACGAGTGATGTCATCAGTGTCACACTCCACGGGTGATGTCATCAGTGTCACACTCTACGGGTGATGTCATCAGTGTCACACTCCACGGGTGATGTCATCAGTGTCACACTTCACGTGTGATGTCATCAGTGTCACACTCCAGGGTGATGTCATCATGTCACACTTCACGGGTGATGTCATCATGTCACACTCCATGGGTGATGTCATCATGTCACTCTCCATGGATGATGTCATCAGTGTCACACTCCACGGGTAATGTCATCAGTGTCACACTCCACGGGTGATGTCATCAGTGTCACACTCCACAGATGATGTCATCATGTCACACTCCAGGGTGATGTCATCATGTCACACTCCACGGGTGATGTCATCAGTTTCACACTCCACGGATGATGTCATCATGTCACACTCCACGGGTGATGTCATCATATCACACTTCACGGATGATGTCATCATGTCACACTCCACGGGTGATGTCATCAGTGTCACACTTCACGGATGATGTCATCATGTCACACTCCACGGGTGATGTCATCATGTCACACTCCACGGATGATGTCATCAGTGTCACACTCCACGGATGATGTCATCATGTCACACTCCAGGGTGATGTCATCATGTCACACTCCACGGGTGATGTCATCAGTGTCACACTCCACGGGTGATTTCATCAGTGTCACGCCGGCCGCCATCACCTCCCATGACATGTCCTGATACCCATGTTAGGCTGGATCCACCTGGAGGCTCCGGTCAGTTGTGGAAATCTGCTCAATTTAGGTTTGAGCCCATGGCCATGCATTCACCAAGAGACTACACTACCCAGCTACCACTTGTGTTGTGTAATAGTGACCAGTGTTTACAAAGACAGCAAACCGAATGTTATACTCCCCTAGGTCCTGCTGTTGTGTAAAAAGTAAGGAACTGGGATGTTATACTCCCCTTGATCCTATAGTTGTGTACAAAGTAAGGAACTGGGATGTTATAATCTCCTTGATCCTACAGTTGTGTACAAAGTAAGGAACTGGGATGTTATACTCCCCTTGATTCTACAGTTGTGTACAAAGTAAGGAACTGGGATTTTATAATCTCCTTGATCCTACAGTTGTGTACAAAGTAAGGAACTGGGATTTTATACTCCCCTTGATCCTACAGTTGTGTACAAAGTAAGGAACTGGGATGTTATACTCCCCTTGATCCTACAGTTGTGTACAAAGTAAGGATCTGGGAGTTTATACCCCCCTTGATCCTACAGTTGTGTACAAAGTAAGGAACTGGGATTTTATACTCCCGTTGATCCTACAGTTGTGTACAAAGTAAGGAATTGGGATGTTATAATACTCCCGTTGGTCCTACAATTGTGATAATATGCTATTATATGCAAATGATGTAATATGGAGTATATTGGACAGATTGGTAGACGACTAGCCGACCGCTTTAGGGAACACCTTAGGGATATTAATCAAAACTCTGACAAACGTGTCCCTAACCATTTCAGTTCTTCTGACCACAAGGGAGTCGACGATGTTTGGGCCACATCATTAAAGCTATGCGTATCTAACAACGTCATTAGGCTTAAAATTGAAATTCAGTTATTCAACTATCTGTTATTCATCCATCTAGCGGGAGTCACTACTGTTATAGATGCAACTGTATAACTCTGCTGACTTCCCTCTATTTTTTCTATCTGACTGTTTGCAGACCTTTGGTCACACATTTCTTATTTGGCACTTTTGCAGCTGAATAGCAAAAGAGCACCTTTCAAAATCGAATTGAGCCCAACTTTTGTGGCTTTGTGACAACTAAGGAGTTGTGGTTTAGTATTATTTTTATAATTTTATGGTTTTTCTTTAGATCTGTTTGTGTCGCCACGTCCCTGATGAAGATTTATATAATCAAAACGTCGTTTGTTGTGTCCTAGAATACTTATTTTTATTTTATTATTTTATATTATTTGATTGTCTCTTGTTTTGGCGGATACTTACTCTATGATTCATTATGTCCGTTGTAAGGTATGTACACACTGTCCGTATATAGTGTTGAGTATATCTCATCCTTTCCCAGAAGCTACACATACTTAACTGTGAGTATTTCCTTGAAATCAAACAAACTCCGTAGTTGAAGTCTATATATCGTGCATGATGTTGATGGGAAATTCCCGAAGTGTTATGTAATGGGAGAAATATCTTAAGAGAGGGCGACTCTTAACCTCAACAGCAGCTCTGTTGGATTCTGTCAAACTATTGACAGTATCAATACTGTAAGTACAGTATATTAAATCACGCTATTTATAGACATTTTTGTAAGGCCTTTTGACTTCGCTATAAACACCTGAATGGTTTTGACTGCGATTTTCTAGGGAATTGTATCTCAGTAGGTTTTCCATTGCCGGCGCCGTGGTTTAGAGGCAATAATGATAATGGCGGAAAGATTAAGTGCACTTTTGTCTTAAGTCTTAGGCTTAAAATTCCTGAGTGCTGTGCTGATGACGGGGTATTAGATTCATTCCTCACACCGATCAGGTTAACTTGAACGTTGATTTCTCTTCTCGTTTAGAAAACAATAGCAAACTACCCAAACATTTTGATGTTGTTTGTCCATCAAGAATGATGATGATCATTCATTTCATCCAGTGGGGTTGAAAATTTGGAGCCGTGAGTTCTATGATGGCTGATAAGGCCTATTGTGGCTCGAAATGTTCTTTGACAATGTGGGCAAAGAATGCTTGACATTCCAGGAGGAGGATTTCCTGCAGCGCTTTTTCTGTCCAGCCTTTTCTTCACAGCTCTTGCAGTCCTATTCTCAAACATAAAACTGCTTAGACAATCAACCCGGAGTTAATCGTTGCCTGTAAGGATTTAATTTCGTGGTTTACTTATTACTTCTATAATGAACATCGTGAAAATTTGCTTCAGACAGACACCGTCACACGGTTGCGAAGTGTTAATTCTTCACCTATACTAGGTCGCGAGCGGCTTCGTGTCTTAGAGGTTAGCGACTTTTCTCCGTAATCTCGTATACTCTCGTGGGTAACGTGATGACGGTGAGAATCAGCAGTGGTTAGAATCGCATCGATAACTTACGGGGTATGTGAGCCGGCCGCTCAGAAAGCAATGGCAAACTTGCCAAGAAATCAACATACAGCTGAAAGATGCTAGTTTTGACAGCGATGTCCTGCAAAGGATATGCAAAAAAAATAACTAGGTCGCGACGTGTGGGTTGAAATTACCAGTTCTCTCCTTCGCCACCTTTCATTACAAGACCATTTCCTGAACATTCTGAAAATATTCGTGTCCCTATTGAACCAGTCCTACCAGAAACGGAGACTGCGCCCGCTCTAAGAGGCGCACTGCCCAGTATTCAGTATGCCAACACTGCTGCACATGTTTTTGTCCTGACTTCATTACGGCTCTGCGATAAGTTGTATATGCCTATTTTTATTTTCTTATGGCGAACCTTTTCTTCTTCTCTTCTTTCTCTTCTCCTTCTTTTTCCAGTATTTTATTTTTCTCACCCTCCTTTCTCCAGATACACCGTCAATTCTCCCTCCCCTTTAGGAGTCTCCGTTGCGAAGGGTTTATTTATTTATAGCCATGTCCTTGACTCTGCAGATAACGAGGCCGTGTCGTGGCAACTCTCCCAGAAAATGCTGTTTACTGGTTACTCATTGTACACATCTGGCTTGTAGCGTTTAGAATATTTTCAAGACAGTATAACATATTACAAAGTAAACAGTGTAAATCCATTTTTTGATTGGTTATAGATAAGCTTAGAACTTCTAGCTTTCCGGTCTCGGAATAGAAACATAACTATAAATACATTAGAGATGTGGAGGGCTCCGTGGCGTAGCGATTAAGCTGGCCGCCTCGCATTCCGAAGGTTGTGAGCTCGTGTCTGGACCCCGTCGTTTGGCTAACGAGTGCTGACTCGTGGGAGTAGTCGCTGGAGCTGTGCTGCTCGTGCTTTGTACTACGCTTTCGATTGGCCGCTCTGTGAAAACAGACCGAGCCAGGTTGATTAAACCCGGTGCAATAAAGGCGACCTCTCTTTAAACCTACCTTTCTAAAATTTTAGGTTTAGAATTTCTCTACCTCCTTTTTCTATTGAGTTTTTTTTTCTAGCCCGTATGTATCTGCTTGAGTCTAGGTGCTACATGGGCATTATTCTTCCACAAAGTTCATGAATGTCTTTCTTTGTTCTTCTTTCTTCTTTCGAAAGGCTACAATACCTGTAACTATGTGTTTTAATTGTTTCAAACTAAGTATCATTCATTTATTCACCTCATATGATATATAACTCTGCTGTATGCACAGCAGCACATGGCGAGATGAAGTGAAATATTAGTACCATCATGTGCCATGCCGATAAGCGTGAGCGGTCATGTTTCGCCATCTCACACAATCACCAGAGTCGTGATAAGCTCCGTGTTTGTGTATCGACCATGACATTTGGCCAAGCCATCCAGATACACTGTATTTACTTTTCTACCTTCCCCATGTTCTTTTTCCCTCAATCTTGCCAGTTGTCACCAAGTTATCCAATTTATTTCTTCTTATAACGTGTTATAAAAATTGTGACTGTCTAGGTCTAATTTCTCGGCGATCTTCCGAACTTCGTCCCCAAATTATTTAGTGTAAATTGCATCCCTTACAGGACCTAATAAGCTAATATAATTTTAAAAAAATACAAACTAAAATATAAAACTCAAAAATGGAAATACGTACCAATAATATTTAACAGTTATATGTGGAAATTGTGGCACAAAAGTTGTAAACACTGTTCTAATCTCTTGTATCGGAATATCCGCGGGAAAAAAAAATTACACATATCGGAAAGAGCATTGAATCTAACTAGCCAAGACCGATCGATGGATACAATAAAAGTTTGTGGGCCCTCCCTCACTGCCGTCGGTACTACAAGATATGGATATCCATCCGACGACAGCGAGGGCCTTCCTTTCCCATAAACGTTTATTGTGTCCATCGATCGGTCTAGCAGACGAAGATACACTCAAACGTCGATCGGTCTAGAGCAGACGTTACTCAAACGTAAGTGATTGACAACACATTGCCCCGGAAATGACATTATAAGGGATGCATTTTATACTAAATAATATGGGGCCGAAGTTCGGAAGGTTGCCAATTTCTCTAATCAGTCTACAGTTTTCCTTTGTTTATAGTAGGACATGGTCATTGGGTTTTCTGTCTGTCCATGGTATTCCTTCATTTTCCTCAGAAACCACATTTCCACAGTATCAGATGTTTTTCAGCTTGCCTGCTCATTGTTCACGCTTCACATCCATACAAAAGTACAGGTTCTATGTAGCACCTCAACACTCTTTTTCTCGATGCAATCGACATTGATTTATTGGTCAGTATGTTTTCCATCTTGCAAAAGATTACCTTCGCCATGGCGATTCTTGTTCTAATCTCTTCAAGTCATCTCCCATCAGATGTTATGACTGTCAAAATAAAAAAAAATACTGTTATTTGTTGCCAATATAGTGAGTGGCACCTTACAGTCTTGACAGACCAAAGTATGTGAGTTGGGCAGAGCTTCAGAGAACATGTGGTGCCCAAACGACATGTTCCCTCTCTCGGCCTTGCCCTGCTTATTCCAGAGGAATGGATAACCAGTATGTCTGGAGCATGGTAGGCTGCGAACGCTGGCGGCTCAACGTCAAACCCCCTAGACCTCGCCTCCACGAGCAGGTGGCGAGTGGTGGCCAGACCTTGAAACCCATGGAACCTGACTTAGAGTCGTTCAGCCAAGGCCCACAGGTGTGGGCCTCGTACGCGTCCGGACCATAGGAAGCGTACATCTGTCAATCACAAGTGTCCGGACCTGTGTACAGCGTGTACTACCGTCAGACTCCTCGCCTGCCTCGCGCGGATCCCGCGACCACCAGGAATAGGCCCGCATTAGATATCGCCGGAGATATTGCTCGTCTGCTGTGAGCAAATCTCCCATCCTTCCAGTGTGCAGATCTCGTGACCGGCGAGAATAGGCCCGCCAGAGATATTGCTCGTCTGTTGCGGACAAATCTCCACTTGACTATGACTGAATAAGTAAAGAAACAATAAAAGTAGTGGTATTTCAATTGCGCTTGCGCTCCCACCTATGCTACATCCTTCATGTGTCTTCAAAAAGTCGGACACGAGTCAAGCTAAACAGGGTTTTCTTTCCCCCGCTGATTCTACCAAGCCCGTTCCGTTGGCTGTGATTTCGCTAGATAGTAGATAGGGAGGATGGTCTTTGAGCCTGAGGAATTAAGGCCGCCTGGCTAGTGCAGTCGCGGCGAACTGTGCAGGTTAGGGTTTTCTTTTTTCCCCCAACAGAAACAAATCCCACACCTTACTGGGGATTCGAACCCGGGTCTTCTGAAGGAGAATCCGGCGTCCTAGCCATGATTGTTCGGGGATAATTGTACCGATTCATTTGTGAATGTTCCCATTTACGTGTATATTACATTGTGATATTTCCGTCTTCCTAGTGACGGCTATCATCTGTGACTTCGTACAATTTAATTCTAAATCTAGTTGTTCACTGTGTGCAATAACCGCATCTACCAAATGTTGCAGGTCTTGCTCATTGTCTGCAATCAATACCGTATCATGCACATATCTAATGTTATTGATGTTACGTCCCCCAATGGTAATTCCTTTCATATCTTCTATATTTCTTAAACTATTTTCACTGCATAGAGAAAAAAGATCTGGAGACAAAACACACCCTGTCGCACATCTCTCGTAATAGGCTGACATTGACCTACTTCATTATCAATCTTCATGGCAGCTTGTTGTTTCCAAAATATGTTTTTTTTTATGAGCAAGTCCGCATGGCCTAATGGATAAGAACGATTTTCTTATACATTTGTTGTGATGTTGCCGAGGTTAGTGGTTCGTCCCCTACACCGAACACCTGTACTAAAATGTTGACCTGTCGTCCTTGACTTGGGTACGTAAATTACAAGTACCTCTGAAGTCGGAGTGGGTTCGCCTGATGGCGAGGGACTGTTAATATGGAAACCTAGCCCACACGCAAAATTGAGAAATCTAGCCCACACGCAAAATTGAGTCCATCACTGCTATAAGAATAGTGTGTTTGAACTACGCTTGAGTGCAAAGCCAGCGAGCGCAAAAAAAAAAGAAAAAAAAGAAAGAGTCTAAGGTCTTTCCCATCAATGTGTAGATCTGCAAGCATGTTCATCATGTTGACATATCTTACTTTATCGAAATTCTAAAATTGGTTAGCGAAGTTATTCATGTTTTTAACAACTAAAGTTTCTTTAGAACAAAACATACAATGTATGGTTGAATTGTGAAATATCTTTTGAGATTTATATATATACTAGCTGACACGGCCCGGCTTCGCCCAGACTCTGGTGGGGAGCATCTCATTTAATTCATATAAGTAGTCATATAAGCTCCCGTTCCCGACTGTCTGTCTGTCTATCTATCTGTCTGTCTGTCTGTCTGTCTGACCCGGCCCAGCCCATGGTGGAGAGCATCTCATTTAAATCATATAAGTAGTCATATAAGATCCCGTTCCCGACTATCTGTATGTCTGTCTGTCTTGGGTAAATGGAGGAGGGAGGAGGAAGAGGGAGGTGGAGGAGGGAAGAGGAGGGAGGAGGAGGGAGGAGGAGACAGGAGGAATAGGAGGGATTAGGAAGAGGAGGGAGGAGTAGGGTGGAGGAGGAGGGGGAGGAGGAGGGAGGAGGAAGAGGGAGAAGGAGGGAGGAGGAGATCGCAGGAGGAGGAGGAGGAGGAGAGGGAGGAGGAGGGAGAGGGAGGAGGAGGGAGGAGGAGGAGAGAGTAGGCGGAGGGAGCAGGAAGAGGGAGGAAGAGGGAGAAGGAGGGAGGAGGAGATCGCAGGAGGAGGAGGAGGAGGAGAGGGAGGAGGAGGGAGAGGGAGGAGGAGGGAGGAGGAGGAGAGAGTAGGCGGAGGGAGCAGGAAGAGGGAGGAAGAGGGAGGAGGAGGAGGGAGGAGAAGGAGGAGGGAGGAGGAAGGAGGAGTAGAGAGTGGGAGGAGGGAGGAGGCGGAGGGAGGAAGAGGGAGGAGGAAGAGGGAGAAGGAGGAGGGAGGAGAAGGAGGGAAGAGGATGAGAGGGAGGAGGAGGAAGAGGGAGGAGGAGGAATGTGAAGGGAGGAGGAGGGAGGAGGTAGAGGGAGGAGGAGGAGGAGGGAGGAGGATAGAGGAGGAGGAGGGATGAGGAGGAAGAGGGAGGAGGAATGTGAAGGGAGGAGGAGGGAGGAGGTAGAGAGAGGAGGAGGAGGGAGGAGGAGAATGGAGGAGGAGGGATGAGGAGGAGAGGGAGGAGGAGGGGGAGGAGGGGGAGGAGGAGGGAGGAAGAAGGAGGAGGGAGGAAGACGGATGAGGGGGAGGAGGGAGGGGTAGGAGGGGGAGGAGGAGAAGGGAGGAGAAGGGAGGAGGAGGAGGGAGCAGGAGGAAGGAGGAGGGAGGAGGAGGAGGAAGAGGGAGGAGGAGGGAGGAGGAAGAGAGAGGAGGAAGGAGGAAGAGAGAGGAGGGAGGAGGAGGGAGGAAGAGATAGGCGGAGAGAGGAGGAGGAGGGAGGAGGAGGAGTAGGGATGAATAGGAGGGAGGAGAAGGGAGGAGGAGGGATTAAGAGAAAGAGGGGGGAAAGGGGAGAAGGAGGAGGGAGGAGGGAGGAGGAGGAGGAAGAGGGATGAGGAGGGAGGAGGAGGGAGGAGGGAGGATGAGGAGGAGGGAGGAGGAGGAGGGAGGATGGTGAAGGAGGAGGAGGATGAGGGAGGAGGGTGAAGGAGGAGGAGGAGGGGGAGGAGGGAGGAGGAGGGAGGAGGGAGGAGGAGAACGTAGGTGGGGGAGGATGAGAAGGGAGGAGGGAGAGGGAGGAGGAGGGAGGAGGATGAGAGAGGAGGAGGGAGGAGGTGGAGGGAGAAGGAGGAGGGAGGAAGAGGTAGAAGGAGGAGGGAGAAGGAGGGAGGAGGAGACAGGAGGAATAGGAGGGAGGAGGAGGGATTAGGAAGAGGAGGGAGGAGTAGGGTGGAGGAGGAGGGGGAGGAGGAGGGAGGAGGAAGAGGGAGAAGGAGGGAGGAGGAGAGAGGAGGAGGAGGAGGAGAAGGGAGAAGGAGGAGGGAGGAGGGAGGAGGAGGGAGGAGGAGGAGAGAGTAGGCGGAGGGAGGAGGCGGAGGGAGCAGGAAGAGGGAGGAGGAAGAGGGAGAAGGAGGGAGGAGGAAGGAGGAGTAGAGAGTGGGAGGAGGGAGGAGGCGGAGGGAGGAAGAGGGAGGAAGAAGAGGGAGAAGGGAGGAGGAGGGAGGAGGTAGTAGGATGATTGATTGCCATCCCACCAGGTTAATATGTTATCGCGGACCTCAGAGAGAAGTGTCTATGTAGAAGACCATTTCCTGGAGGTACGTATTTTGGGAGGGGGAGGAGGGAGGAGGGAGGAGGAGGAAGAAGAAAAAAAAAATACGACAGTTGGCATCTCTGGAATGAAAGGAAGGCGTGTAGAAAATTTCATCTCAATCGGATGGGCCGTTCGCGAGCGTATAAAGGACATACGGACAGAGATACAGACGCACAAGTCTTTTTTATATATAAGACTAGCTGACCCGGCCCGGCTTCGGCCAGTCCTTGGTGGGGAGCATCTCATTTAATTCATATAAGTAGTCATATAAGCTCCCGTTCCCGTTACCGACTATCTGTCTGTCTGTCTGTCTGTCTGTCTGTCTGTCTGTCTGTCTGTCTGTCTGTCTGTCTGTCTGTCTGTCTGTCTGTCTGTCTGTCTGACCCTGCCCGGCATCGCCTGGCTCCTGGTGTGGAGCATCTCATTTAATTCATATAAGTAGTCATATAAGCTCCCGTTCCCGTTACCGACTATCTGTCTGTCTGTCTGTCTGTCTGTCTGTCTGTCTGTCTGTCTGTCTGTCTGTCTGTCTGACCCTGCCCGGCATCGCCTGGCTTCTGGTGTGGAGCATCTCATTTAATTCATATAAGTAGTCATATAAGCTCCCGTTCCCGTTCCCGACTATCTGTCTGTCTGTCTGTCTGTCTGTCTGTCTGTCTGTCTGTCTGTCTGTCTGTCTGTCTGTCTGTCTGTCTGACCCGGCCCGGCATCGCCCAGCTCCTGGTGTGGAGCATCTCATTTAATTCATATAAGTAGTAATATAAGCTCACGTTCCCGTTCCCAACTATCTATCTGTCTGTCTGTCTGTCTATCTATCTGTCTGTCTGTCTGATCCGGCCCGGCTTCGCCCAGCCCCTGATGGGGAGCATCTCATTTAATTCATATAAGTAGTCATATAAGTTCCCGTTCCCGATTGTCTGTCTGTCTGTCTGTCTGTCTGTCTGTCTGTCTGTCTGTCTGTCTGTCTGTCTGTCTGTCTGTCTGTCTGTCTGTCTGTCTGTCTGTCTGTCTAATCATTTATTGGTTGCAGTTAGAACAACCTTAGATAAACGAAGACCAACTTACAAAAAGCATTAGAAAGAGCACTTGAAAGATCTTTACATCTTCCCCAACAATTAACTTGGGTAAACGGAGCAGCGGCAGCAGCAGCAGAAGAAGAAGAAAAAGGAGGAGTAGGAGTTGGGAGGAGGAAGAGGGAGGTGGAGGAGGGAGGAGGAGGGAGGAGTAGGAGGGAGGAAGAGATAGGCGGAGAGAGGAGGAGGAGGGAAGATGAGGGAGGAGGAAGGAGGAGGAGTAGTAGGGAGGAGGAGGGATTAGGAGGAGGAGAGAGGAGGAGGAGGGAGGAGGAGGGAGGAGGAGGAAGGAGGAGGAAGGAGGAGGATGAAGGAGGAGGAGGCAGGAGGAGGGAGGAGGAGGTGGGAGGAGGAGGGGAGGAGGAGGGGGAGGAGGAAGAGGGAGGAGGAGTTAGGAGGAAGAAGGAGGAGGAAGGAGAAGGAGGAGGAGGAGGATGGAGAAGGAGGGAGGAGAAGAACGCAGGAGGAGGAGGGGGAGGGGAGGGAGGAGAGGGAGGAGGAGGGAGATGGAGGAGGGAGGAGGAGGGAGGAGGAGAGAGGAGGAGGAGGGGGGAGGCGGAGGGAGAAGGAGGAGGGAGGAGGAGGGAGGAGGAAGAGGGAGAAGGAGGAGGGAGAAGGAGGAGGGAGAAGGAGGAGGGAGGAGAAGGAGGAGGGAGGATGAGGAGGGAGGAAGAGGGAGGAGGAGGAGGGATGAGGAGGGAGGAGGAGGAGGGAGGAGGAGGAAGTAGGTAGAGGGAGGAGGAGGAGGGAGGAGGAGAGAGGATGAGGAGGGAGGAGGAGAGGGAGGAAGAGAGAGGAGGAGGGGGAGGAGGAGGGAGGAAGAGGGAGGAGAAGGAGGAGGAGGGAGGAAGGGGGAGAAGAAGGGAGGAGGGGGAGGACGTAAGAGGAGGAGGAGGAGGGAGGATGGAGGAGGAGGAGGGAGTAGGAGGAGAGAGGAGGAGAAGGGAGGAGGAAGGAAGAGGAGTGATTAGGAGGAGGGAGGAGGGCGAGGAGGCAGGAGGAGGAAGAGGGAGGAGGAGGAAAGAGGAGGAGGAAGGAGGAGGAAGAGGGAGGAGGAGGAGAAAGAGGGAAGAGGAGGATGGAGGAGGGAGAGGGAGGAGGGGGAGGGGAAGAGGAAGAGGGTAGGAGGGGAGAGGAGGAGGAGGAGGAGGAGGAATATAACGCATATGCCTGAAGATTTAATAATGGCTGAAGTTGTTCCATGTCTTCTTAGAGTTGGCGACAGTGTAAAGAAATATAAAATCTTCAAACTTGATAGAGATAAGGTAACTATTATTTATTTATTCTTTAAGCATAAAAAAGATGAGTTACAATGTTATGCACTATGCATTATTTTTAAGAAAACTTTGAAAATGCCTTAAAGATTGTATCATTATTTATTATAACTCATATGCCGATACATAACTATGGACAAAGAGTTTATAAATCTTTGAAAACGATGACACAATATGACTATAAGTTATACAGAAAAGTTATGCCCCTTGAAATAACTTTTACAGAGTTAAGTCCTCTGAGATATATGAAATTATAATGAAAAATGAAAAATGAAATAATATTGGGTAAGCAGCCGATTTCACACTAAAAAAATATCACAGTTCGCTGCGCTGGAATGAAATTAAGAGGTGTAGAAAATTTCATCTCAATCGGATGGGCCGTTCGCGAGCGCATAAAGGACATACGGACATACAGACAGACGGAGATCGCCTTTTATATATAAGAAGATTCTAATATATATATTCTACTAGCTGACCCGGCCCGGCTTCGCCCAGACCTTGGTGGGGAGCATCTCATTTAATTCATATAAGTAGTCATATAAGTTCCCGTTCCCGTTACCGACTGTCTGTCTGTCTGTCTGTCTGTCTGTCTGTCTGTCTGTCTGTCTGACCCGGCCCGGCATCGCCCAGTCCTTGGTGGGGAGCATCTCATTTAATTCATATAAGTAGTCATATAAGTTCCCGTTCCCGTTACCGACTATCTGTCTGTCTGTCTGTCTGTCTGTCTGTCTGTCTGTCTGTCTGTCTGTCTTTCTGTCTGTCTGTCTGTCTGTCTGTCTGACCCGGCCCGGCTTCGCCCAGTCCTTGGTGGGGAGCATCTCATTTAATTCATATAAGTAGTCATATAAGTTCCCGTTCCCGTTACCGACTATCTGTCTGTCTGTCTGTCTGTCTGTCTGTCTGTCTGTCTGTCTGTCTGTCTGTCTGTCTGTCTGACCCGGCCCGGCATCGCCCAGCTCCTGGTGTGGAACATCTCATTTAATTCATATAAGTAGTCATATAAGCTCACGTTCCCGTTCCCGACTATCTATCTGTCTGTCTGTCTGTCTATCTGTCTGTCTATCTGTCTGATCCGACCCGGCTTCGCGCAGCCCCTGATGGGGAGCATCTCATTTAATTCATATGAGTAGTCATATAAGTTCCCGTTCCCGACTGTCTGTCTGTCTGTCTGTCTGTCTGTCTGTCTGTCTGTCTGTCTGTCTGTCTGTCTGTCTGTCTGTCTGTCTGTCTGTCTGTCTAATCATTTATTGGTTGCAGTTAGAACAACCTTAGATAAACGAAGACCAACTTACAAAAAGCATTAGAAAGAGCACTTGAAAGATCTTTACATCTTCCTCAACAATTAACTTGGGTAAATGGAGCAGCGGCAGCAGCAGCAGAAGAAGAAGAAAAAAGAGGAGTAGGAGCTGGGAGGAGGAAGAGGGAGGAGGAGGGAGGAGGAGGAGAAAGAGAGAAGAGGAGGATGGAGGAGGGAGAGGGAGGAGGGGGAGGAGAAGAGGAAGAGGGTAGGAGGTGGAGGAGGGGAGAGTAGGAGGAGGAAGAGGAATATAACGCATATGCCTGTAGATTTAATAATGGCTGAAGTTGTTCCATGTCTTCTTAGAGTTGGCGACAGTGTAAAGAAATATAAAATCTTCAAACTTGATAGAGATAAGGTAACTATTATTTATTTATTCTTTAAGCATAAAAAGATGAGTTACAATGTTATGCACTGTGCATTATTTTTAAGAAAACTTTGAAAATGGCTTAAAGATTGTATCATTATTTATTATAACTCATATGCCGATACATAACTATGGACAAAGAGTTTATAAATCTTTGAAAACGATGACACAATATGACTATAAGTTATACAGAAAAGTTATGCCCCTTGAAATAACTTTTACAGAGTTAAGTCCTCTGAGATATATGAAATTATAATGAAAAATGAAAAATGAAATAATATTGGGTAAGCAGCCGATTTCACACTAAAAAAATATCACAGTTCGCTGCGCTGGAATGAAATTAAGAGGTGTAGAAAATTTCATCTCAATCGGATGGGCCGTTCGCGAGCGCATAAAGGACATACGGACATACAGACAGACGGAGATCGCCTTTTATATATAAGAAGATTCTAATATATATATTCTACTAGCTGACCCGGCCCGGCTTCGCCCAGTCCTTGGTGGGGAGCATCTCATTTAATTCATATAAGTAGTCATATAAGTTCCCGTTCCCGTTACCGACTGTCTGTCTGTCTGTCTGTCTGTCTGTCTGTCTGTCTGTCTGTCTGTCTGTCTGACCCGGCCCGGCATCGCCCAGTCCTTGGTGGGGAGCATCTCATTTAATTCATATAAGTAGTCATATAAGTTCCCGTTCCCGTTACCGACTATCTGTCTGTCTGTCTGTCTGTCTGTCTGTCTGTCTGTCTGTCTGTCTGTCTGTCTGTCTGTCTGTCTGTCTGTCTTTCTGTCTGTCTGTCTGTCTGTCTGTCTGACCCGGCCCGGCTTCGCCCAGTCCTTGGTGGGGAGCATCTCATTTAATTCATATAAGTAGTCATATAAGTTCCCGTTCCCGTTACCGACTATCTGTCTGTCTGTCTGTCTGTCTGTCTGTCTGTCTGTCTGTCTGTCTGTCTGTCTGTCTGTCTGTCTGTCTGTCTGTCTGTCTGACCCGGCCCGGCATCGCCCAGCTCCTGGTGTGGAACATCTCATTTAATTCATATAAGTAGTCATATAAGCTCACGTTCCCGTTCCCGACTATCTATCTGTCTGTCTGTCTGTCTATCTGTCTGTCTATCTGTCTGATCCGACCCGGCTTCGCGCAGCCCCTGATGGGGAGCATCTCATTTAATTCATATGAGTAGTCATATAAGTTCCCGTTCCCGACTGTCTGTCTGTCTGTCTGTCTGTCTGTCTGTCTGTCTGTCTGTCTGTCTGTCTGTCTGTCTGTCTGTCTGTCTAATCATTTATTGGTTGCAGTTAGAACAACCTTAGATAAACGAAGACCAACTTACAAAAAGCATTAGAAAGAGCACTTGAAAGATCTTTACATCTTCCTCAACAATTAACTTGGGTAAATGGAGCAGCGGCAGCAGCAGCAGAAGAAGAAGAAAAAAGAGGAGTAGGAGCTGGGAGGAGGAAGAGGGAGGAGGAGGGAGGAGGAGGAGAAAGAGAGAAGAGGAGGATGGAGGAGGGAGAGGGAGGAGGGGGAGGAGAAGAGGAAGAGGGTAGGAGGTGGAGGAGGGGAGAGGAGGAGGAGGAAGAGGAATATAACGCATATGCCTGTAGATTTAATAATGGCTGAAGTTGTTCCATGTCTTCTTAGAGTTGGCGACAGTGTAAAGAAATATAAAATCTTTAAACTTGATAGAGATAAGGTAACTATTATTTATTTATTCTTTAAGCAAAAAAATATGAGTTACAATGTTATGCATTGTGCATTATTTTTATGCAAACTTTGAAAATGCCTTACAGATTGTATCATTATTTATTATAACTCATATGCCGGTACATAACTATGGACAAAGAGTTTATAAATCTTTGAAAACGATGCCACAATATGACTATAAGTTATACAGAAAAGTTATGCCCCTTGAAATAACTTTTACAGAGTTAAGTCCCCTGAGATATATGAAATTATAATGAAAATTGAAAATTAAATAATATTGGGTAAGCAGCCGATTTCACACTAAAAAATATGACAGTGGGCTGCGCTGGAATGAAAGGAAGACGTGTAGAAAATTGCATCTCAATCGGATGGGCCGTTCGCGAGCGCATAAAGGACATAGGGACATACAGACAGACAGACAGACAGACAGACAGACAGACAGACAGACGGAGAACGCCTTTTATATATAAGATTACTGCCAGTGCAGTAAAGTTGACTCTCGCCTGTAAACACCCGTTCAATAATTATGCATTACGTCGTGTTCTTTTGCATTGTTAACAACGACATGGCTTTAAAAAATCCTTTACTTATAGTAACAGATATGTGCGGAAGATGTGTAGATTTTAAAACACTGTGTACCATAGATAACTTACGTTTTTCCTGTGTTCTCTCATCTCATCTCATCATGTTCCTCTTGTACCTTGCGGTGTCGAGGTGAAGTATAAACAGCGGGAGAGTACCCGCTTATGGGCTTCATGTATCGATATTCCCATGGACTCTCATTTTCCCTCCGTCCATCGTTTACGTCGTCGGCCTCTTCCTCTGCTTCCATCGGATGTGTACATCATTGCTTGATGTGGTATACTGTTAGTTAGTAACCCAGTTGCATGGCCAATCCATTTGACTTGCTGCCTTCTAATCTAGTGCTGCTATAACCCCCCCCCCCCCCCCCTTTAGTCCTGATTTCTTCATTCCTGATCTTATCTCGTCTTGATACATTTGAGTATTCTTCTCAAGAATCTCATTTCTGTTGTGATGTTTCTTTTCTCTTTTTCTGTCACTGTCCGGGTTTGGCATTGGTGGCATAGAGTTGGTAGGAAGATTGTGTTGTAAAATGCTTTCTTAGTTACTGTCACAAGGTATAATAGATAATCTCTATCTGTCACAAGGAATGATTGACACAGTGAAGTGGCTGTGGTTATGTCTTGAGGATGTCTGTGTGAATGTTGTGTTTGACGACTGATCAACCATGATGAATCAATATCACACACCAGTTTGCGCACATAATACTTTAATTTGAACAAACTCGATACGATACTATTCCTCAGGAACACTTCAGCATTACATATAGATATATTGCATCTGCGTAGTTACAGTAAACTCAAAGAACACTGTAAGTAGAATACGATCTTGGCTGAGATTCCTCCTCAGCCCCGACATCGACTAGCTGGCTAGTATTCCAAACACTATCGAAGCTGACAGCCGGGCTAAATCTCCAATACTTAGCCCCATAATTACGATCACTGAAAGCACAAGGTGGATGCCATATAGTCAGTGCAAACCAAGATGACGTCATATGGATTAGAGAGAAATCCTGGTATGCACTGATTATATGGCAGTGGAGTTCTTTCTAACTCCGCCACCATTCAACTCCCCAGAACTCAGACCTCCACTGTCTGGCTCAAAACTCAACTCTCCTCTGAGTATCTTCGCTCCCTTCACTGGTCCATAACTTAATGCCCTAGCTACGTCTCCCTGACGCAGCCTTAGACTTCACTGTCCCTAACTCCACCACGACTCCATTGTCGAGCTAGTTCTCCACACCTAGCTCCAGCCTCGACTCCACTCGACTGTCCCTAATTTTCCCAGCCTCGTGTATTTATTCATTCTTGCCAGACCTCCCAGGGAATGCCCTTTAACCCCGTGATCATACTTATCAGTTCCCATTTAAATTGCCTTTAGAGTTCTCATTGTTTCTAGGTTTCCTATCACGTATTCGCATCTAATTAGTGATTCTCTCTTAAACTCGTACGTGTTCTAACAATCTAACATTACTGAGCGATCGTTGCTTCTATGCATACGTGACTTCGAATGACATCTCTGTAATATATTCTAACCACTTGTTTAGGGATTTTCCCATTCGTGGACGGCAATAATGCGACAACGAGGAGTGACGAGGTGGTCTGGCCGATGCTCGATGCTTAGAGGAAAGGCGAGACACACATATAATCAGATTGCTACTGGTACTATTGGGGTTGGAACACTTCGCTGGCTTTACAAATTGTCTGAGATGTGGTAAATTGTAGTTCTTACTGTAGCCGGTCTTACCTAGTGTGGTTGGGTTACCTGCAGTTCTGTGAGATATTAGCCTTCGCACATACTAGTTTATGTCATTGTGCAGTGGGGGTGACCTTTTTGCCTTACCTTCTGAGAAGATTATTTATTTGATGCCCATTATACAGGGCTTGAATACAGATTCTACAACCATTGAGTGTTGAACCCAGGACCACCGCGTTGTTGGTATGTCAGCTAACCTTCATACTGCCATAGCTCCTAATTCATTATCATCATGTGCTCTGCCAGATGACATAGTCGCTGGTGATATTCCTTCATGCCACTATCTTAGGCTATCCAGCATAGTTCCTTACCACAGCTCATTAATGAAGGTAATAATAATCACAAGGTTTGCTAAAAGTTCAGTTATGTCACTGTTTGCTGTCCCAGTTGTTGTCATGAAATGAGGATGCAAAGGGTGGTTAAGTTTCTTGAAGGATTTACTTTATGCTGATATAACGCATTGATCACCCATCATTATTCACCATATGTCTCACTTGTGTTCATTATATTCTTATGTGCAGGTTTGTGTTGACCGTGTTTTTTTTATTGCATGCACAGCAAACGATAAATAATAGGAAGCAAGATCAGAGTTAATATTTGTAGAATACACAATTTTTCAGATTGAATTGCTAGATTGTGTTTGGTGCATTACAAAAATATGACAAAGATAATTTAGAGCAAGCAGCATATACCAAGCAGTTTAGAATAACAATCTCTCAGATGTGAAGTCTCTAGTCCAGGGGTGGCCAACCTTTTCAGCAGGCGGGCCAAATTTCGGAAATAATATTTCCTGCCGGGCCACGCACGTAATTTTTTTTTAAAATTGCTGTTATTAATTAAAGTAAATAAGCAAGCGTGCTACAACTTCGACCACATAGTCGCTTCCCGGTAGGTGAGATCGTGCTCAAACGCTTGCCTGGTTTAATGTAAACCAAAAAAAAATATATCTTGTTAATTAATTTACCTTTCCCTTGTAGATGAGTATTATTATTAACGTCATTTAGGTGGCTAGTTATATCGACCAGAAATGCAAAGTCGCAAACCCACTCTTTGTCTTCAAACTCTGGGATACTTTTCGACTTGCTTGCAAAGAATGATTGTATTTCGAGTTGCAAATCAAACAATCTTTTCAACAATTTGGCACGGGTCGGCCATCTTACTTCTGCATATAATGTAACGTCATGATAATCTGAGTCCAAAGAATAGAAATTCTTGGAACTGATGGTGACTCAACCCGTTCGACTTCATGAAGATCACTATTTTGACGACTACTTTCATGACATGGTCCATTTTGAGGGGCTTCGAAAATAAATTCTCCTGATGATTAATGCAATGAAAATTTAGCATTGAAGTGTTACCTACTTTGGAGGCCTAATTTTCAATCAATTTTACTAAACCTTCGGGTTTCCCAACCATTGCTGGGGCACCATCCGTTGTTAAGCCCGATAAGTTGTTAAGTTGTAACAAAAAGCAATTCACTGTCGATGTAACTACTTCTAACAAATCTCGTAACTTAGTAGTATCCTTAGGTGGATACAGCGCCACTAATTCTTCTGTCTTTTTAAAATGGATGTCAACTATTATCAGACAGACTGTGGGATCAACACCTTGTGCTACATTTATTGAAAGACAGAAGATCAAGTGGTTTGGCCATGTTGTTAGAATGCACCACCAGCAACTACCATCACTGGCCTTACATCAAAGATCATCTGCGACGAGACCAAGAGGACGTCCAAGAAGAAAATGGATTGACGACATCAAAAACATTGTACAGCCACACGGAATGACACTATCCAGTGCCGCCCACCGGGCTCTGGAACGCAAATTATTCCTCCCCACGACGTTTGATGGCAGAAGTGGAAGAAGATGATGATGATCAACACCCACGATAAAAATTGCCAGTTGTGCAGTATCTGCCATATCTTTGCTTTCATCCACTGCTAGAGCATAAAATATAAACTCGGATGCTCGACTTTTCAAATTATCTTCAATATATTTTCCAATGTCGTCCACTCGCCTAGTAATAGCCTGAAGAGACAGACTTATTTTTTGAGAAATCCTTCTTCTTTTCTGGACACAGAGTTTCAACGACGCTCTCCAAACATCCCATAACCATTTAACCATGTGAATATTGCTTCGTTTTTTTTTTTAAATAACACATAACTAGCTTTTACATAGCATGTTGACTCTGAACCGGCTCTAGTAATTATCCTTTGTTGAGCAGAAATGTTTTTTTGTAAAGTCATTTACTTGGTCTTGTCAAATTGCCCTTTTTACTTATAAAACGTATTTGCATGTTTAATCTCGTAGTGCCGTTTGATGTTATTCTCTTTCAACACAGAAACAGGTTTGTTGGATATCAAGCATATGAGCTTTGTTTTAATTTCCACGAAAAATAGTATATAGTCCACCTGTCTTGAATACTTCTTAATTCTTCTGTGATTCTTCTCTTCTTTGGTCCAACGTCTTTACTAGCTGACGCCATAGTTACGTAATACCTCAAATACACATAATGAATATTCACACAACAAAAACCCACATCAAAATAATATTAATAATCTATATTAATCATACCTTTCTCGCTGATGTTCTCAGCCAATATCCAACCAATATTATTTCTTCCTTTAAAAACATCCACTCAGAGAAATATCAGGAACAGAGAGTTTATATCTAATACCACAAGGTCTTTTCACAAACTAAACCACCATGGTTTCTACAGTCTATGGTCCATATTATTCCCTTTAGGAATGTTCATGTTTAAGTCACTGGAGTAGAACTAGCCAGGTTAATAAATTCCCAAAGTGCACATATTCATTCTGCTAAATGTTCCGGATTTGGGAGTATCCAGTGAAACATTCCTCAAGCGGTGAAATATACCTGATAATAAATTTCCTCAGAAGCTATGAACATCCACAGGGCAGATTAACTTCAGGAGTTATAAATGGCCATAGTTCAGATAAAGTTCAGACGTTATAAATATCCACAGGGCTGGTACACTTCAAGAGTTATAAATATCCAAAGGGCATATAAACTTCAGGAGTTATACATATCCATAGGGCAGATAAACCTCAAGAGACATAAATATCCACAATGATACCAGTCAACGATGGAAATTATCCATACATGATAAACGACGGGCAGAAATAAGTTTCAGGGGGTGAAAAATATCCACTATAATGCCGTTCAGGTTTTCAAAATGTCCTCATAGATAAAGTTCAGGTTTTAAAAATGTCCAGGTGGAAACAAACCATGTGTTGTAAATGTCCATCTGGATAACTGCCAGATTTCGACAATGTTCATAACCCTTCTACTGAATTTAACAACTAGCCATGAAGGGAGGGCTCAGCCGGTGCATTTACTTGAGTAGTAGGTACATTGGTGTTGGCCAGGCCATCCTCATATATACAATGATCATTCACTCAATGGACTTCTGTATTGCTGAGGTTGTCGTAAACTTGGAGAGCAAATAATATTAAGGAAATTCCGCTCTTACAGCAATATAAAGGAGAATCCTTTTCATCATATGCCGATGAATCAGCCACTCCAAATGAGAACTAGAGCATTTGTACTATGCTTCAGTTTCGGTCAAGGCACAGTCCACCATCCTGGAGACCAAAGAACCCCACTGTATGCAATACGGAAAATACAGCTGGTCGCTAGAAAAGCATTTCTCAGACTCCTTACAGTTCTCAATGTTAAAACCTTAAAAACTTCTCAATTCAATCCACACACTCGATTTCTTTTCATGTACCTATCCTAGGCGCACTTTTAGCACGAAACATGACAGCTTGATGGTGATGGTGTATCGGAAAGGGCCGGGCTGGAGAAAGAGGTGTGGGGGCAGTAGTGTTGCTATCTCCCGTTTTCCTGTCACCAACCAGATGGTCGTGTGGACGCAGTTTTCAACTCCTGTCAACTTCAAACGAAACGTACCGGCGGCTTAAGGTTGTGGTTAGAACATTGGGCTTGGCCTCGAATTAATATTGTGACCTCTGAATACACAGTTTAATAGGGAATCCAAGTGTCGTTGATAGGCAGACAATATTTGAAATATGTCCTAACGACTCATCATGTAATGTTCTTTTGGTGATATGTACAATAAAGTTAACATTTATGTTCATTTGACCTAGCTCCGCGGGCCACAACATGACCCCCGGCGGGCCAGATGTGGCCCGCGGGCCTTTTGTTGGCCACCCCTGCTCTAGTCTATTCAGAGCACAGTAAGGGACATTACTTTATCAAGGAGAGGTAGTAATTCAGTTACTATCAATTCTCATTAACCGCACGTGTTTGCTTGGGGTTAAGCATCACTGTCATTGCACCCAGATATCTTCATACATACTCCAGTCTCCCTCCATAGATCACACCAGGAGAATCTCAGCGCAGTGCACAAATTCTGTAGCACTGACAAGAATAAGAATATGTGTATGACATTCCTACAAATATTCCTGTTGTGGGGAGGCTTTCTACGTTTGAGCCGTAGCCGGGGCAGCAGCATATTCGGCCAGCTCTTTTATATTTCCAGCTGCCAAGGGATTTGTAACATGCACAGGGTCCTCAAAATGTTCACCCTTATCCTGGAATTCTACAAGTTTGATGCACTGCCCCAAGATTAGGGGCAAGTATATATTCCTTTTCTGATATTTTTTTTTAAATCGCACCCATTTCAAATACTGAAATGAACCAGGTCTGCATAAGCCAGAAATGGATGTCATCTCCAGTAAGGCAATTTTTTTTGGGGGGGGGGGGCGTGGGGGGGGGGGGGTTGAACTGTTCCCAAAATAATCTGCAGATATGGAAACAATGGAAACATTAATCGTATGGGGGAATGTCACAATAAATCTTGGCGGTCGATCGATGACAGAGAGTCGCGCCAAACGTCTACAAACAGTCGGCATTTCTTTAATATGTTGTTGATCGAGGAGGGACTATAGCGCCATACGTCTGCAAGGCGGCAGCCATCCTTTGAAGTTGGAGACACTCTGTCTAGATGTAAGGCGGCCAGATCTTTGTTGTGGGGACAGGAATTCTCTAGATTACAGACGGCAAGACTTTTTGTTGTACGGGAAACAGGTTCCCAGATGAAAGCAGAATAGACGGCTGGTTGTTTCCACCCAGTCTAAACAGGAGAGAGAAAAAATTGATTCTAGACGGTCTAGAGTCTAGACAGTTTTGTGACGTCACTCAGACCCAGTATTAAACCAGTTGAGGTAAACAAATTTGGGATAGTCGACCAAAAGTTGTGAAGCGCTACGGACGTGTGCAATATTCCTAGTTGTTTATAGAGAGAGACTATAGTGTCTATTGTTGATGTATATCGGCGGACATCTATCCAGTGTGTGATTTCATAGTCTCCATCTACAACCGGAATAATTATATGATATTCTATTAAACATATCTAACTTAGATTATTCTTAGGAATAGAGTGCAATACTGTGCGGTGATAGAACGTATTATAAGAGCGTCGGCAACAGTAGCCTATCGCGTAGCTTAAACTAGCTGTTGTGAGATATCATTTACTCAGGGAGTTAAGGACAATGTAGTGGGATGATATTTAGGGAGATTGAGGATGGTTGGGGGGATGAAGGGAATGTAAATTGGTAGGATCTTTCAGTAGGGCATCTGCTGGGTTTCTACCCTTTTCTTTTAGTCTTTCCTTGTCTTACCATGACTCAGACCGAAGTGATGAGCTCCTCGGCTTTATGTCAGAATGGTTCTCTGTTATTTTTCTGAGTGCGGCCGGTGCCCTACACACACCTAATAAAGGTCGGAATCGGGTTGCTCTCACCAGGTGTGTTCTCTATTTAACAGGTTCCACTCGATTGTTCCACGTTATTCTACCAAGAAGCTAGCAACAAAGTCATAGAAAGTCATGGCTCGAGTATTGAAGGCAGAATTTATTGAGAGGCTTTTGCACTGGGCCCATAACCCAGATGGTCTGCAGGAACCTGGCCTCTGCTGAGCAGGAAACTATTATTATATAAATGTGTTTTCTTAAGTGATAGTTTACATCACATTAAATTCAGGACACTGAAAATAACACCTGTACCAGGAACACTAGTAGATATAAATACCTGGAACAGTAACATTGTGTGTTAACATTGGTGAATTCTTACAACAAGCGAAATACTAACATTTAGATTTTCCAAAGTGACAGTAACAATAATTTTAGGATTCCCTGATCACAGAACTTTTTTGAACAGAGTAGTTATACTGTGTGTGTTGGATTGATGACCAATATTGGACTGTTTCCAAGATTGAGGACCAAGCATTCTGATTGTCCACGAGCTATCTGAGGAAGTCGACACTTGGCCTGAGAGACACATCATCTGGGTGAGGTTTTCTGTCCCTGATATGGTGTTGTGGTGTGGCCAGTACGATGATGAAGCAGACTGTGCTCCTTGGCTGTTCGGTCTGATTTTGCATACACACTAGATTACACGACAGTCATTCTACTCATACACTTCGCACATACATGGCACTTTTCTCTATTAAACTAAATTGTTGTGTTGTTAGAGCCAGTGTTGTGTAGTGTGTTTTGGGGAAAGAATGAGAGGGGGCTTGGAACAGTAGTAAATGAGAGAGAGAGAGGGGGGATCCAGGGACCGACGGGGTTTTGTGGACAGAAATCAAGAAGATCCTCAAGATAGTGATATGGGGTTAAAAGGATGTCGATATTGATTCCCCTCACCCCAGGGATGACATTATAAATAAATATATGACAGGGAAATCGGCGTATATTCATGGGGACTTTTGTATCTATACACAGCCACTACCTGCTGCCATAAACACATCATTTCTTATACTGTACTTGTACGGAATACTTCCCATGCTACAGTGTATTTACTATAAAGGTATTTTAGGCTTTAGCTTAACAAACAATTTGTGTATTTAAAAAAGTTTTAGCATAAATATGGGAATTTACATTTTAACATCAAAATGTAATAATAAAGTAAATACAGCAGTTTAACAAAAGCTCATGAATAAAGGAAGTCTAACAAAACATGTTGTTTGTCCTTCATTGAGAGAGACAGGGGACAAACTCATCGTTTAGTTCTTGAATGAGTTCAGAGATGGTTGGTTGGATGTTTTCAAGCTCAGATATATATGTTTAAATGAGTTCATAGATGGTTGATTAGATGTTTCCAAGCTCAGATATATCTGTTTACATGACTTCAGAGATGATTGATTAGATGTTTCCAAGCGCAGATATATCTGTTTAAATGAGTTCATAGTTGGTTGATTAGATGTTTCCAAGCTCAGATATATCTGTTTACATGACTTCAGAGATGATTGATTAGATGTTTCCAAGCGCAGATATATCTGTTTAAATGAGTTCATAGTTGGTTGATTAGATGTTTCCAAGCTCAGATATATATGTTTAAATGAGTTCATAGTTGGTTGATTAGATGTTTCCAAGCTCATATATATATGTTTAAATGAGTTCATAGTTGGTTGATTAGATGTTTCCAAGCTCAGATATATATGTTTAAATGAGTTCATAGATGGTTGATTAGATGTTTCCAAGCTCAGATATATCTGTTTACATGACTTCAGAGATGATTGATTAGATGTTTCCAAGCGCAGATATATCTGTTTAAATGAGTTCATAGTTGGTTGATTAGATGTTTCCAAGCGCAGATATATCTGTTTAAATGAGTTCATAGATGGTTGATTAGATGTTTCCAAGCTCAGATATATCTGTTTAAATGAGTTCATAGATGGTTGATTAGATGTTTCCAAGCTTAGATATATCTGTTTAAATGACTTCAGAGATGGTTGATTAGATGTTTCCAATTGCAGATATATCTGATTAAATGAGTTCATAGTTGGTTGATTAGATGTTTCCAAGCTCAGATATATATGTTTAAATGAGTTCATAGTTGGTTGATTAGATGTTTCCAAGCTCATATATATATGTTTAAATGAGTTCATAGTTGGTTGATTAGATGTTTCCAAGCTCAGATATATATATGTTTAAATGAGTTCATAGATGGTTGATTAGATGTTTCCAAGCTCAGATATATCTGTTTACATGACTTTAGAGATGATTGATTAGATGTTTCCAAGCGCAGATATATCTGTTTAAATGAGTTCATAGTTGGTTGATTAGATGTTTCCAAGCGCAGATATATCTGTTTAAATGAGTTCATAGATGGTTGATTAGATGTTTCCAAGCTCAGATATATCTGTTTAAATGAGTTCATAGATGGTTGATTAGATGTTTCCAAGCTTAGATATATCTGTTTAAATGACTTCAGAGATGGTTGATTAGATGTTTCCAATTGCAGATATATCTGATTAAATGAGTTCATAGATGGTTGATTAGATGTTTCCAAGCTTAGATATATCTGTTTACATGACTTCAGAGATGATTGATTAGATGTTTCCAAGCGCAGATATATCTGTTTAAATGAGTTCAGGGTTGGTTGATTAGAATGATTTTAAGCTTACACTGTCTGTTATTTACTGCCAATATAGTACCTTGCGGTGTAGGGCAGGGGGGTCTTGAGCCTGAGGAATTAAGGTCGCCTGGCTAGTGTAGTCGCTACGAACTGTGCAGGTTAGGATTTTCTTTTTGCCTCTGACTGAAAAAAATTCCACACCTTACGGAGGATATTATCTTCTATTCAGTTTTAATATTGAAATTGTGCACAGAAAAGTGGTTCATGTGTTACAAAAATTAAATAGTAGTGCACTTTTTAATTAGCTTTGTGGCTTAATGACTATGATGTTGATAGACATTTCTGTCATGCCTTTGCTTTCCCTAGAATTTGACTGCCCTGGGTCTGATCCCAATTCTCCAACTTGGCAGATGCTGTCTGAAGCTACACTTCTGCCTGACCCACATCGGGGCTCACAAATTACTATATACAGCAGTGACATGTGAGAGGAGAGTTATTACTATAACTGAAAGGTGTATAAAATTCTATATGCATGACTAATATTTCTCGTGCATCTTGAAATGATCTGATATCTCACCTAAACTGATTGTGGCTGAGAGATTGTGGTGTCCACCTCATACATAGAAGGTACAAGGTTTGATCTCGGCATAGGAAAGGACTGGAAATTTGTTCCATGAACCAGAGGTACCTTATATCACACATCTGCCTCATCTTTTGAAGAAGGAGAGCCTGTTCAGATGAAGGGGAAAACAGGAGGTCCAATACAAGTTATGCATGTTAAATATCCAACAACAGTTGGTCGTTGTAAAGAGTAGGCTGTAAGGCCACTGTCCTAGCAACATTGTTAGAAAAGAAAACCTAACCACGGGTAGATAGAGTCTGTTATCTTGGAGGGGAACTGTCTCAAGAAGTAAACCTTACACAAATGTGCGCCGACGTCGGACACACTCTTTGAGGTGCATAACTAGGAGTGATGCCCTTCCCCTGAAAGAGGAATGAAGAAGATTTGTTTCACACCCTTGTAAACTTATACAGTTTTAGAGGCAAGCAAGAATAGCCACCGCCCATGAGTTCATGGCACTAGACGGGAAGCTTAGAATTGTAACCTACCATGCATGCCATAAGAGGCAACAATGGATGATTGGCATGAGATTGGCAACCTAATACCATAGAAAACTTGGTGAGAGTCGGCCTATGCTCTATTGGGATCTGAAAAGCAGAAGGAAGAGAGGAATAGCTGTATGTCACTTGTCTGTGATGTACATTTCTGTATGTGATTGGTTCTGGGTAGTTCTGTGGAAAGAGAGGAATAGCTGTATGTCACTTGTCTGTGATGTACATTTGTGTATGTGATTGGTATTGGGTAATTCTGTGCACCATTTCCTTACTATTGTTTCTTTCCCTTGCAATTTTTGGACTTCATGAGTATGTTTCTTTGTTTAAATTCTTTAATGTTAATTGTACTAACATTTCTTCCCATTTCTCATTATATTTAATCTTTGTCATCATTTTTATCTTTTTCTTCAGTCATGTACATAATGCATGGACTATTATTTTATATTAAAATGTTTCTCGGTATCCCGTGTTTATGTAACACTCGCATTCTTATGTTATTTATGTAGACATAATTTATATTTTTAGTTGTGATACGTTGTAGAAGCGTGTGCTGCATGTGTAAAGATCTTGGTCAAGTGAATTGTTTTATCCAATGATCAATCTTTTTGACATTTAAGCAAATTGGTAACGGTTGTTGTTGGGTTTCTATTTGTATTGCAGATTCATTGTACCTTCATTACTTGATCTAATGAGATTTTGGAAATTAGTTGAGATTTCAGATGCAATCTGACTAACTCGAGGCTGTGGGTTGTACATGTTTTAGGGAACAAATCATTTTAAAACAAGGTGATGCTTGTGTGTCATTTATATGTTGTATCTGCAGCTATTCATGTGAATTAAACCTGCAACTACTCGCATGAACATTTCTCACATTGTCAGAAGTTAAGTAATAATTCATTAAAAGCTGGCTGAAGAATTGAACATGTCTACAATTATTGTATAAGTACAGCACAGTAAGATAAAGTACTGTAAAGTAAGGTCAAGTAAAGTACAGTACAACAATGTTAGATAAAGTAAAGAGGTACAGTAATGTTAGGTAAAGTAAAATAAAGAGGTGAGCTTGGCCGAATGGATAAGAACTGTCTTCTTAAACATCCGGTGTGCTGATGCCGAGGTATGGCGTTCAACTCCTACACCAGGCAGTTGGACTAAAATGTTGACCTATCGTCCTTGACTTGGGTACGTAAATTACAAGTATCTCTGAAGTCGGAGTGGGTTCACCTGATGGTAAGGGACACTGATAATAGGGAAAGTTAATCCATATGCAACATTCCGTCCAGCACTACTAAAAGTGGTGTGTATGGACTGTGCTTGAGTTCAAGACGAGCGAGCACCCCCCCCCCCCAAAAAAAAAGAAGCAAAGTACAGATGTTGATTTCCTGATCTAGGGATAATTTGCTGTTTACCTCTGATCCTAGATATGTAAAATGGTCTACTATCTCCAGTTCCGCGTCGCCAATAAAGATTGTTGGTTACCCTTGTGCACCTTGTGACATAATGTGTGTCATCTGTTTGCTAATTGTAAAACCAAATTCAGAACAACCATGAAAGAATGTAGATAGTAGACGTTGTAATTCTTCCTCAGAGTGGGTCGTAATTGCAGCATCATCTGAAAAAAGCGACTCTGATCAGTACCCTCATAATTATGGTCTTGGCCTTCAACCTCTGAGCATTGTAGAGGCCGCCATCTGAGCGTGAGTGAATGTATATATCACCATCCTGATCACAAAAGGCATATTTCAGTAGAAATAAACCAGCTTGAATTTCAATCATTCACTGTAGTAAATACTTCACTGCATTGCTTGCTTGCTTGTGTTCGTTGGCTTGAGCTCCAACGCGAAGTCCTGTATGTAGGATGAAGACATCCTGTTGTCCAACATCAGTGTGATGTCATACATACCTGAGGTTTGCGTGAGTATCCGTTGTCCCATGTCTGACTTATTGGTGTACAGACTGGTGGTTCCTCGCCGTACAGGCAGACACTCTCCGACTTCGGAGGAATCGGCGATCCTACTGACTTTAGCCAGGACCCCGAAGGGACCTGTTGCCCAGGACGCTCGACGAGGACGCGTCAATAGGTCTTGGCCATTATATAACCCGGCCCTGGTGCCTTGGAAACACCTCTGCGTCCCTTCTTCACTGCAAATCACAAATACTGAAGTATTGGAAAGATCAGGTTGTGTGATGCTGTATTCCATACTCAGTCTTTGCAGACTTAGATGGATAGGACATGCTAGGAGGATGGATGATGGTAGAATACCAGAGGACATCAATTTTG